>JAPQNM010000048.1:3021748-3056748 GCA_029783475.1 Metacarcinus magister
TCTCTCTCTCTTTTTTTCTCTCTCATCCCCACACTCCACGCCCTCACAGCCCGTTTTCCTCTGAGTCACAGCTTGCCTTTTTTCACCATTTCCTTCCCCTTGCTCGTCACCAGCTGAATTTTTGCTCCTCCCTCGTAACTCTGCTCCCGTTACTCCTCCTCGCCTCTCGGACATCACTTCTCTCTCATCGCTCCGTCAGTCCTAATGAAGACACCAAAAGGGGATGGTAGTGGGTTATCGTGACTCTAATCAGTTGTTTTTTATTTTGATATTGTTGATTATGTGGTCGTTCTGAATGCTTAGTTATATATTTATAAAGATAGAGAGAGAGAGAGAGAGATTTTCCCCTCTATTTTTTTTTAGCTTTTTCTCTTTCTCTTTCTTATGTTCCTCTTCTTTTACTTCTTCCTTGATGTGTTCCTTCCTTCCTTCCTTCCTTCCTTCCTTCCTTCCTTCCTTCCTTCCTTCCTTCCTTCCTTCAATCCTTCACCTTTTTTTATAATGTTGATTTATTACTCTCTCTCTCTCTCTCTCTCTCTCTCTCTCTCTCTCTCTCTCTCTCTCTCTCCTCTCTCTCTCTCTCTCTCTCTCTCTCTCTCTCTCTCTCTCTCTCTCTCTCTCTCTCTCTCTCTCTCTCTCTCTCTCTCTCTCTCTCTCTCTTTTTCTTTCAAACACACACACACACACACACACACACACACACACACACACACACACACACACACACACACACACACACACACACACACACACACACACACACACACACACACGCCTAACGAAAAGCGATAGTAATGACCGCAATTTAGATGCTGATGGAGCCGCTGTCTGGACGAAAATGATTGACATGTTCGTTAACCAGCAAATTTCGGTAACTGCCTGTGTTTTCGTCAACTTTGCCTGGACCTCAACAGCGTGGGGGTCCCGGGGGTGGGGGGTGGGGGGGGGGGAAGGAAATCTGCATAATAAGGGAAATTGCCAGATTGTTGTTGTTTTTATCTTTCAACGAAGCTAGTGGTATTTTTTTTTCTTCCCTTTTTTTATAGATATACAATTTTATCATCTATCATTTCTTTCATATTTTGGCTGCCACTCCTGGTCTAACAAATTTATGGATAGACAAATGCAATTTTTTTCTGTATATTTGTTTTGCATGCCTTCTGCGTGTGTGTGTGTGTGTGTGTGTGTGTGTGTGTGTGTGTGTGTGTGCATGTCTGTGTGTGTGATTTTGTTTTTGTTGTTTTGCTCTACGTTGTCTGTCTGTGTGTGTGTCGATTTGCAAGTTTTTCCGCACTCTTTTTTTTCCTTTTTTTTTCCCCTGTTATTCTGGTTTTACTGCAGGTTCGTCAGTTTTACTTTTATATCACGATTGTATTTCACGTTTTTTCTCCCTCCCCCATTCCCTTTCAACTTTCTCTCTTCATTACTCCTTTTGTTCGCCTTTTTTCATGCTTCTTCACACTTCGTCAACGCCAAACAAACTGTCTTCCTCCATATTTCCCCGCCATCCTGCCTCCCTCTTACTCCTTGCCCCTTCCTCCCCAACCCCCTCTTCGGCGTCGCTCCCGCAGCACTACCAGCGGGGTTCACGTGTCTGGCTAGCGGCCAAGGCACAGTCGAGCCTCCTCCTTGGCCATCACTTGCCCAGGTCGTCAAGGAGTACCAAAGAAAACTCCAGCTCATGATAACCGCCGATGTGAGATGCTGGAAACACTTGATTCTGTTGTATGAAGATTCTAACATTATTACGGAGTCTCCCCTCTCACTCACTCCAACTCTGCCCCTTTTGGAAACTTAATGAAATCCTCCCCGCAGCTGAGTAGAGGCATTTTTCTCGGAAGTTGCAGCCATTTGGAGGGCTTAGACTCCACGGCAAGGGCCACGGAATCACTGCGGGAAACGAGTATTTTCCCGTGCTGGAAAAATGTAGCGTCCGGTGAGATGACTGGTGCCTGTGTGTTTGTGTGTGTGTGTGTGTGTGTGTGGAGAGAGGAGCTGAGGCAAACCAAAGTGAGGGTGAGTGTGTTGCATCGTGAGGGAGTGTGAGGCTGCTGGTTGTGGTGATGGTGGTGGTGTTGCTGAGAGGGCGTGAGTGGACGAAGGAATAAGGAAGAGGAAGAGAACATGATGATGCTGATGATGACTAAAAGAGGCTGATGCTGGAAGGCGTGTCTGTGTCATGTGAGGGAAAAGAGAGAGGAGATGAAGGAATCTCTGTTTAATATGAGGAGAGAGTTTTCTTGGAAAGTTAAAGACTGTGAGGAAATGAGAGAGGAAGGTTGAGGGAGGAGAAGAGAAGAATGTCCTACATAGAAGAGAGAATGGGAATGAGTTGAAGGTTTTGGAAAGGGGGAAGGGGGGGGTGGAAGATATGTTGCAGGGTCAAAGGGAAGAAAGAAAAGGCGAGAAAAAAAAATTGGCAAGAGGGAAGGTGAGAGAAACAATTGGACAAATATTCTTCTTTGCATGTCGACAAAAATGGTGTTCGTGTGATTTGACAAGCTGGTGCGTGTTAGCTAGAGTCATTTGGGCATGTTTTAAAACCTTTCTTCTGTCTCCATCACACATAATTTAGTTGCCTTGTCTTGTCTTGCCTTGCCTTGCCTTGCCTTGCCTGTGTGTGGAGGGTACGGGGAAAGGCGGACAAAAGAACACACACATGCGTACCATTGTATAAAGAAAGTATCCGGTAAAGAAATTAATAAAAAAAAAAAAATAGATGAAAGACCAAGATATAAATAGAGACAGGTAGAAAGAATCCCTTGCAAATTACACGTGTGCGCAGGTAGTAATAATAATAATAATAACAATAATAATAATAATAATAATAATAATAATAATAATAAAAATAACGTTCGTGCACCGGCCTCACGTACCTGCCGACAAGGGAAGGTGTGATGCGATACCGAATATTTGTTTCGCTCTAAAATTAGCACCACTTGACACATCATTTTTTCTCCTCTCTCTCTCTCTCTCTCTCTCTCTCTCTCTCTCTCTCTCTCTCTCTCTCTCTCTCTCTCTCTCTCTCTCTCTCTCTCTCTCTCTCTCAGTCACACAGAGAGAGAGAGAGAGTAATATTGGTGAGGAATAATGAAATGGAATGCATATTGTGTTTAGGGGCAGGAAGGAGGGAAGAAGGGGAGGACAGAAGGGAGTAGGAAGGGGGTGCATTTGTAGAATTGGTATATGTGATTGTATATTGTCGAGATGGGAGTGAGAGAGTGGTGGCAAGATGAGTAGAATAGAATAGAATAGAGTGGAGTGGAGTGGAGTAGAGTGGAGTAGGGGTGAGTAAGCGTGGATGGAGAAATAGGTAGAGGAGTCGTGGCTAAAAATTGGATGTAAAACAGTATAAGAGGAATGAGATGTAAAGTATAAGTAAAACAGTGAAATGGAGGGAGAGAGAGAGAGAGAGAGAGAATTGGGGAGGGAGGTGGAGAAGGAAGGAAGGAAGGGAGAGGTAGTGGAGAAGCATGATTGGCCAGTGAATTCAAAGTGGATGGTGGTGGTGGTGGTGGTGGTGGTAAGGGGATGGGATGGGAGGGGTGAGGGGCTGTCTGTAAGGTAGTTGTGTCGGTGTAAGGGAAGCTGGCGTTGGTCCACTACTAGCCGGGTGTTATGTGTGAGTGTATTCTGGGTGCTGCCGCGGCATGCCCTTCCTTCCGTGCCAACCGTACATACATACACACACACACACATACATACATGTACATACATAGAGAGAGAGAGAGAGAGAGAGAGAGAGAGAGAGAGAGAGAGAGAGAGAGAGAGAGAGAGAGAGAGAGAGAAAGAGAGGATGAGAGAGAGACTGCAGACCGCACTCACAAGTAATAGAATAAAAAACACCAGTAACGAAAGACACGAAGGGAAATGGGTTTACTGTATCTCTCTCTCTCTCTCTCTCTCTCTCTCTCTCTCTCTCTCTCTCTCTCTCTCTCTCTCTCTCTCTCTCTCTCTCTCTCTCTCTCTCTCTCTCTCTCTCTCTCTCTCTCTCTCTCTCATGCTCCCTCCTCATCATCCCCCATTACCTCGACCAGCATCACCTTCACTTCTCTCCCTCCCAGCCATCCTTCCCTTCCTCTCTCTCCTCTCCTCTCCTCCCTCCATCCCTCTATCCCTCCCTCCCCTTTCTCCCCCAGACGCGACCTGAATCAAACTCTCAAAATACGAACCCAATCTGGAGAAAGACTCTGGCCAACCTATTACAGAGTGGTGCTATATCTTTCTCTATTGGTCTCATATTTCTGGGCTCCAAATTGTCCAGTAGTGAGCTAATGGGGGCAAGTTTGGCCTCAAGGCGACCTTTCTCAGCACTTTCATGGTGGAGAAGGAGAGAGAGAGGAGAGGGAAGAGAAGTGGAGGAGGGAGAAAGAGGTACTAGTATCGTTGGGGATTCTGGTACTTATATTATTGTTTTTTTGGTGTATATTGGTCGTTGTTTTGGTTGAATGAATATATGTTTGTGATAATTTTCTGTGTATGGTCTTATGGGTGGTTGGTAGAGTGTATGTGGCTGTGTAAGGATGTGTGGATGTCTTGTTATGCTAATTGTGGTTTGGAAGAAATTATTCAAAGGCGAATTGAAGTTCAATGTTTTGTAATTATTTGTTATACGAACTTAAAACATAATACTTAATTACGGGATATATTATAAGTTTCCCATTTTCTTTTAAAACTCCGTCCAGATGCAACAAATTGGATGTAATTAATTGTATAAAACACCTTTTTTTCACCTATATATTTTCATTAACCATTTTACCTCTTTTTCCTTACCTCTATGACGTGTTGTCCGTGACCTCCCTCTCTCATTCCCACTTCTCCCTCTTCTCCCTCTTCTCCCTCCCCCGTTTTTTCCTCCATCACCCTCACCGATTCAATATTCTTCCCCTCCTGTCCTCTTGTAGTCACTCATCTTTACTTGAACTTCCGATCTTTCCCTTCTCTTCCTTTTTTTATTCTTATCAATATTTTCTTCCTAAGTTGACTAAAGTATCCTAAAAAGTGTGAGAAAAAGTATATCAAGCTCAACTAGGTTTGTCTTTTAACTCTTCATTCCCTCTTGATCTTCTCCATCCATGCGTCCCTTTTCCATTTGTTTTCCCCTCTTTTCCCCTCCTCTTTTTCGCCTCGCATTTTCACGGGTCGGCGTTTCACTAGTCTCCCTTTCACGTCCTCTCGTTGTGATTGGCTTAAACAATCTCCCCGCACGTGGTTGCTTCCTTACTGGCCGTGGTACGGTAACCCACTTTAATGAGCTCTTAATGATCCTTCCTAACCTTGATGGGACCCCTTAATGAGCGTTTATACTTGTCTTGAATCTGATAAGGCTCCTTTAATGAGGTTTATGCTTATCTCGACAAGGACTAACCCCAATGACCTATAATTCCATGGCCTTGTTGTGGTTGCACTGATCCATGACATTTTTTTTCTTCTCTTTTCTCTTTTGATGCAGTCTCTGTGCCGTGACTTGGAGAAGGAAGGGACCAAGTCGTGGCTGGACATGATGTTGGACAAGCTGGCGCAACACAGCAACGAGAATGAGGATAACCTGTCTGGCCGCGACAAGGCTATGAAGGCTCAGGAGAAGAAGAAACTGGAGGCCATGATAGAGCGCCACAACGGGCTCATGGGACCTACCATGGAGGCACAGAGTACGTGACTGAAAGCCGACGCGCAGCTCTAGCTCTTCACCTCGTCAGGCTCCGCGATTACCAAGCTTCACGCGCCGCTCAAACTCTCTCTGGACTGTGTATTTACCCGCTGGCCTGTGTTTCACCAGCCCAGTTTAGCGCACGGAAATTTAACCGGCTCAGCAAGCTCAACCTGGAATGAAACTCAGGAGTTGCCGAATTGTAGTTTACCTCTCGGCCAGGGTTATGTTAGTCTCCCGTCGACCTGGAGGAACCTTTCACTGATTACACACACACGCCAGATTACCTGATGCAAAACTATATATATTTCGTTCTTTAAGGATTTAATATTCATTTCATCCGGACTATCCAGTATTTTATGGACAATTTTCAGAATGCCTCGGTATTCCTAAATATTATGGACGCTTGCGGGAAAGAATTCTGACAGCGAAATACGCTCTCATATTTCTCGAGTCTTTTAGAGTCTGAGGAACTAACTTGTGTTCGCCGCTGCCCCTCACTGAACCGCCATTGAAAACTGGAAATTCATGCAAGTTGTTTCATTCTTGGGAGTCATTTCTCTCGTGTGTGTGTGTGTGTGTGTGTGTGTGTGTGTGTGTGTGTGTGTGTGTGTGTGTGTGTGTGTATGTGTATGTGTATGTGTGTATGTATGTATGTATGTATGTATGTATGTATGTATGTATATATTCATGGACGTTAGCACGCTGGTATGCACAGTGCACAGTATCGTTGCCAGCTTCCGTGATGGTACTGACCCCAGTAAGGAGGACGGCGCGGCGGTGCGGTGCGAGAACACGAAAGCATTTATTCATTCATGAGACCTGTGGACCTCTTCCGCGTGTCTTCATACAAAGAACGTCTTTTTACATCACTTGACGTTGAATTCATCTTTGTTAGTGGCATTCTGCTTTTCTTCCTGCAAGGTAAAGATTCAAAACATATTCGTCTCTCACAAGACCCTCATGACTGGAGGCACAATGACCGCCGCGGCTCATCTTTGCTATGACCAAAGAAATACAGGATCAATGCGAAGCTCGTCTCGGGACGCCTCTTCCGGCAGCTGTGTTGGGTCTCGATTAAGGTCAGAGCAGCGTGTTGGAGCTTGTTTCTGCACAATACTAGTGTTGACAATTCATGGAAGTTGATTCAAATAGGATTTCGCTTGATTTGGCTTGATACGTGAAACCATAAGATATTATTACATCAAATAACAATCTGGTTTTATTTAGTATTTCATTTCACTACAAAGGTTTCAATCCGTCCGTCCGTCCATAATTAACTTCCGCATTGTTATCAATAACGTGAGCGTCCAGGGTCCGCCGGTGTAGTGTCTGTCACTTTTGTTCTCTATAATCTGTTTATTCTTCCCATCAAAGCACATCTGTCCTTCACTGACCATATGTTTCCTCTGTGCGTGATGGTGTAGTCCCTCAAGACCCATAAAGACCTACACATTGTTAGTACTAATAGATCAGATAGACAATCTTAACCGTGTGTCGGCGTGGCTGGCGTGGTCTGTTCCTGTGTTACTTAGCTCACCTTCCTCAACTTCATATGTGTTAGAAAATCCCAGAGTTGATACAGACCACAAGTATAGAGCACAAAAAATACGACACAGCCATATAATCCTTTTTCCATCTTGTGTCACCTTTCGGCTCTTCTACACCTGTCAGCATCCCAGGTGTGCGTAGTAGCGCTCACCTGTCAGAGATACACGTGCATTAAATACTCTTAATCACCAGCCAATCAGAACACATTGAAGACTTACAACAACGATGAGTATTGTCTGTCGCATTCACTATTCTTGTTTCTGAACTTATGACACAAACATAGACTTACTGAAGACGAGAACGCAACGCACCTCCAGAATACAACCAAGGAGGAACACGCCTTCCCCTTAGCGTCCTTGAGCCTTTCCTCACCTTAGCTTGTGAGGCGTCGAGCAGAGCCCTTGCCCGCCCTTGTGAGTCAACAGCCACCTTCTTTGTGCCTTCATTGTGGGTTCCACGATACCTGCCAGTCACTAGTATCGGGGGTTTCACAGCTTCGGAAACTTCAATTAGCTGTGATGTGATGTGATGTGATGTGTCTGTCATGTCACGTTTTGAGAAACCTTTCCTAGTCTTCTATCCTTTCCTTTCCCTTGCATCTGTCGACCCTTTCCTTCATTGTCGATCATAACATTCTTCTTCTACAAGCATTACTAAGCTAACAAAGGAATTAAAGGGTTTGGATCTCTAAATGCTTATTATATTTTTTGTAGCTATTTTCCTATTTCCATTTCTGTTTTATTTTTTGCATTGTATTAAACATCATAACTACATTTTTTTTATTAATTCTCTCTCTCTCTCTCTCTCTCTCTCTCTCTCTCTCTCTCTCTCTCTCTCTCTCTCTCTCTCTCTCTCTCTCTCTCTCTCTCTCTCTCTCTCTCTCTCTCTCTCTCTCTCTCTCTCTCTCTCTCTCTCTCTCTCTCTCTCTCTCTTCTTTCCCTCTCTCTCTTCTTTCCCTCTCCCTCTCTCTCTGACACATACAAACACACTAATGAGGGCTGCAGGAGGGGGTCGCCAGCACCTTCATCCTTCCCTTCCTCAGGTAAAGTTGTTCATTACTCGGAGTGTTACGCGTTCGGTGACGACATCCACCCCGTGATGAAGGTCCTGAACGAGCAGCGCCATCTGTCCTGCAAGGAGATCCATCCCCACAATATGGACATGTGTGAAGAGCAGATCGAAAAGCAGGAAAAGGTGAGACTTAGGGAGGAAGCTTGAGGGGGATGATTTTTTAGGTAGATTAAGAGTTATATTGTGGTCTGTGGAAGGTAGTAGAATGTGAGGTGATGGAAAGAGGTGTATTTCAGTGAGGTAATGAAGAAAACAGAGAAATAATTGATAGGTAATGGTGTCAAGTAGTCAGTCTTTCACGTAAAATTCAATAATGTAATAGTTTTAGGTAAGTATTTGGAATTTTGCATATCTTCTTTCCTTGTATTCCTTTACCTATACGGTCACTACCTATTCTTCGTTCCCCTACCAAGGAAACATTCCCTTCCACCCCACATACAAAATCCTACCACACGGCGCTGTACTCCCTCCCGGCAGGTGCTGAGGACTGTTGAGAATCAGGCGCCCATTTACAACGAGCTGATTCGCCGCGGCCAGAAGCTCATGTCTAACCCCAACGCACCGTCTTTCCTGGAGCGGGAGATCAAGAAGCTGGAAGAGACATGGAAGGACACCAATGTGAAGGCTCACGAGCGCATCACCCTCCTTAACTGTAAGTAACCTTGCGTCTCCTACCTGAACGTGATGTCTTAACTGTTTGTTATACGTGAAAATCTTTCCTTCATTGACTTATTCACGATATCCAAATGGGAATAAGAGTAATTTAACGTCATTTGTTTGGATAGGTTTTTTTTTTATATGTATCTACTCTAAATTTTAAGGAGATAGTCATGATAATCCAGACCACTATCGTTGTTACATGTACACTATGTTTTCTCACCCTCCAGCCACCTTCAAGGACTGGGATACGTACGAGCATCAGCGCCAGGCCATCTACACTCCCATCGAGGCACTTGAGGAGCAGTTCAAGACCTACAAGAGAATCTACGACCCCAAGAAAGGTTCGGACTGGCTGGAGAGGAAGAAGAAAAAGGCCGCCGAGTTCAAGAAAGCTGGCCTGGAAATTTATGACATCATCACCAAAAGTTTCACGACCATCCTGGGCTTGGCGGGTGAGGACAAGCGTGAGTTCATGGAGAAGGAAATTCTTGAGATCGACGAAAGGAAGACCATCATCGAGAAGGTGGACAAGACCCTCATTGAACTCACTGAATTCAACAAGACGCTACACAAGTTCGTCGACACCATGGCTGAGCTGCGCGCCTGGATGATGCCGGCGTGTGAAAAGCTCAACTTCATCACGTCCTCCACCGATCTGTCCCCCGAAGACCGTGTCAAGGAAATCTTTGACCTCCAGGGACAGGTAAGACTTGCACGCTAATCTGCCGGTATGATGTACGTTGCAAAGTACTTATCATCATAAAAGTAATGTTCATATAGGGTACATACCTACATAAACGAGGCATACCACACCATAGTTATCTCATTTTTATTTGTTCTTTTTACATGACGTTATACTCAACACTCCTCCCTAACCATCCACCTCTTGCCCTTCTGCAGGTCAACGAGAGACTGCCGTTGATGGAGCCACTTGAGGCCGAGTGCCACACGCTGTTTGACGGTAAGTGAGGAGGGCACCAGGGGAGCCCAGTCACATGTCATCCACCCGCCGCGTGAGGCTGAGTGTGGCGGGGGATTACAGCTCAGGGAACACACCAGACTTAAACTGTCGCTATAACTTGTGCCAAAATTATGTGTCAGCTTATCTGTGCTGAAAATACGGGAAATTCTTTATGATCGTTCACAATTTAATATGAAAGGTAGACACATTTTGAACTACAAGGACAGATACACGTACAATGTCAGCAGGTTTCCCGTTTATTTACGTATATTAATTCCACACACTGAATAGGAGGCAGCGTGTGTAATGAATCAGAGTCTGTCTATCTGCCACACTTACACGTTGAGAGTAGCGACAACTTGGGATCCTGAACGCCACCTTACTTACCATCGATCACTCCAAGGCTATTGATGGTGAGTGGCCTCATAATTCCTCTAAAAAACGTGGGGTCGCCGGATACAGATGGCTCCAAAGACTCCCTGTGCTGCTACTCTCATCGTGTAGGTATTGTAGTTTTGTTTTACACTACTGATGATTCTTTTCTCTTCCTCCTCCTGCTGAATTCTGCGTCCCACCACCGCGCCGCCACCCAACACCTTCCTTTCCACAGTTCCGGGTAAGTCGCAGCAGGTTAAGGTTCGATCTACTTCCTCGGGTTTCGCGCGCCTCTAGTTTGTAACCAATGGTGGGTCTCGTGCGGGAGTCGAGGCGTTACGTGCTTGAGACTGCCTCGCCGCCCTGCATGTCGCCACTCCCCAGCCGTTGTGCACCAGTGTGTTAGTGGCACGTTTTTGACACGAGGCATGAGACCCGCACGAGGATACCTTTGGGCTGAACTTATAGAACGCATGTGATGTTTTATTGACGTCGCCCAGAAGTGTGTGTGTGTGTGTGTGTGTCTGTGTGTGTCTGTGTCTGTGTCTGTGTCTGTGTGTGTGTGTGTGTGTGTGTGTGTGTGTGTGTGTGTGTGTGTGTGTGTGTGTGTGTGTGTATACATAGCTGTAGCCACAAAATATAGATCAGTGTGTATCAGCAATATACACACCTGAACACACCAGAGGTTAAAGAGTAAAGAAGAGTTATTTGTCGTAGTGCTCGTAGTGTTCTCAGCTACCACCACCCCCAGCCCCCTTCCCTCACCTCCCCAGCCAGCACGAGGTGGTAGAGATTACTGGTTTCCGCCTCAGTCCTATTTATAACCAACAGTGCCACTCTTACTGTGATGTCCTTTAATATCGCTGTATTTTAATTCCGTGTAGGTAATAACTGTAAATACAGCGTCAAAGTGTTAGGGTCTGTATTTCATGGTAGTTTATATTCATTGTCTGAAACTAATTTTGCAGCATAATGATTGGTTATGTTCATGTCACTGTCAATATAAATTAATATTTATTATATATATCAAATTACAAATAATTGGATGTTTTATTTGAAAAGTTTGGTGTTACGTGCAGGATTTTTCACAATATATTTATTTATTTGTATGTATATATAAATATATATATATATATATATATATATATATATATATATATATATATATATATATATATATATATATATATATATATATATATATACATATATATATATATATATATATATATATATATATATATATATATATATATATGCATATATGCATATATACATATACATACACATACACATATACATATACGTATACACATACATGTATGTATACACACGCACATGCACACACGGCTGATGAGGAAACTCGGTACTAAATGTAATGCGACTAAAATATTAATGTCCAGCGTGACCCGCTCCCGGCCACGTTATTACTGGTGCGGGGCGGAGTGGGGCGGGGCGGGGCGTGGGCGCCACCTGGCACGCCACGCGACACGGAGACGGACGCCCAAACTGTGTCTTGTTTTTTAATTGACCTCATGTGTAGAGTTTAGATGGACTAATACACACCAATAGATGTTCCTTTGCCTGTAACAAGTTTGTTTCCATCATTAATACTTGTGAGGCAGACACACCTACGTAGAGTGAACCCAACATTATTGTGTTCCTTGCCTGCTTGGCCCACACCAAGGGCGTGGGTGTGGCTGTAGGTGTCCTCTTTGTCCTGCACGTGGTGACCCGTTCCTGCCTAGTGATGGTCTGCCTTGCGTTATAACGTGTGTAGTGAGGTGTGGTGGTGACCTGCTGCCCTGATGATGGTGCTTTGTGTGTTCACCTGGTGAAAGGCATTGTAACCTTCACCGACTCGGTGAACGACACCGTCATTTATCTCCTCTCTCTCTATTTTTCTTCAGAGATCACAAATTCATTTATTTCTACATTATATATATATATATATATATATATATATATATATATATATATATATATATATATATAATTTTATTTAGTACTAATGCTAAACTACTTTTTATACTAAGTCATGCTTGTTTTGCTTGAATGTTCACTTTCACATTTCATCATAAGCATTTTCAACATTTTTATTTGGATGTTTTTATAGTAATGCCTTTTTGTTTTTAATTTGTCATATCTGTAGCAGACAATGACGCCATAAATGCTTCACTTACCTTTAATACTTTTTTTTTATTTAGTGCATTTGTCTCTCCGCTTATTGGATCTGTAGATTTTTTTGTAGTTGCAATAAATTTTGAAATATATGCAATTCTGAATTCATTGGAGAGAGCAATCATTGGCTGCACGCGAAGGTCTTCTTCTGATAATAGAAGCAGACAACCCTACCACCTGAATCCACATTCACAGCCCCACGCGGCCAGGGGTAGGGAGGCGGTGCACCACAAGGAGAAAATACACTTTTTTCTCTTTTGTTTCCAATTTAATCTCGTTCCAATGAATTTTGAATTGATAGGGGAAAGTGTAGCACTGACAGGTTTTTTACGATTTACTTCATTTTTTCTCTATTTCTCCTTTTTTTCTTTTGGATTCACTGCTGCCCGACACCACCAACCATCCTCTCACCACATTGACTGATGCTCATGCCTCACTCACTCAGCTGTCGATGGTAAGTAAAGAGAGACGAGAACCTCAGTGGATTGACATTTTTATTATCCATTTCATTAGCAAGAAAATAATGAGGCAAGATATCCATTTGCTTTCAGAGTGAAGAATTGACTTGGTTCTTATATTTCTTTCTTGAATTTTTCGCCTTTCCATGTGTCCTGTCACCTTCCCCTTGTTGGCAGGACTAATGAACTACCGTCTTCCAAAGCTACAAGTTGTTGGATTATGAGCACTTAACTTTCTGTTAATTTATATGTGGTTTAAATGTTTTGGTTTGTGATGTACATATAATCCACTTAATCTTATAAACAGACTGTTGAATGCATCATATTTTCGCTCCTCCATGTTGCCCTGTTTCCTTCTTGGCTGAATCTGTCATATACGATGTTATAGATCTGCCTTTGCTCCGTCACCCTTCATTCGCCTCTATTCCCCCACACTTACCGCCTCTATGATGGTGTGTTGCCCTTTGATCTTCAGGTGCTTTGCCGTATGTCCCCAAGTCATCTTTCCGACCTGATTCCGAAGCACGACACCAATTCCCCTTCCCCCGTCACACCGGACACTCTTTCACCCTGTACAGCTAACATAATATTTTCCCTTGCCTCACATACTGCTCTACAACCCACACTTCCCTCAGCATGCCCTACATACCGCCAGCACAAGTATTTATGTAAAAGGCAGTCACGTCCTCCCTTCAGTTTGTAGCGCCCGCCGGGATCTCTCTCCGCCTCCTTAGAATAAACAGTCCTTAACTACAATTCACGTACACCTTGAACACGGACAGCACATTTTTTGACACAAAGAAGAGAATCAACAGTTTGACAAATATGAGAAAGCAACCATATCGTATAGTTTTCCTTTCTCTCTACGTTTCCCTTTCCTTCCATTCCTCATATATTCTTTCCATCTCTCCTTCCCTCTCGCTTCCCCTTTTGTATGTATTTCCTTTTCTCCATTGGTGTTGTTCTGCGCTTCACCTTTTCTGCCAAACCAAGGAAGACGAAGTGCAGCGCCAGAATATGAGAAACGGTTGCCCTCTTGAGCTGTTGAGGGACCAGGTGTTTTGATGTTGTTGACTTTTATTCTCTCCGTGGAAACCGTGGATGTGCTGTTTTCATCAACTATTTTTTTTGTTATCTCTCTCTCTCTCTCTCTCTCTCTCTCTCTCTCTCTCTCTCTCACTCTCTCTCTCTCTCTCTCTCTCTCTCTCTCTCTCCTCTCTCTCTCTCTCTCTCTCCTCTCTCTCCTCTCTCTCTCTCTCTCTCTCTCTCTCTCTCTCTCTCTCTCTCTCTCTCTCTCTCTCTCTCTCTCTCTCTCTCTCTCTCTCTCTCTCTCTCTCTCTCTCTCTCTCTCTCTCTTTTTTTTTTCTCTCTTTTTTCTCCCATGCTGGCGAGTATTTTTAAGTTATATTTTCTATGCATTTTCAGTAGGAATTATAAAGAGGCTAACTTTGCATCGGCTTGCAATTAAATGTCTCTTGTGCCTAATTGTGACAATAATAATGTATTGATTTTGGTCACTTTTTTTTTTTGAATGGCCACCATCGTCGCTTTTGATTTACATCTTCCATAATAACAATAACCTGTCGTTAGATGATGTGTATCTGAAGTGTCTCCTGCTATTTTAACTCACCTTTTTTACCCCATTGCTTTCTTCCCAACCCACGCCACGACCCGCATCGCCTTGACGCACCCCTACCACCTCCACCTTCACCACCACCACCGCCAACACCACCACCACCACCACCATCACCACCACAGGCGAAGGTAAGCCATACACACCTGCTCCCTTTTACCTCACGCCTCGCAAACACCAGACTCTCGTGGTTCTGGCAACGCTGATAGTGGCGCCGCGGGGTTGGTATCGCTGCAGGGTAGTTGACGGAAAACACAGAGCAGCAAATTAAGGTTTTAGGTCCTGCGTTGCGGTGTATTGTTGGTGCTGGCAACTCACCGGCGTATCCTAGGATCTTGGTAATGGTGGCTGCTTCGTCAGGGCGGAAAATTGTACCCTGATCAAGCTGGTTTTTTTTGGTGTGTGTGTGTCTGTGTGTGTGTGTGTGTGTGTGTGTGTGTTGACTTTTTTGCAATGGTTAGTTTACGGTTGATTTGTGCAGTGGAACCCTTCTTCAGCAGAGGTGTGGCGTAGCAGACCAAGCAGGTGTTTTGTTTGTCTATTGCAGCAACGAAGCACAAGCTGATGCTCCTCGTGCCCCCTCACCACTCCTTCCTCACTCCCTCCCTCCCTCCCCTTCCTCAGGCTGTCGTCGAGGGAGAGAGAGTGAGAAAGAGATGAAAAGTGTAAAGAATATCAAACGGTAAAATGTTGATGGGAATTTATTTTATCTCAAGCTTGTGTTCTGCTGTGTTGTGGCGTAGTTGGTTCTTGCTGCTGCGTAACGACTGTTTTTCTTTGCATCTGCTGTTTATTTATTTATTTTTTAAAGTTTCAAATGACAAGTTTACTTCTATTTGTTTTTTTATTTATTGTTTTATATTTATTGTTTTTTATTTATTGTTTTTTTAATCTTCTCTGCGTACTTAACATCAATGGTTTCAATGGTTAGCTAACACTGGCAAGGCTTTTTTTTATATCTTTAATTTCGTTTGTTTTGTAATTGTTTTATTTATTTATTGGTTATTTTATTTATTGTTTACTATTTTTTCTATATTCACTGATTTAACAGGAGACTAAAACAATAATGGAAACTGGCGCTAACAATTTAGGAAATATACAACAATATATTTTCATTCGCTCACTTTAAATTTGATTTCACAATTAAACAAACACAGTGCTTTCGGTGGGATTCGTCAAATATTGTTAAAAAAGAAGAGAGAAAAAATCGGGAGAAGACCACATGCACTGACAACATGCAACACTTGGCAACACTGCAAAGCGCAACACACGAGAAACACTACTGATTGTGTACACTTTAACGTAACAAAACACACGCAAAAAAACAGGCCAAAGAGTCAAGATCGCTTTTATATACATACATTACATTAAAGCTCAAAGCAACACAACATTGACGCAACACAGCACCTCAACACAACCACTGCACCCACAGCACAACTATAAACGAAACACCGGAACACATCACGCTGGAACCGACTCCTTTGTTTTGTTGTCTTCTTATTTTTTGACCGTATGGTTTTGTATTTCTTTCGTTATACTAATAAGTTCTTACCAATACTTGTGCATTTTTTTTATATCAAAACTATTATTACTTAACAGCCTTTAACAAACTCATCACCAACTTGAGACTACAGAAGAAAAAACTTAAATGTCTCCCCTTGGTGTCCTTTGATTCATGAAGTTATTAAATATATTTCCTCTTTATCAAAACACGACTCTTGCATCACTCAGATAGAACAATAGTGTTTCACCTTATGTCAAAATAGTATTGTTTTTGAGTTGTTAATTGTCAATGAATATAAAGTTCCTTCACATTATTTACATCAGTGACCCCGCCATAGATGCAGCTAACAACAACAACAACGAGTTTTAATGACATTGTTTAGTAAATCCCTTGTTCCATAATGACCCCTTGACCCCTAAAACTTCCCTGAAATGACATACCATAAGCTGACCTTCCACGCATCCGTCCCTTGATAGCTGAGTCCGAGGAAGGCCAGACCAACGAGACAGCACTCAACCACATGAAGGAGTTCTTTACCATTAAGGAGACCATCACTGACTTGCATGAGAAGGTGGAGATGGAGGCGGGATCCATCACACAGGACCAGAAGTACTTCGCCGACTACCTGCATGGTGTCAAGAACTTCAAGCCCTGGATGGAAAATTCGGAGACCGTAGCTAAGACGCCGTTGGGCAAACCTGCTAGTATCGAGGACGCTAAAGTTCTTCTGGAAAGCGTCAAGGTAAATCGAGTCGCATCTAGTCGAAGGGAATGAATGATGTA
The DNA here is from genome assembly GCA_029783475.1 of Metacarcinus magister. Classification (NCBI taxonomy): domain Eukaryota; kingdom Metazoa; phylum Arthropoda; class Malacostraca; order Decapoda; family Cancridae; genus Metacarcinus; species Metacarcinus magister. The sequence continues at coordinate 3,038,576 of JAPQNM010000048.1, forward strand.
TTGGTCGAAAAATAATCGTGAGGCATAAGTATTGCAAGTTTTAGAGTGAAGGAAAAACGATGAAAATATTAAACACTTTTTTTTTAATGCCTGTAGTCTGTTTCATTAAACGTTTCAAAGTGACAAGAAAAACGAAGAAAAAAAAATATTAAATGAATACATAACTAAAAGATAGCGGTGACATACTTCCCCCAAATTAACTGTCCCTTCTTCATGTTTCTTCCAGCAATTTCAGGATTCGTGCAAGGAAAACAGAGGAAAGCTGGACGCCGCAGCGGAGTCCAGGTCACACATGGAGAAGCAGACGAAGGCCGACAACGAGGTGGAGATGCTCAACATTCGCTGGGAGACTGTGAAGAAGGTGGCTGATGAGCGCGTGACGAAGGTGAGGAGAGGGAGGTGGTGAGGCGGGGCGGGGCGGGGCGGGGCGGGGCGGGGCGATCCTGCTGGGGTGTAGAGGCCTAACTAAGACTGTTTGTTCATCTCTTTGAAGGATGAAAGGATGCGAGTTTGTGTGTTATGTCTTACTCTATTGTGTGGAGGGCGATGCTTGTTTTGGTAATTGGTGTATTTTTTTTTTTATTGGAGACACACACACACACACACACACTCTCTCTCTCTCTCTCTCTCTCTCTCTCTCTCTCTCTCTCTCTCTCTCTCTCTCTCTCTCTCTCTCTCTCTCTCTCTCTCTCTCTCTCTCTCTCTCTCTCTCTCTCTCTCTCACCTTCACACAGAACACCTACCGTTACATCACAAAAGAAACCTCATTTGCTTCAACGCGCACAGTGAGATTCATGTTCGTGTGAAAGGCGAATTAATTAAGGCTAACAGATGTGTACGTAAGTCATCCGTTAAATCGTCCACAAGTCCACTCATGCAACATTCAGCGTCACAAACCCACACTTCGCAGCAACACGCGCTTATCCCACTCGATCGGTCCATGGATGAGTATTGAGTTCACCGAAAGACCTTTGTGACCTCTTTTTGTTATGTAGGAACTTGTGATATCAACCAGGTCTTGCGTATCCTAGAAACAGATCAGTTGTGGACTATGTGACTGCAATTTCTAGACGTCGTATCCATCTTGTAAATATTAAGGCGTGTGTGTGTGTTCCTTTCCCAGATCCAGGAGCTGTGTGACACGTGGTCCGAGCTGAAGAAGGTCACCGATAACTTGACGGAGACCATCGCCAACGTGCCCGGCATCGACACCCCTGACGTGTCCTCGCTGGAAGGCATTTTCGTGCAGTTCAAGGAAATCAACGTCAAGAAGGTGCAGTTACTCCAAGCTGTTTAAGTCCCGTAGCCATCAGGGAGGAAGAAGAGGAGGAGGAGGAGGAAGAGGAGGATAACGAAAAGAAGAAGAGAAGGAGGTATGGCGCGGCGGGCGTGGAGAGAGGAACGAGGCGTGTGTCCTTCCATTCCTTGATTGGTGCGGGACATATTTTCATGTCACTGAGTTGACACAAAGTCGTGGAGGCGTGTGTGGCTGTGTGATATGAGGACGATAGTGTGGTGAGTGCGTGAGTGGGTTAACGAGCGACAGAGGGAGAGGGTGTTGAGTGAGTGGGTGGGGAAGGACCGTCTCGTTCCTCCCTATAAATTCCATAAGAAAGGTCTGGCGTCAAGGAAGGCACGGGGAGTTATCTGTGTGTGCTGCATAATGGATGACTGGGGTGTAGAGGCGTCCTGTCTTGGTGCACCTGTCCACCGACCACCCCGGGACTAGGCAGGACAGGTGAATGAGAGAGAGAGAGAGAGAGAGAGAGAGAGAGAGAGAGAGAGAGAGAGAGAGAGAGAGAGAGAGAGAGAGAGAGAGAGAGAGAGAGAGAGAGAGAGAGATGAAAAGGGAAACAAAAAGACCTTACACAATATCTTGAAATTCACCTTTAACAGGCACCACACCACACCAGTTTTAAGGCTACACACAAACACTGCCTGGATGGTTGTTGGTCATCACGTGTTTTGTTCATCCGCCGCAAGCCTTCATATAGCCTTATCAATACACACAAACACACACAGTATATGTATATTTCAATGCCCCCCCTCTCTCTCTCTCTCTCTCTCTCTCTTTCTCTCTCTCTCTCTCTCTCACTTATTCCCTCGCCCCATTTTCAGCTGACAGTGAAGTAGACAGGCGGGGCGGGGCGGGACGGGGCGTGGGTGGGGCTAGGCAGGCAGTAAGGAATATTCATAAACGAGGGGAGGGAGGTGTGATGAATGTGCCTCCCTGGCCTGGAGGAAAGAGTAATGACCTCTGATAGTCTCCTCAGCCCCGCCATAAATTTTCCTCCAGTTCAACTAAGAGCCTCAAGGAAGGAGGAATCACGATCCATACAACCATCTTATTTATTCCTTTTATTATTTTTTCCCCTTATTATTATTATTTTATTTTGCTCTCTTTTCTTCCTGTTTTATGTTTTCATGCCATTCGGTAAACCATTGATTGGGACGTTATGTTATTTGTTTTGTTCTTTTAAGTTTTATCTTCTGAATCAACGCAGAGGATATTTATTTTACTCAAAAACTGAAAGGAAATTTTCACCAACACTTTCTCTTTTATTTTTTTGAGTTCCCCATAAAATGAAAACAGTAAAAATGTAATGAAAGTGAATATATCAAGACACATATTTAAAATTGATAGTCTAGTGTTCCTGTGGTGTCTCAAGGTTACAAGGTACTTGATATTTTTTGGTTAGTTACCTAAATAACTTGTACCAGCGTCGTCACTAGTCGCCACGTGTCTGCCATGATGTCCTGTGTAGACGATAAGCTCTGTAGAGGCCAACAAGAACACTTCCTTTCCTCACCTTTAAGTCTAAATCTTAAGTAGACTTACTCATAGTGACATTTTTTTGTTTGATCTGGAACCTCGAGCAAATATTTCACTTTCTATCTGCAGCGTTTTTATTATCCTCTATTACATGTGTGTCTGTGTGTAGGTCTTTGTTCATTTTTCTTGTGGTGACACAAAGAAAAGGTACAGAGGAAGAACAGACATCAACAGTCCTACTGGACCTAACGAGGCTGACCGTGTGGTTACACTCTACTACTATAGTATCTACATGTTAGAGACAAAAGGACAATCAAGAGTAAAGTGTTTCCCCATCCACTCTTTCTTGCAGCCGAAGTTGACTGGAAGAGGAAGCGATACCATGTGGTATGGAAAAATATTATTATGTTCTGTAAGAGTTAATACAGTACGGGGAGAAGGTGGACTTGCGTGGACTTACTGTGAAGATCCTGCAGCTGCAGCTGTGGTGTGTTGGTATGTTGGTATGTTGGCGCACACTTCCTTGGCATCACTAGGGAGGTGCAGCATCACTCTTTCCCTCTGCATCGAGACCGGCATGTGGTTCTAGCGTCACAGTCGTCTTAGGACGTGGAAACAAAATTCCTCAAGCAGCCTAAGAGGGGAAGCAATAAAAGCGACTGACTTATTGAATATTTTTGGTCAAGATGCATGTTAGTGTGTATGCATGAAGTTTTAAGCACGACGTATACACAGTACACGTCACGTGTTTACACGTACTGCACTTGTAAGATTAAAATAGAATAGAAGATCAAAGACTTGTTAAGGGAGGTGTTTCCTCCTCCCTGTCCGTCACCATCACCAGACCCTCGGGACACACCTGTCAGCGGCTTTAAGCGTGAAATAATTACATTTTCCCACCTGTCACCCCTAATTTTACGTTCAGGTCACCTGGACCCAAAGGAATGTCGGCTTTGTGCATGTATTATGCAACATTGTGTGTGTGTGTGTGTGTGTGTGTCGGTAACAGTCCGCAAATGTTCCCATGTTGCTTATCAAGAAAGTATTATGTATGTATAAAGCTAAACCAGCGACCCATCACATCAAACTGTCGCCCACCAACCCTGAGGCTACACACCTGTCCTTACCCACACCTGAACTCTTCCCGGCACATCGCCGCTCACTCGGCAAAAAAACAAAGAATTAAATATGATCCACATGCAGCACCTCGCCACCACAGGGCGGCCCACCAACACACACACACACACACACACACACACACACACACACACACACACACACACACACACACACACACACACACACACACACACACACACATGAATGGGTGAAAGCGCAAATAAGTTGTTATGCTTAGCGAAACTCGAAGGGATGGTATGTTTATTTTTATTACAATATTAAAAAAATAAATGTTTACTCCACGCATGCCATTATGAACTGAGGCAAAACAATATATATTCGATGTGCAAACTGTGAATGTTTTTGTAACAAGTTTCGCAGTAATTCAACCACACGGGTATAAAGCGATAATGTGCGTACACTTGAATAGATGAACGCACTCATGCCTCTTCAACGATGTAATGAGCTTATAGCATGAAGCATTGGCCAACTCTCCCTCGCTTTCACAAACATACACACGCACACATACACACCATTGCCTTCAGCACGTCGCCAGCAAGAAGTGAATCAGTGCAGCCACTCCGCCACGCCTGCAGGTGAATGCAATCTCAGGGCAGTGAAAGAATGCATAATGTAATCCAGTGCGGGGTTGATTCAGCCTTATATGACTCAATAAGATTTCGTCAAGCGTGAATTCTCCTGATAATGAAGATCTTTCGATTTCTTTCCACCTGGATCCTTCTGGGGGATATTCAGTGCATAAAGCCACATTACACTTCGTTACTGGACTAGGAAGATGCAGTGTAAGTGGACGATAAGACCGCTCTAGAGTTCCGACTTTATTCCAAACCAAGTCGGGGGAAACCTTCTGACAGGGAGAGAATTTCCTCCTGCTTCATAATCCATGTCGAGGAGTCTCGCGCGCCTTGCCTCGCCTCACCTCCTGAAGACTGTGACTCAGCTTGAGGAGACGCACAGCGAGACATCAGATGAGAATTGCTTAATATCACTGCCATGCTTTCCCCCATTACCTTTATGTAGCAAGGGTATGGCTATCTGTAAAGGCCAGGAGGTTCGTTGGTATCTGAACTGATTAAAGAAGACATACGTCGTCAATTGCTTTAATCTAGTCTCAAGGTGATTCTACCACCACCATAAATCTAAGGAAATTTGACAAACAAATATTGTGTAAGAACAAATATATTGAACAAATTAACTCAAGAAAATGTCCACTCAACCAGAACAGAAACTTAAGAAATGGTAACTCCATACAAACAGGCGTCGAGGTAGCTGGTGCTCTGATGGTGAAGGTAACTCCCAGCAGAACCTAACGGTGACTACCGACAGAGAAGTGGAGAAGGGTGTCGGCTGAGGTACGTAGAAGACAGTCTCTTACTGGAGAGATATAACGGCACGATGCGAGTTGGGGAGGCGAGGACAGGCGTTGCCCAAGCGACTATCAAGCTCCTAAAGTGAGGGGCAGACAAAACACGCTCCGAGGTCTAGACACTTCATCATGTAGGTCCGCGTCTCCACACAGTTGCAGAAGGCTCTTCTCACCTTGGATTGATGCCGGGAGCAGCAGGGCAAAGGAGAGGCCAAAACGAGGGGGAGGGGGAGGTAACGACGAGTCATTACACCCAGACATTCACAAGGGCTAGATGAAAAACAAACAAACAGACAAATCAATAATAAAAGAATTACCCTAGTTTAACTACTTGCGTGTGAGTGTGTCAGTAGAACAGCCTTATCACCAGAGTGTATGTACATCCGTGGGTAGGTGTGAGTGTGTTGGGTATTTAAATCCCTAAGGTGGCGACGCACTAGCCATTTTTCAATAACATGTTACTCGTTTTTGCTAGCTTGTGCGTCACAAACGGGAATATTGTGTTTATGAGTTTGCCAAACACAACGCTGCGTTTGTTCGTCACGACCCATATTTCCTGGAAACCACACTGGAAAGTCTTAGAGAAAAACGCCTAACAAAAATGAATAACATGTTATTGGAAAATGCCTCTTGTGCCGCCACCTTTACACTATCAAAGGGTGATAGGATACGTTTATTTGTGAACATTACACACTTAGTCATCGGCACATCAGAACACACAAGGAACGAAGTATATAAAATTCGCTACTTAGACCACACGCAAAATCGAAAACGCAAAACCGTTCCTTAAAGAAAAACCAAGTGAGTTATGAGAGAAAGTCCGAGACACACGAGAACATAAAAATGTATAATCGTATTTCATTCCAACTTAACGAAAGAAGTGTCAGAATTGCAGGACAGTGATGGCGGGAAACTCGAGGACGCCTACGAAGAACGCCCAAGAGACCCGCCGTCATCCCTTGCACACACACACACACACACACACACACACACACACACACACACACACACACACACACACACACACACACACACACACACACACACACACACACACACACATTTCCTACCAAAACAACGCCGCTGACGAAAAGTTAAAACAAGACTCGTCCAATAATTACCATTTTTTTCGAGTATTGTCTTGGTGTGTGTGTGTGTGTGTGTGTGTTTCTGTTTCTGGACTCCCACTACCTCATTTTTCTTGTCTCCTTCCTCTCTCTCCATGTCTTCCTTCTTTTATCATATAATATTATGTGTTGCCCTTCTTTCCATTGTCAGTTTTCTTTCTTTCTTTCGTCACTCATTATTCTGTTCTCTCTCTCTCTCTCTCTCTCTCTCTCTCTCTCTCTCTCTCTCTCTCTCTCTCTCTCTCTCTCTCTCTCTCTCTCTCTCTCTCTCTCTCTCTCTCTCTCTCTCTCTCTCTCTCTTCCATAAGTGCGCTAAGAGGTTTATCAGTCATCCCATTTTGAAGCTTCCTCTCTTTAATTGTTCCCGCGGAGTCAGCAGCGGTAATGACTCTGGGAGAATGGCGGCGTTTGTGGCGGTAATGAGGGTAATGACAATAGATTATTATTACGGAGTTGAGAGTCAAAGAAAAGAAGGAGTAGGGTGGCAATTGCTAAGGCTGTGTGGTGGTTTCAAGGTCATTACGTTCATTTAATGTCCATAGTTTGTTTGCTGGACATTGAAAGGGTGGATCTCTCTCTCTCTCTCTCTCTCTCTCTCTCTCTCTCTCTCTCTCTCTCTCTCTCTCTCTCTCTCTCTCTCTCTCTCTCTCTCTCTCTCTCTCTCTCTCTCTCTCTCTCTCTCTCTCTCTCTCTCTCGACACTAAAAATCCACAACAATTCAAAAGTGTGACGCTGAGGTCTTTTCCTGTTGTTTGGACCAGATTGTGGAGGTATTGATTCCAGAGAGAGAGAGAGAGAGAGAGAGAGAGAGAGAGAGAGAGAGAGAGAGAGAGAGAGAGAGATGCTTGGAGAAAGAAAGACTGGAGACAAGCAAAAGAAAGAAAGGACGTTTACGACAGTTGAATTTTTTTTTTATTTACAAAACGAAATTGAATTGAGAACGGATGTCAATAAACAAGTAATGAAATTTTTTATGATGTAAGTTAGATATGTATGTCACGTCAGCGGCATCAGTGATATATAATGAATTGATGTTATTCACAATAATAATGATTATATTATTATTATTATTATTATTATTATTATTATTATTATTATTATTATTATTATTATTATTATTACTACTACTACAGCTATAATCGTAAGAAGTGGCTGATTTCTCCGTGACCTAATATCTTATCTCTTTCTTCTCTCTCTCTCTCTCTCTCTCTCTCTCTCTCTCTCTCTCTCTCTCTCTCTCTCTCTCTCTCTCTCTCTCTCTCTCTCTCTCTCTCTCTCTCTCTCTCTCTCTCTCTCTCTCTCTCTCTCTCTGTTTCATAACACACACACACACACACACACACACACACACACACACACACACACACACACACACGGTCCCGGGGTAGTCACAGTGTGGTCTCCAAGCCTCCGTCGGGGCCTCGCTGGCTCGGTGTTGGAATGCGAGCGATGACAGATCCATCAGAACTTTCACAGATGCGAGGCTACGTGAGCTGGATGCCTTGCCCCGCTCTTGCTGGGATACACAAAAAAAGAATACTAATAAAATACAAAATACTGCTCTGTGCCTCTATTTCGTAATTGCATTTTATATTTATTGTGTCGATGTGGGCGATTCAGTCATTTTTAACTGAATAAGAGAAGGAGAATAGAATTTATTATTTTTTTTTAGATGTGAGCATTGAATTGTGTGGCGGGTTTTGCTGTGGTGGTAGTGGCTTTGGTATGCCTTACAGGAGGTTCGGGGTGTTTGGAAGGGTTGGGGTGTGTCGGGGTAGGTTGACGAGCTGCTTGTGAGCTGGTTAATGTTGACAATGAATCCCTTGAAGGAAGGAAGGAAGGAGAGGATGATGCTTTTCATGTGATTCTTAAGTCCTGACCATACCAACGTGTGTGTGTGTTTATGTGGATGAATGAGAGGCCTAACATTAATATTTTAACAATTATTAAAACATAAGATTAATATTCTGATAATACTAAACAAAATTAATAATACCTTCATCGTTTCAGTCTTGCTATCATTGGTTTCTGTTGTTATATTCAAAGGTGGAATCCTGAAGGTAGTGTGAACATTTGACATGAAACATCAATACACAATAACTGACGCAGCTCACAAATATTCCTGTTCCATTTCCTAAGCCTGCAGATTCAGCCTAAAACATAGACATAACATGTAGTCCGCCCTGCCATCTCGTTCCAAATTTTTTTTTTATATGATGCACTGATAGAGGCACGTTTTTCACAGTAACCGAAAAACACCAAGGGAAAAACGTGTATTCCATTTTAACTTTGTAGTTTCAGAAATCCTCAAACGTTTGCAAAGTTTCCTCTTCCAGCCATTATGACAAAAAATACTGGAATGATTTCAGAGCTTACCTTAATTCCTTGATTATTTACGAAGGCTACTGCAATTTGGGCAGACCTGGACCTCATCGAGTATTTTATCCTTTGATTTATGTTGAGAATTATTGCGTGTTGTGCGGGGTGAATATTTTGTTACTTTTAAACCTTATTTTCTATTCTGTATAAGTGTTTAAAAGTTACTTCAGTTTTCATAAAGATTTACCGTTTTACTAGAGTTTACGTTGGAATAAAAAAAAAATATAAAAAAAGTCGATCTGATTCGAGTTCGCGTCAAAGGAACAGAAGTATTTGACAAAAAGAGGTCTTGAAATTTTTAGTGATAACTGCTGGATTAGAAATAAAAAATAAAAAAAGTTTAAAGCAGAACGAAGCTTGCGATCAAAACAAGCATTTTTCTTCTTAATAATTTGATAGGGAATGACCAAAAAGTTACTAGACAGGACAAACCAGTTAGTTAGGAAGGAGGGAAGGAAGAATGGATAGGAAGGAGGGTAAAGTAACGGCTGATGAGAGGGAAGGGAAAGATGAATGACTACTGAGCCAGCGATGAGCTATAGTAAGAGGAAGGGAGTGTTGAGTGATGGAAGGGGAGGAGCGAGGGGAAGCAAGGAAGAGCAGAGAAACTGGTGGGGAGGAAAGAGGAACACAGACGGAGGGAAGGAAGACATGAGTGATGGGGTGAAGGGCCATTGGGCGGCGAACGAGGAAGGACAGAGAGACAGAAGCCATGGAGGAGGAGGAGGAGGAAGTAAATGGAAAAGAAACCGTAGAGAAGTTAGAGAGAGAGAGAGAGAGAGAGAGAGAGAGAGAGGAGAGAGAGAGAGAGAGAGAGAGAGAGAGTGAGAGTGAGAGGAAGGAAGGAAGGACTTGAAAAAAAAAGTCCTAGAATCCTTCATGGCAGAATCATGTGCAAGGTCAAACGAGGACGAAAGACTAAGAGAGGAAAAGTCCTCAGAGGATTAAAATAGGGAGGGGAGAGTGTGCCGAGGGGAAGATGGAATGGGGATGAAGTAGAACAGGGAAAGAATTAGCGGATTAAGAGAGGGAGGAAGGTAGAGAGAGTTAGAGAGAAAGAGAGAGAGAAGGCGGGGAACGAAAAGTTGAAAATATTTTGCCAATGTGAAAATGACCCTCGACTTTGTTCTGCTCGGTGATTAAATGAGAAGTTTGGTGGACTTTTTTGATTGGGTGGCTCATTTCCCGCGGGCCAAAGGGACCGACCAATGAGGGAGGAGTTGGTCTTTTGAGCCTCGAGGCGGGGAGGTCATGGCGCCTGCGCAGATTGTCCTTCCGGTTGTTTCATTTATTAAGCCTCGCGAAAGGAACCTCCAACACTTCGTTTTCTTTTTGATTTTAAGGTACGAAGAAGTTGAAGATTTTTTTGTTTAGATGGTTGTGGTAGTAGTAGTAGTAGTACTAGTTTATAATAATAATAGCAATAGTAATTCTAGCTCCTTGTTCTTATTTATATATTGCTCTTGTTCTTGTTTACTACTATTATTATCATCATCATCATCATCATCAATATCGTTATTAATATTATTGCAGTTCACTAGAAAATGTTAAATATTCACAATGATTAAATTTCCCAGGTCATCGAAAACACATAACAATCTGAGAACCATCTTACCTTGTCTCCTTGTGTCAAACCATCCACGTCACTAATCCTCTTCCTCTCCTCCTCCCCAGACCTCATCATCTTCACTCATGCTCACCGTCACGTCTCCTCCACGTCATGTTATGAGAGATCTTCAGGCCGTGTTGACATGTAAGTACCTACGACCTTCCTCTAATGTAGATAATTTTATTTCATTCCCAACATTTTTTTCGCCTGCGTGACTTTAATACTTCACATCTTCTTCTGCCAGACCAGTCACGAGTACGAAGAAAAACAAACATATATATCTAGTTCATTTTCCGTCTTGAGTGATGAAGTTTTTTTTTAAATATTCAACTCGTAATGGCAGTTCTATGTGCTTATGTTGGTTGGTCCACGTTTTTAGGTGAGAACGAGAGAGAAAAAAAGAAAAATAACAGCTTCCAATCCTTGATAAACCATGAATATGCCTGTCTCCTATAAAACCCATTATACACTGTTATATCATAAGCTCCTTCGTGTTTAAGTAGATAAAAAACCATAAGGCTCCATGGAACTTGAAACCCAAACAGCTGGATAAAACATAGGTGTTTTATGTGTGAGAATGTGGAAGGTGTGGCATTGGGGGAACGTGGGAAGGGTGTAGAGAAGGAGGAGGAGGAGGAGGAGGAAGAAGTGAGGATGGTAGCATTGCGATGGAAGTGGAGGTGGGAGAGTGAGAGTGGTGGCTTAGCAGGGATAGGGTAGTTGACTATAGAGCTGAAAAAGAGATGGAGAGAGAAAGGGAGACAGAGACTGGGAATGGGAATGAGGGATTGAATGAGGTTTAAGGAAGATTAAGAAATATGCCTGGCAGTAGTAGGGAAGAGAGAGAGAGAGAGAGAGAGAGAGAGAGAGAGAGAGAGAGAGAGAGAGAGAGAGAGAGAGAGAGAGAGAGAGAGAGAGAGAGAGAGAGAAGCCTGAAGTCAGTGAGGATGATCATTTTACCGTGTGTCTATGCATGACAATACAGAAATGGACAGCAGAAAGAGACTTGGAAGGTAACCCGACTTTCTGCCTTAACTGTGTGTGGAAGCGCATGACGACAGAGAGGAGGAGGAGGAGGAGGAGGAAGAGAAAAAGAAAAAGGCTTGAAGGTAGGTGTGCAGTGGTAGACATAACGAGGAATGACTGAGAGGGGAGCAGACAGTAAGGGATGCAAAGGAGCATATGGTGTGAGGGAAAGGGTAGCAGCGGGTGACAAGGAGCTAGCCAGGTTAGGGGAGTCCGCTGCCTTGCTCCAATATCCGCCTGTATGTATATGAAGCGGTGGAGTTTCAATCATGGAACCGCATCCATCTTGTCACACACGCATAAACACACACACACACACACACACACACACACACACACACACACACACACACACACACACACACACACACACACATACACATACACACATTAACCTTCACCTTCATCTGAAAAACACGTCCTTTCCCCACAGCAACAAAATATTACCTTCAAAATCCAGAATGTAAAGATTAGAGGGAAAAAAGTGAACACAACTTTATCCATGCAGATTCAGTAACTCAAAAGGGCAGAGTGTTTGGTGTTAAAAATTCTCACATGTAATGCTGCTGCTACTATAATTACATTTGCGTTAACGTGTCCGGCCTTATCACTCCACTTTTCCACACCGGACAACCCATTTTGTTAGCAGCGCAGTGATTGGTTGACCTTGTCCTTGGCAGGGTTCGAGACTCGAGCTGACATTGGCTGCGTAGTATTAGCCCTCCCGCCGTTCTCTTCCGGTAAGAGAAACGTAGGGAATAAGATTCATTTCATTCAGGTTAAGTGTAATATTATCAACACTTTAAGGGAAAAAAACAGTGGAGCGTTGCAAACATGTTTACATATACATACATTCATATATTTTATACACACATACATGGAAATATAAACTGACTGTTAGATAGATGTATACTAAACAAAAATTTAATGACAAACAGGCAGACATCACACAACTTTGCCGAATTGTCGACAGAACAATTTCCCGCGCGGCACACTGATCCTGGGGGTTTGAAAGGGCAATTAGTGGGCGACGAGGTAGTTATGGTCGTAGTGACGAAGCCCGTGAATTGGCCTGAGCGTGTGAACGGCTTATGGTTCCCCAAGTTATGGTGTGTGTGGTTTGTGGAGCAGAGTTATGGTGTGCTGTATTACGGTGTGTTGGTGTGGTGGTTCGTGGTGTTTATGTTGTCCTGGTGTGTGGTGTGTGGTGTGTGATGGTGTCTGTGTGAGGTGTGTTGAGAGTGGACCAATTGTACTTCTGTCTGTTTGTCTGTCTGTGTGTAATGTCTTTTCTTCATTTGTATGGTTAGGTGCATAGATACCAGGCAAATTAATATATGTTTAGGTATTATTTTTGATGATGAAAAATTCTTGAATCTTAGAACTGAAAAATAGATGGATATGATTTACAGGACGGAATGAAAAGAAATACGCAAGGTAGAGATTAAAAGAGTGAAGGACAGATAGCAAAGACTAATTAAAAATAGATAAAGAAGTAAAGAAAAAAAATACGCTTTGAACCAGAACTTCCCACAAAAATATATGAAGAAAAATCTAGGAAAAAAAACAATATCACCTCACATTTCCACTCCTCTTCCTTTCTGAGCCTTGACAACTCTTCAATTTCTCTCTTCTCTCCATCCTGTCTCTCCCTCGTCTGGTTCTTTCCTCGTCTTGCTCTCTTATCCTTCTTTTCCTCCTTCCTCCTGCAAGGTTATTTTGGAACAACCATTCCTCTTCACTTCCTTCTTCATCAGGTGCTTCACTTCCCTCGTCCGCATGTTTCTTTCTTCCCCTCATATTCCTTTCCATCCTCAGCGAGCGACCCCGACAGATAGACAGACAGACAGACAGACAGACAGATAGATAGACAGACACGCTCCCTCTCCAACAACCAACATACATTCCTTTCCATGCTTCATCTGTTCTCATTCCTCCATTCCTCGTCTTCCTTTTCTCCACCTTTGAACCAGATGATGCAGAGGATGAATTTAAATCAGGTGTTGCTGGCGAGGCTGCTCCCTGCTCTCTGCTCCCTGCTCCCTGCTCCTCCCTGACGCATCAAAACAAAGCATTATGTGCCGGGGTGAGCGGGGTTCCTGGTGCCGGGGTGAAGGGGTGAAGGGATCGGCGTATCTGTATTCGATGACACGAGGAACCTGGGAAAGGGTGCGGGTGTTTGGCACGAGTTTGTGAGGAGGAGACGCTGGGGTAGCAGGAAAAAAAGAGAGAAAGAGAGAGAGAGAGAGAGAGAGAGAGAGAGAGAGAGAGAGAGAGAGAGAGAGAGAGAGAGAGAGAGAGAGAGAGAGAGAGAGAGAGAGAGAGAGAGAGAGAGAGAGAGAGAGGGAGAGAGTAAGAATAGGGAATTGTAAATGAGAATGCACTCCTGCAGAATTTACGTTCACTTTGTCTGGATTTATTTGCCTTTGTGTTATATTTGTTGTAGTTTGTACAACGTAATAATTATATGCTCTCTCTCTCTCTCTCTCTCTCTCTCTCTCTCTCTCTCTCTCTCTCTCTCTCTCTCTCTCTCTCTCTCTCTCTCTCTCTCTCTCTCTCTCTCTCTCTCTCTCTCTCTCTCTCTTTATCTATCTATCTATCGCTATATGTATAGTGTGTGTTCTGTTCTGTTCTGTTGAAAGGCGGAAGTATTGCCTTTTGAACGGCACTTCCTGATGTTTATTTTTTGTGGTCTGGGTCTTTTATATGTTTTAAGATGTTAATTCTTTTATTTTATCGTCTCTTCTCTTGTCTGCCAAAATCTATATAGCATTCTTTTGTGTGTGTATTATACTGTAAGGTAAATACGCTACGTTCCCCCCGATGTAAAAGACCTTCTTTTGAATACAATAATGAAAAATGGACACCCTCCAATTCAATCCAGCTTAGTTTCCCATCAGCTCAACGTGACACATTTTCCCAGACGGCGCCTTCCAGCTGAGCGACAGGAAAAATATATGCATTAAAAACTTCGTAATAATATTGGCATTTGCTGTTTTTATAGTTATTAGCAAGGCTTGTGGCGACCCCTGATGTGCGAAGGGGACTCTGAGGGACTGTGTGTGTGTGTGTGTGCGTGCGTGCGTTTTTGCGCGTTTCAACCTTATTTTACCTCATACACCAAAGAAGTGGAATTACGTGCCTCGTCAAGCCTTGTACTCTCTCATAACCACACCTGTACCGTGACGTGTAAGGTTTGGCCCAGGAATTCAAACGACCTTGACACGTGAGTTTTTTCTATTATCTCTGACAGACCGAAGTGACATTGACACAAGTCTTTCCCTCACCTGTCGGAGCCACACCCTGCATTAAGAGCTTGTGATTCTAATGATTGACTCTAATGGCCTGGCCTGTCGATGCCTTGTATATTATTGAAGTGCAGGCAATTAGTGTTATTATCTGTCAATTGCACTTTAATTTGTAGAGGAATTGATAGTTTTTGCAGGCTATTAATGGTATTTTGTTCTGTTTTTCATTAAGAATAAATGAAAATGCAAAAAAAAATTGAGTTAAGGTTGTGTTTATGTAAAGGTTGTAAATAGACAGACAGACAGACAGACAGACAGATAGATTAATAGAGGGAAGGAGTGACTCTTGATTCTTATCTCCTATACGATGACCTGGACAGAATCAACACCAAGAGGATCTCCGCCTCCTTCTGCTCCTCCTCCTCCTCTTCCTCCTCTTCCTCCTCCCTCTCCTCCTCCTGCTCTCACTCTTGCCTCTCGCGTCCCTGTAATTGATTTTCCGTCCCAGCAAGACTCAAACAACCTACTTTCTTACAAGTTTTATTTTTTCCTTTCCTCTCTTATTCCTCAAGTATTTTTTTCCTCCTGCTGCTGCTTTCATTGGTCGTTAAAGTTGCATGGTGGTCTTTGGGGTGTAAAGGAAGTTGTGAGGTTATTGCAATGAATGAATTATGATTACATGTGGTGAATGAGTGGTGGTTGATTTAATGTTGTGATTGTGTTATTTTTGCGCCAACCAGGAGGGTGGAAGGTGGGTCGCCAGCTCACCGCGGACCTCACCCTCCACCCTTGCTAGAGGAATTTCCTTGGTGCCAAAACCACCTCCACTTGGCACGTTAAACTAGTGGTATTACACGCATACCCCCTTTCTCTCTCTCTCTCTCTCTCTCTCTCTCTCTCTCTCTCTCTCTCTCTCTCTCTCTCTCTCTCTCTCTCTCTCTCTCTCTCTCTCTCTCTCTCTCTCTCTCTCTCTCTCTCTCTCTCTCTCTCTCTCTCTCTCTCTCTCTCCTCTCTCTCTCTCTCTCTCTCTCTCTCTCTCCTCTCTCTCTCTCTCTCTCTCTCTCTCTCTCTCTCTCTCTCTCTCTCTCTCTCTCTCTCTCTCTCTCTCTCTCTCTCTCTCTCTCCTCTCTTCTCTCTCTCTCTCTCTCTCTCTCTCTCTCTCTCTCTCTCTCTCTCTCTCTCTCTCTCTCTCTCTCTCTCTCTCCTACTTTTGTGTTTTCAGTGACCGTTTGTGTGTCTTCATTTATTTTAAGTATGTCTGCGAAATTTTTTCCTGCAGTTATAGTGACAAAAACACTACTGTGAATGTGCCTCGAGGGAGGTGCCGCAGCATCTATGATTCAGCTTCCTGCAGGAGGTTACGTGTGCCTCGGGTGCCGTGGCCCTTGTGTTTGGGCGTTATGGTGCTGAGTGGTGCGGGGCTGCCCAAGTACCTCCTCGCGTCATCCTTATTCGTAACGAGCCGTGCCTTCCTGCACGAGGCTCCGCGTCATGAATGTTTTCTCGCCTAAATCATATTTTGAACCTTTGCGCGAGCCAACTCCCGCTATTGAGACTAAGGACACCATGGACAAGAGTTTCTTTCGCGAATAAGGTAACAGGAGCTGGGCATGAAGGGGACATGAGTTGGGTGGGTCCACGCCCCGCCCCTCCCGCCCAGTACAAGCTGGTGATTGGACATCCTGGCTGGCAGGAGGAGCTCCTCAAAAATCAGGGCAGAAAGACGGTTTTGTCTGCATTCTTTGTCCTAACTTGTACGAGCAGGTTTCTAATTTTACCCACGGGAGGGCACGGTGTAGGGAAAGCCGCCTCAGTCTGCCCTGCGGCTCCGCGAACCCTCCGCAGCCTGTGGTTCTGCTCCCACCCAGGCCGGTGAACCTCCCTGCCACACTCCAACCTACTCCTCCACACTCCTGAGCTGACGGGACTTTTCCTCTCCTGGTCTGTGTTTGACGCCCAATAGACAAGATGACGTTCTGGCAGGAGAACTATGGCTTCGTGAAGGACGTGTATGACTTTCGCCTTCAGAAGTACCAGGAATGGATGGACAACTTGGAGGGCATTGTATCCAAAGTCATGGCGCCCAATGTCCAGTACACCTACAAGGAATTCAAGCTGATCCAGGATAGCCTTTCTGTGAGTACCTCGTCGAGGCTAATCACTCCTTCCCTCCGTCATCTTCCGTCGTTCCTCCGTCATCCTTCCCGCTCCCTGGGCAGCAAACTTATGCAAGGCGCTTCACGACCCATTCATTTTCCACCCGCCCACGAAGGAAGTAAAAGAAAACAAAGTCTGCACTCTAATCAGCGACATGTGGACTTTTGGTCGCTTGGGGGAAGCATAATGCAGCGCTTCTTCATGGAAAGCAGAAGTAGAAATGTATGTTTAACGAAATTACCTGAGCTGTCTTTGTCAACGCGGGTATAAGCAGGTCAGGATAAAATATATTCCCTTCAACCTTATCCACGAAAGAGACAAGAAGATAAGTTGTGTCACGGATCAGCCAGCTATTCGTGTTCCCTTCACCTGCAGCGCCGACGAAGCCCAAAACAAAGCTCTTTATCTCCATGTCATCCATCCAGCTCTTGATCACGACAGTAACACGAATCGAAAGCATAAACAGCTACAGGATCTAAAAAACGGAAGCAGGCACACCGTTCTTCTCTGATGTCTCATGTATTAGTACATTGCTCGCACCAGAGACTCAGATCAAGGACAAACTACATGCTAAGTTTAATAATGCCTTCGAGGAGCCTCCCAAGAGCTGACGACATGTTGAGTGGCAGCTACTCTCCTCTCATATCAAACACGATAATCCCCACTCAGCCTCCTTCCCATCAGATGAATGAGCGACATACTCACCCCAATACCCATCCCTCCGCCTTACCCCTCCGCCTCTCCCCTCCACGTGTGTCAGACCCTCACACCTACGTAATAACACATCATGAATCAAAAACGTCAATACCATTAGTGTAATTTTTTACTTCGCTTGTCGTATTCCTTTCTTTGCTGCGCGTGCCCAGGAAACACACACACACACACACACACACACACACACACACACACACACACACACACACACACACACACACACACACACACACACACACACACACACACACACACTTCCAGGAACCACACAAATCGTCAACCTCACCTTGCCTGCCACTTAAGCTAATGAGGACGGCCTCCAGATGGCGCTACTCTCACAGTCACACAGACACGCCTGCTGCACAAACTCATCTACACACACACACACACACACACACACACACACACACACACACACACACACACACACACACACACACACACACACACACACACACACACACACACACACACACACACACACACACACACACTACCTCCTTTCATGCAAACACCTGTCCCCTTCTTACACCACTGCAAAGCACGCCTCCGATACTAATGAAAGATTATTTTGTTCAACCCACGCCACATGTATCCATTTCTCTCCTCGTATGAATGTATCCTCGCTAACACA
>JAPQNM010000048.1:3061748-3064248 GCA_029783475.1 Metacarcinus magister
GACCGAGGGATCGTCAATAGGGTAAGAGCAATGAAAAATGTACTGGAGTAGGACGGGTGTGTTCTGTGTTTGTTTTATGTATATATGTTTCTTTTTCTGTGTGTGTGTGTGTGTGTATGTGTATGTGTGTGTGTGTGTGTGTGTGTGTGTGTGGGTGTGTGTGTGTGTGTGTGTGTGTGTGTGTGTGTGTGTGTGTGTGTGTGGGTGTGTGTGTGTGTGTGTGTGTGTGTGTGTGTGTGTGTGGGTGTGTGTCAGAGAAAGATACATATAGACAAGAGTCAGACGCAGAGTTAGAATTATCTAATCTTTTTTCATTACTTTAACGTGAAATATCAAAGAAAACATGAACTAAACATGTATTCATCTAATCCTTTGATGGGGGTGATGATTGCAGTCGCTGTGTCGTGACCTTGAGAAGGATAACATGAAGGACTGGCTCGACCTCATGCTGGAGAAGATCGCCATGAGGGTGTGTGACGAGGCTGCCATCAGCACCAAAGACAAAGAGTTTAAGAACGCCGAGAAGAAGAAGCTGCAGGCGCTCATCGACCGTCACGACAAGCTGCTGCCCTCCACCCAGGTGCGTCGTGGTGGTGGTGGTGGTGGTGGTGGTGGTGGTGGTGGTGCCGCCGCCCTTTTAGAAAGAGAAAACAGGTAGTTATGTGATTTAAAGGACTATTATTAACTAAACTTGTCATTATATATAATTATTAGTTTTGTTAATAATTGTGCTGCAGCTCAAGACATACCTTTCACAGTTCCAATTATAATCGCAATGGAGCTTAATTTACATTACAAACTGTGTCTCCTTCTATACCGTTGTAAGACTAACAATTAACCTTACAAGCAAATGCAAGTTAGAAAGTGTAGGAGGCAAATGAACTCTAGTAACTCGATGGGATATACTTGAACACCTGTAACCCTTTAATTAACACCCTCACGTAGGAGACGCAGGCGAAGGTGGAAATGTATGCTCGCTGCTATGCTTACGGCGACGACATTACACCGTGTTTGAAGACGCTGGAGGAGATGCGTCACCTCTCTGTGAAGGAGATCCACCCACACAACATGAACATGATGGACGAGCAGATTGAAAAGGCTGAGAAGGTGAGGCGGGAGGAGAAGGTGATCTATCGGTTTATTGACACATGATGCTGCTAGGCTTGTTTTGTTCCTTGTACTGTTTGTTTGCCTTGGTGGCCTGTTGGCTTAGAGGGTGTTATTCTTTTTTTTTGTGTGTGTGTGTGTGTGTGTGTGTGTTGATCGATGCAAGGTCCAGGTAGCTTTCCTTTTTTTTTTCTCTCTCTCTTTTTTTCCCTCCTATTTTACTCAAACTCACCCTGTCCAGTCTGCCTCCACGTGTGTTTCTCTCGTATTCAGTTTTTTTTTTGTTTTTTTTTAATCTCTTTTATCCTTTTCTTCTTCCAGCACTTTTATAAAAATTCATTGTTTCTTTACTGAACTTTTTTTTTCTCCTTTACCTCTCCTTTATTACGGCTTACATGTGCTCTAACCCTCTCTCTTTTATATAACAATTCAACTTGCTCTCTCCCTTTCTTTCCTCTCTCTTCTTTCACAACTCATACGTGCTCCCTCCCTTCCTCCTTCCATCTTTTCCTCTCAGGTCATCGTCACCGTCGATAGCCAGCGGGACACATTCGAGGATCTCTTGAAGCGAGGGAAGAAGCTGCTCCTGAATCCTAACAAGGCGCCTTTCATTATCGAGCTGATCGAGAAGATGGAGAGAACGTGGATCGAGGCCAATGAGCAGTCCAAGATCCGACTTTCCCTGCTGACAAGTGAGTATCTGAATCTTCCCGGGCTGGCAGTAGGAATCAACCTTTTGCTGTTACCACGTCCTTATGTGGTGCCTTTGCTCATACATAATCTATACTTCCGTTGCTGCGTTGTTTATATATATTTGGAGCACTAGGTATTGGAAGGCTTCGTTTCACACAGCAGTAACGTTCATCTTCCTCCAACAGGCACCGCTAAGGACTGGGAGAAGTATGATGAACTACGCAACGCCATCAACGAGCCGCTGGATAAGCTGGAGAGTGAACTGAAGCGTTATAGAAAGTACTACGACCCCGTGATGGGTACCAAGAAGCTGACCCAGAAGAAAGGCATCCTGGAGGAGAACAAGAAATCCGCAGAAGAGATGTTCGAGGCCATCCAGAGCTCATACAAGACCATCATGGTGCTTGCTGGGGAGGATAAGAAGGATTTCCTCGACAGAGAGGTGAGGTCACTTAACCTTCTTCCTCAAGCTCCTGAAAGTTAGCATCCTGTACTGTATTCCCTTATGTGCCAAGTGTATGTTTCTTTTGGTTTATTTTTCCTTATCACTGTTTTGCCGCGTGTGAGTTATTTTAATTCAATCGACAAAGGGAGAGTGGCAGAAATAGATAACACATGTAATCATCGAATACATGAATTATAGAAAGCGAATGAGGTTGGTTTGTCCTCCCTCCCTACCTTCCTCTTTCTTTCTTCTCCA
>JAPQNM010000048.1:3069248-3104248 GCA_029783475.1 Metacarcinus magister
ATTTTTTGGGTCTGGGTTGGGTTGGGGGAGGTTAAGAGATGCGTTGAGGTTGAGGAACAGAACGGAAGGGGACGAAGACCTTCCGCCTCACCCACACTAATGACCAGAGTTGTTTTGGACACTTAAATTCAAGCGGAGATACGCCTCCCCGCCTTTGTTTCCCTCCCTGCCTGATGTGTCGTGCTGGGCTGGTGTAATGAAACTGTGTGTGTCTGTGTCTGTGTCTGTGTGTGTGTGTGTGTGTGTGTGTGTGTGTGTGGCGTGGGGAGCGGGGTATCTATGTAGGTGCAGGCTCGTGGAAGTGTCTATTTCTGGGATGTTATGAAAAAAAAAATATAGGTGAAATTAAAACTTCAACCTTATCTTAATGCAAATGGACTCACCCCAGTGCTGTGGTCTCATTTAAACCACAATAAAGACATGCCACGCCACGCCACTACTACATATTCGGTGCAAGCTCGTGTGTTGTATTTCCATCGCATTTATAAACCCGCGTTCACCAAACCAAACACACACAAACATCCGGTGTGTGTGTGTGTGTGTGTGTGTGTGTGTGTGTGTGGGTGTGTGTGTGTGTGTGTGGGCGTGGATGGGTGGATGGCGTGACAAACTTCTCTTTCTGGTGACAGCTTCTGCATTATAGTCGTAAATCCACCTTCACCTGTCCACCGTAATGATGAGGCTCCCTCCTAAGGCGCCCCTCTCTCCCATATGTCCCTCTCACACGCCCCGACCACACACCCCGCCCACACACCCCGCCCACACACCCCGCCCACACGCCCCGACCACACGTCCCGCCCACACACCCCGCCCACACGCCCCGCCCACACGCCCCGACACAGCCCCGTTGAGGGAGAGCTACTCGAGAGCCCCGAAACGAAGGACTGAAGCTACCGTTGTTACTATCGCTAAAATGTGACGTCCCTCGCGCGTGCAGCAAATAAAAAAAATGTGAAATAACTCGGCGTGAATTTCCTTGCTTTATGGGTGGAGGTGTCATGTTATTTATTTTATCTTGTAGAATTGAATGTTTGTTTTAATTTGTTTTTTGTATGAAGTAATTAAGGAATTTAAGACTTCGTAATAAAAGTTCGGGAAAGAAGGAAATGATACAGAATCGTAGACTGTGACACGAAAACAATTAAAAGACCAAAACTCGAAATTGAAATTGCAAATCTCCTTCATGAACACAAGTATTTTTTTTCTTTTAGGATTTTCCCACGTTTTCCCAACTGTCGGTAAAATGAAAAGGTCAAGCTGAAATTTCGCTTAAAATTTCCGCCGTGAAATACACAAAAGAGAAAGGACTTTAAGCAAAAATGTCGGTACTGTTAAAAATGAAATTCTACGTACTGTGTTTTGTATTATATTTCCTGTCTGTACTCAAGTCTCATCACCTTCCGAATTTACTATTTGGGGAAAATATACTTGAGTTTTGAATTTTTTTTTTCTGTCTTACATGTTAAAAAAAATAAAGAATGTTTTTTAAAGTTTTCCCCTCACCCTATCTTTCCTCCTTTCCCCTTTATATCTCTTCTTTCCTCCTCCTCCTCCTCCTACTCCTCCTTTCTTCCTTTTCCCTGTAGCATTCATGTTTCCTGTATTCCTTCCTTCCTTACCTTCCCTCTTATCTCGCCTTCCTCTTCCTTTCCAGTTTCCTTCCAATATCTTTCCTTTTCTCCCTCTATATCCCTTCTCTCCAGTATCCTTCCTTTCTTTCTTCTTTCACTCTCTCCCTCTCCACCTCGCCTCCTACCCCACCAAACTCTTGTATTCCTCTGGACTCAGTATCGGCGTGCAATATATTTCCACGTGATGAGTTTATTGTTGGAGAGAGGAAGCCGGTGTGGCGGCGGCGCCTCGTTCATCTCCTGGAAATTACACACTCCAACATGTATCTAAATTTTTCCACCTTTTTTTCCTCTTTTTTGTGCCATAGTTCCTTTGTTGGACTAGAGAGGAAGAGGGATTGGGTTGCCGATGGATGGATGGATGGATGGATCGGTTAGTCGGTGGAGGTGCAGTCGTCCTCGCCACACGTCTCAGGAACGATTAATGCGATTGTCTAGTTAATAAATCACATCAGAGTACGAAGGGAAAAAAAGGACACTGTGGTTGGCAAGGACGCTGATGAGACCTTGGGGGTAGGTAGAAGGCAGGAGAAGCAACGTCACTCGCTTTAGAATTATTTAAATGCACCCAAGTGGCCTTGACGTCATGTGAGGTTGGTTGGTTTGAAGTCTAAATCCGCGTTGGGAATATTAATCATTTCTATCAGGTGTAGGAGACGGAAGGGAGTGTAATGAAGTAATGGTGCGCGTGTGTTTGTATGTGGGGAAGTTAATATAATTTAGACACATTTATAAATCATTGCCTCCCCCGTTCAGCTACCATTCATAGCAACATAAGGACTTTGAGAGGACCGGGACGAGGAGGAGGAGGAGGAAGTACATGAAAAAGAACAATGATTGTACGTGAAAATACCATTTCCCTCCTCCTCCTCCTCCTCCTCCTCCTCCTCCTCCTCCTCCTCCTCCTCCTCCTCCTCCTCCTCCTCCTCCTCTTCCTCCTCCTCCACGCTTCTTCTCCGTATCAGATTTTAATCATTTTTTCTTTCATAATGAAATTGTTCCTTAAATATAAATGATGAGGCAATTTTGACTGGAATAAAAAATACACTATAAAGGTGGTGTGTGTGTGTGTGTGTGTGTTGCCAAGCCGTATCACAGGTCAGTGTTTCCTCACTCTTGATCGTTATTGCTGACGACGAGGCTGCCAATTTGCTGCTGAGTTTGCTTGTCGCACAACACTTTCACAACACAAACTGAGGCGGGACAGGAAATGTGTGTTTTCTCAGTTTCCTTCAATTTATGAAATTGCAACAACATCCTTTTGGACATTAAATTTTTTGCTAGGTTCTCAGTGCCACGAATGCATATATATTGGCAAACATTTACTGTCGGGGGTGACAGTTTAGGCAAAATGATGGCTGTTGTATTTGTTCCTCTGCCGGCTCCTCCTTCCTTCCTTCCTTCCCTGCCAGGCAGATGATGCCGGACATTTTGGTTCTTGTGCCGAGCAGGTTAGTTCAAAGGACACTGATGAGACTCTGGAAAGGAGGGAAAGTAAATACTCTATTCCTCTCGTGCCCTTGACACACACACGATTTCCAAGACACTTTAATGTGTCCCTGATGAGGACTAGCAGATCACCTTTATTGCCAATCTCTCAGGAGAAAAAAAGATTATGTATTGTCATCTTCCACTTTCCTGTATTGTCTTTGTCGGAATTTATGAAAAGTTTATATATGTAAAATTGAAAATAACTTCATCTCAGAAATTAGCAAATGTTTTCCTGGTCTCTATTTCTAAAGATGTTATTCGAGTTCTTGGAAAAACGTGAAAGACTCGCGTGAAGCCTTAGTGACGCCTTGAAGACCTTAATTTCACTGAAATTGTTTAGAATTCGTAACAGCCTCGCGCGGACGGACGCCTCTACCGCCACTACACTTAAGACTTGAGAAACGCTGAAATTCAAGCAGTTTTTGATGAAGAGTTTCTTGGACGCTAACCACCCACGGACGCCCTGCTGCTGCCGTCCCCCAAATCAATCTTATCCAATGATGGTGTGGACTGACAGAACCGAATAAGAGAACCAAGGAGAGGGTCGCTCAGGCTTAGATCTTGTGCCATTAGCCGCGCCTTCCCCCCTTTCCTCTCCTACCTCCCCTGCCTCCTCCCTGTCTCCTTTCTCCCCTCTTCCTTTCCCCTGTGGCCACCCTCGTTAGCCGCCCTGATACACCCAACGGAGAGGAGGCAGGAGATGAGACAGGTTGAGTGAGATAAGGAGGAAAGTTGATTTAAGGAAGGCAGCAGGAGGATGAGGGAAGAATGAAGGAATGTTGGGTGATGAGAAGTTTCATAGTAAAGCAGGGAAAAAAAGGAGGCAGGATGAGTTAAAGGAATATCCTGTCATGAGAAAGGAAGTACTAAGAGAAGGGAAAAAAAGCCAAAAAGGAAAATATGAGACGGAAGATGAGCCAGACGAAAGCAGGAAAATCATAAATAACGTAAAAACACAAGAAAGGAAAAATATATATATGAAGGAATTCCGAAAATCCAAGCAGGCAATATGAAAGAAGGGTAAAATAGAGGACACGCTAAGGTAGCCCAACTTGCTTCCTCGCTAATGAGTAGCAGGTGAGAAGGTGTGGGTTCGGGAGAGGCTCGAGGAAAAAGTGAAGCAAGAGAGGATTGAGAACTTCTATTTGGAGACTCGTTTGAGCCTCACTTCAACCCTTCAACTTTTGGCTAACGAAATGTGAAGAGAAAACAAGAAATTAAATGGGTGGAAAGTCAATTGAAGAAATGTTTGTGTTTTAACGTTACCGAAATGTCAAAAGGCTGAAAAAAGTAAAAAATAACTCATTGGAAGTCACATTTAAGCATGGAAGGACATTTTTTAGTGTCTATTTAAAAAAAAATTATCGCATATGAAACAAATTGGCGCAAACATAATAAAAAAAAAAAAGTATATAAAAAAAGCAAGTGACTCCCCAACGAGAATAACATAATAATGATCATATAAGAAAAAGAATAAACAGGAAAAAATATCAAACTTAAAACCAATTAATTGCATGATTTCAAACTGTGTATACATAAAGATGAAACATATTATTTCCCGTTAACTATCGCTGAACAAATGGAATATAAAGCATTGAAAGTGTGAAAACCTACTCGTCTGTCTCTGTGGAAGACAAATAAAAAATGTAGCTTGGAAAGAGAGAAGGAAAAAATAAGTGGGGAAAAAATAAGGAGGTAAAAAAAATAGTATAAATAAAGTGTAAAGCGTCAAGAGTCGAGAAAAGCTTCCGCACTCGACTCAGTTTCAGAAAAGGAAAAATTTGGACGCTTTTGTCTGACGTTTGTATGTTGGAAAAAAATAAAACACAAAAAACACGGAATAGAGAGAGTAAGGGGTTTGGCGGAGGGTTGTTGGGGGTTTGGGGGGGGAAACGTAGAGGGAGGGAGGAAGAATTTGAAGGAACGAATGAAGGGAGAGAAAGTGAAATCCATTTGCATTTGAATTCCTTCTAACTGAATAACTACCAAAAGTTTTCAATTCTAAGTGACGCCCACCAACAATAGGACCCCCACTCCCACCGCCGCCGCCGCTGCCGCCGCTGCCGCCGTCGCTGCTACCACCACCACCACCACCACCACCACCACCACCATTAACAAACAGAATAACAACATCGTCATTGTCATCACGACATCATTACTTCCATCACCTCATCACCTCTCCACCACCACCTCGAACTTTCACACTTCATCAGTTTGTTTGTGTGTGTGCGTCTGTGTGTGTGTGTGTGTGTGTGTGTGTGTGTGTGTGTGTGTGTGTGTGTGTGTGTGTGTGTGTGTGTGTGTGTTATTTGATGTTCCATTTGCATTCAAATATAAGTCACAGTTTTTCTTTCTACAAATATTTGTATATTGCCTCCACCTCACCTCCCCCCACCCCACCCCTTCACCCTTGTTGCATGTGATGAGTCAGGAGGAAGAAAAAGAAGAGTTTGAGTTATGTGTGTGTATATGTGTGTGTGTGTGTGTGTGTGTGTGTGTGTGTGTGTGTGTGTGTGTGTGTGTGTGTTCATATATAACGTATCGTGGCGTGTGTCAGGACGATCAGTACAGTATCTTGATTTCCTTTGGTGTCTATCAGGTTCGTTGCCAGACTGACCATGTATCCCGCGGTGTATAGAAGCAATGAATCATCCACTCAGACACTTAACACAAGTAGCTGATCACAGGTTACTTGCATGAGGTGAATGAAGGTCTGCTGGCGTCACTGTACACGAGAGTAAGAATTGTGTAAAAAATTGTATGTCTTTTATGAGAATAAGGTCACCCTTCTTTTCCCCCTTTTTGTTAGAGACGTGGTGGCTTGTTAGCACCCCGTGTGTCGTGTGTGAAATCGTCTTTGCATCGAAAATAAGGTCTTAGTCTTCATCCTTGTCAGGTCACGGAAAGAAGGGGAAAAAAAGGCTTGTTAGGAATGATAGAAACCAATTTACTTTTTCATTCTTTCTTGTTTTGTAGCGCCAAGTTTCTGATAGCATTACGCAATAGATCAGAATAAAAAGAATTATATTTCCACAGATGATATTCGTTCCTTCGTCTTGTAGTTAATAATTCGTGTCCTTTTCTTGTGTGTTCAATTATTTCATGTCTGTGTTGTGTATAATAAGTGAAACGATATGCCGTCTCACCCTCCTTTCCCTGCACTGTCCCTGTCTTTCATTCCTCTCCCCGTCCTATCTCCTCCCTGCAATGACTTCCCACAATCACCTCACTCCGCCTCATCTCCGCCTTTTTTTCCCCTCCCAGCACTATCCTCCACCTTATCTCCACCCTAATGCCTCACTCTGTTATATCTTCTCCCACCACTGTTCTCCTCTCCCCTTTCCTCGCCATTTATAGAACGTTATGGAAATAAAGAACACGAGGAATATTATTAATTTTATATGAATTATTGGACTTTGTAACGTTATTTTGGGCACAACTTGAATCGACAACAAAGATATTTTAATGAACACCTTTATTTTTCACTCGCCCGTCCGGTTGATGGAGTAAAAAAAACGCATTTCATTAATATATATTTTTTTTCTCTCTTATCCTCCAGAGACAAATCCTGTTTTAATAATTTCAGTCAAGAATACTATTTGGAATGTCTATATTTGGTTCTCTCTCTCTCTCTCTCTCTCTCTCTCTCTCTCTCTCTCTCTCTCTCTCTCTCTCTCTCTCTCTCTCTCTCTCTCTCTCTCCTCTCTCTCTCTCTCTCTCTCTCTCTCCTCTCTCTCTCTCTCTCTCTCTCTCTCTCTCTCTCTCTCTCTCTCTCTCTCTCTCTCTCTCTCTCTCTCTCTCTCTCTCTCTCTCTCTCTTCTATTTGATATCGAACAGCTATATGTTTTTATTATGAAGTAAGAGGAAGATAGAACGAGAAAGAATAAAAAGAAATGAAAAAAAATAGTAAAGAAAGAAAGAATCTATCCTCCACCGACCAGACAGACAGTGCAGTATATTCTTAAACCATCTAGTTTTTCTTTCTTTTCTTTTTTTACATCCCCATCCTTCGATCAGACAGACGTTTGGCAAAAAAAAAAAAATAATAATAATAAAAATCTACTACAGACGAAGGAAGAGGAGGAGGAGGAGGAAGACTAGGAAGAAGACGACGACGGAGCTTGATGGAGCCATAACTCACCTGTATTAGAAGCTCCACGCCACGCTGCTCCCCGGAAACCACTCTACAAATCTCGTCTCGCGGTTTTCTCCATCGTACCACCGTCCTTATCGATGTGCGCGTCTCTGGGAGGGTGATCGAGGCCTACTACCAACATAAATGAGGCGCGGCGGGGTGGAAGAGGTGGGTGGGGCAGGGTGGGACAGGGTGAGACAGGGTGGTGTGATAGGGTGATAGGTGACGGTCGGGTTGTGTAAGTGAATGTGATTTTTTTTTGTGTGTGTTGTGTTTTGTGTCGTTGAGGGATTACTGAATTAGGTCATGGATGGGTGAGTGTCTGTCTGTCTGTCTGTGTACTCTAGACTACTTCTGTTTGTTTTGTTTTCTGTCCTTTCTTCTTTTTTTATCATCATTTTTCGCTCCGTGATTCGTTTCAATGATACAAGATTACCTCATAAGCTAAAGTTGTGTTTGTTTTTGCTTTGAATCCTATCTACTCTTTCTTTTTATCATGTATTTTCCTTACCCCGTCTTGCAGTGTTTGTCGCGTCTCCGTGTGTGAGGAGCTACCAATGCCGGGCTACCCCAGCGACAGACAAGCCTCCTCTACACGCCCACTTCCAGGATCGAGGGAAACATTATCCAGTTTTCGAGGTAAAGTGTTGATTTTTGAGATGATAATGTTTGTCTTTCATATGTGCATATTCCAAATTGAATAAGCATAAGCCGATTCTACAGAGGAGTGAATATTGAGTTTCCTGGATAAACTTAACGATGTATAAATCTTTACCAACTTGTATGAGTTGCTTGGCTTTTTTTTCTCTCTCTTCTGCTTTCACTCACTTAAACTTTTTAAATTTTACTGAAATGAACTTTTACTCTGGTATGTTTTTTTTAAATCTCGTTCCAATTCTGCCTTCGTCGAGTGGTAGAAGGGCACCTGTGTGATTCTAATTAGTACCTGGGACTTCTGCTGGGGTACTATGGAAATATTTAAATAAACCACGTACCTATGGCTATGTACTCATTCCTTACGCAATTCCGTTTTAATATTTTTTTGCTAGAAATACATATTAAGTAGAAATACTCCACCCACCAGTCACTCCTTCCCTGGTCTGCGCACGGCTCGCCTGGACTAAAAGAAACTCGTGATTTAATTATTTGTAATTTAATTTCTAATGACGCGCTGATAACTTCATCACAGGTTGAAAACTTCCATCCGGCTTCTTGGCCAAACTTTGAAGGAAAAGTTACGATGTCAATGGATACTTTCTCTGGCGTGTCAAACTAATAAAACCAATTTTTTTTTCATCCTTATTATATCTGTGATACTTTCATTTTTTTTATTTTCTGAACGTTTGAATTGAGTTCGTATCATGCAGAAAAAACGCGCTTGCAATTTTTTTTTTCTTTACCACTACCCGCTATGCCCCGTCCTAACCGTTTACCATACCCCTTTCCTATCC
Organism: Metacarcinus magister; assembly: GCA_029783475.1. Taxonomy (NCBI): domain Eukaryota; kingdom Metazoa; phylum Arthropoda; class Malacostraca; order Decapoda; family Cancridae; genus Metacarcinus; species Metacarcinus magister. Next base: position 3,077,957 of record JAPQNM010000048.1, read on the forward strand.
CTTCCACTCCACTCTGCATTACTCTGCTCCACCCGACATCACTTCGTCCTGCTCCACCCTCCACTCTCACCCTACCCAACTCCCACACCTCCACCCCTACACTGCAATAACCGATGGCGGCCAAGAGAGGGGCGGCACGGAAGTAGAAATTGCTTGAAAATACCGAAAACAAAATTGCATCCAAGCAGAGCGATATGTAAAAATACAGGAACATATTGTCCTCAGCACACGTGGCTTGTTCGTGGCGTGTGTGTATGTATGTGTGTGTGTGTGTGTGTGTGTGTGTGTGTGTGTGTGTGTGTGTGTGTGTGTGTGTGTGTGTGTGTGTGTGTTTAGTCTTTTCTTTATATTTACACACACACACACACACACACCATTCCTTCCTCTCTATTTCTTACATCTCTCACATAACTCCCACCAATCACCTCCCCAGCATCCTTTCCTCCGTCTCACCAAACGTCTACCAATCTGTGCTTACCTGTGCCCACCTGCGCCTCTAATGTGCAACACGTGACGGTGGTTCTCGCCAAACCCAGCGGACTCCAGATAGCCACCGGGGACGCGTGTCTGTCTGGCTTGATGGAACGAGACAGGGGCTGATGACAAGATATAAAAAGACTGCCGCAAGGGAGGGAAAAGAAAGAGACTAAGGATATACCGCAAGGATATGACAGGGACAGATAGACACACAGATAAATAGATAGTAGGGATAAGGAGTGTTGTACTAGATAGACTAACTGTTCATGGTGTTTATGTTCTAGGGGACTTAACGTACGTACCTTGCCTTGCTTGAGAACGTGACAGTGGTGTGTGTAAAGGTGTGTGTGGGTGTGTGTGTGTGGGTGTGGTGCGTAATGGTAATGATGATGATAACCCCAATCACATCATGACCATTGCAATGTTTCGTGCAGTAACCATGAAGATAAGTTGGCAGCTCAGGTCTAAATTGATACCTCCAGCGTAATAAATAACACTTTAATTCACACTGCGACCACTTTCATATATACTGTATTACATGTTAGCTTAGTTGTGTTGCGTGTTGGGTAAATATGAGAGTCTGTTCTAATATTCAAGGACTTTTATGAGAACAAAATAATGTGATGGAGGTAGAGTTTAGTTTTCATGTATTATATCTTATTCCTCTAGTGAGTTTAGTAACGTTAATATGAATAAGAAGAAAATTATAATTTTGAAACGTTATCTCGAGCAGTATAAAAAATATATATAAAGTGTGAAATGGAGAAGCAGAGAGAGAGAGGACGTAGGTATATTCGCATGTCCAAGAAAATTGTAAAAGATGTGTATGAAAAAGGATATTTATGCTTGAATTGTAACCACTATGACGAAGTTTGGGGCGAAGTCACGCGAATGTAGTGTTGTAGCGAACCACCACCACCACCACCACCACCACCAACCACCACCACCACCACCACCACCTTAACTTTCCTTTTTTTTTCTCTTTACTATCGCACTCCCTTACCTTAACTCGATGTACTGTGCCCTTCCCCCTCCCTCCCTCTCCCGCGCCAACACACACGGCAGCAGTAACAACCACGCAACACACTGACTTCACCTGACTATCTTGCCTTATTTTGTGTTCATTAACTATAACTTATCATCAATTCCTTTTTGTTTCACCTTACATCACCTCTACCATAAGTTTTCTTTCCTTTTAACTTTATTAAAATTTCTAAACTTCTTTCACATATTTTTTTTTCCTCTTTATTTTACTTTACCTTTCCTTAATCTAGCTTACTTAACCTTGCCAAACCTCACCTTACCTTACCTTACTTTACTCTAGTCTACCTTAGCTTATCTTACCCTACCTTACCTTATCTTACCTTTCTTTACCTTATTTTACCTTATCTGACCTTACATTGCCATGCTCTACCTGACCCAAACCCACAATCCTTCAACACTCATCACTTACAACCACATTATCACATGACTCCCCACCATACCTTTTCATTATTCACCCCCCCCATTCCCTCTCCTAGCACCACCTCTCCCTCCCTTACATCCTACACCTATAACCACCACCTCACTCATCACCTCATAATACCACCTTACCTCACCTCATTTCAATCCTGGTCACTTATACGTCTTATAAATCATGCATACTAGCAACCCACACCACGACAAGTCAATTTTACCCTCTAAATTACTTGCACAACCTAATCCCTGAAATTTAAGAGACTTGAGACCTATTTAAGTATTGATTGACTGAGGCACTTCATCAGCCATTCAGTATTGTCTCGTAGTAGTAAAAAGAAATGAAAATATAAAGAAAAATAGGAGAGTTGAGTGAGTGTTGCCTGGAAATGACTTAACACAGGTGGGATGGTTAAAGAAAGGTGTGTCATTACCTGCAGTGGAGCGTGACAGGTTGGTGTCTTAAAGAGGGAGGGAATGATGAGTGAGTGGAAGGTAAAAGTTACGTACATAATCAAGTGAGTATTGTAATCACGTGAATTGGGAAGGAAGGAAGGAAGGCTGATGTTATGTGACTCGTTACTGAAGGGTGTGTTGTTTAAGAGTGTGTGTAAGAGAGTAATAATATTTAAGTCACCGATGACATAACATATATAAACAGAAGGATAGTTAGATAGATAGGTATGCAAATTTATACAGAAATAGATAGATAGATAGATAGATAGACAGAAACACACGCAGACACTCACGTCAGGATGCAAAAATGAGAAGGAAGTAAAACAATGGCAGAGAATAAACGTTACCATTTCAACATTCTGGAAATATCTTACTGAGAAACCCACATGTAAATTGTTGTTTCGGATTGCATGGCAGGAGGAGGAGGAGGAGGAGGAGGAGGAGGAGGAGAAGCAGGAGGAGGAGGAGGAGGAGGAGGAGGAGGAGGAGAAGCAGAAGCAGGAGGAGGAGGAGGAGGAGGAAGAGGAAGAGGAAGAGAAGAGCAGGATATGAAGAAGAGAAAAAGAACAAGGAGGACAGGAACAATAACAAAACCTAGAAAAAAGAACAAGAAAAGAAAAAGAAAAAAGTGAGCACGAACGGAAGGATGAGGAAGAAGAAAAAAAAAAGAGAAAAAGAAAAGCTGGGAAATAAAAGCGGAGGAAGAGAGAAAAAAAGAGAGAGAAAGAGAGTCGACTAAAGCCAGGAAGGGTCAGAAGAGTCATTGATGGTAGGAGGAAAGAGAGAGAAAAGAAGTAAAATAAAAAAAGAAACGAGGAAGTAAGAAAAATGCAAAGCTCACAAGGGAACGGAAAACGAAGATGAAGAAATAGTGAACTGCATGATAAAGATGGTGATGAGGAAGAAGAGAATGAGAGTCAGAGGAAGAGGAGAAAGGAACATTATCATACGGTGGAGGAGGAGGAGGAGGAGGAAGAGGAAGAAGAGGAGGAGGGTAAGAGGATATAGAGTTAATGCATCGACCAGGAAAAAAATATTGAAAGTGGAATATTTGCCAAGATATGTAGAAAAAATAATGGAAAAGATGAAAAATAGTTATATCAAGTAAACCGGAAGTAAACTCACAGAAAGGAAAGATAAAAGGAACCGACTTGGAGGACAACCTTTTTTCCTCTATTATTTAAAGGACAATCCACCACATTTACTGAAGATTTTCCTTGACATGGATGGAATTGGCAGTGTTATTCTGAGCCTTTCTCAAAAAAAAAACTCGAGAAACAAAAAAGAAAACAATTGGAATGATTTTGACAACAGAAGGTGGAAACAGACCATCTATTTTTCTCTTTAATCTTAATGGAAACTACATAGAACTTTACATTTAGTCAGACAGTAGTTCATCGTAATAATTACTACAATGACCATTACCCAAAGCCAGGGGTATCATATAGGCTTAACCCGAAAGTACCACCACCCACAACAGGCTTAACCCATTCACCGTGATAATGAAAAAAGTTTCTTGTATCGCCTGTGATCTAATAATTTATGATTTTTCAATCTATACATTGAATAATATGCTTAGGATAGTAAATTTTTCCTGGTTTATCCGAATTGAACAGTAGCATCAACACATCGTTTAGTCTTAAGTTACATAAGTTATACTGCATTGAAGTTGAATACAAAACGATTTCAAAGCCATGATACGAGGGAAGCGCGTTGCCAGACGTATGATACGCCACCCACCTCACCATATATATATATATATATATATATATATATATATATATATATATATATATATAATATATATATATATATATATATATAAATATATAATATATATATATATATATATATATATATTATATATATATATATATATATATATATATATAATATATATATATATATATATATATATATATATATATATATACATATATATATATATATATATATATATATATATATAAATATATACATATATATATATATATATATATATATATATATATATATATATTTATATATATATATATATATATATATATATATTTATATATATTATATATATATATATATATATATACATATATATATATATATATATATATATATATATATACATATATATATATATATATATATATATATATATATATATATATATATTTATATATATATATATATATATATATATATATATATATATATATATATATGTATATATATTTATATATATATATATATATATATATATATATATATACATATATATATATATATATATATATATATACATATATATACATATATATATATATATATATATATATATATATATATATATATATATATGTATATATATATATATATATATATATATATATATATATATTTATATATATATATATATATATATATATATATATATATATATACATATATATATATATATATATATATATATATATATATATATATATATAGAGAGAGAGAGAGAGAGAGAGAGAGAGAGAGAGAAAAAAATGAGGAGGAAAGTCATGTTTTTATATAAATATTAAGTTTCATTTTACTGCGTAATTATTAGTCATAGAACAAATATTCATAATGACAGTTGTACAGTTTAATTGGGTGTATCAGATGATGCAATGATATTTCCAATATTTCTAATAGCTTTCGGGAAAATGAGGAGGAAAGTCATGTTTTTATATAAATATTAAGTTTCATTTTAATGCGTAATTATTAGTCATAGAACAAATATTCATAATGACAGTTGTAGAGTTTAATTAGTTGTATCAGATGCTGCAGTGATATATCCAATATCTCTAATAGCTTCCGAGAAAATGAGGAGGAAAGTCATGTTTTTATATAAATATTAAGTTTCATTTTACTGCGTAATTATTAGTCATAGAACAAATATTCATAATGACAGTTGTAGAGTTTAATTAGTTGTATCAGATGCTGCAGTGATATATCCAATATCTCTAATAGCTTTCGAGAAAATGAGGAGGAAAGTCATGTTTTTATATAAATATTAAGTTTCATTTTACTGCGTAATTATTAGTCATGGAACAAATATTCATAATTTCAGTTTTACAGTTTAATTAGGTCTATCAGATGCTGCAATGATATTTCCAATATCTAATAACTTTCAAGAAAATGAGGAGGAAATTCATATTTTTATATAAATATTAAGTTTCATTTTACTGCGTAATTATTAGTCATAGAACAAATATTCATAATTTCAGTTTTACAGTTTAATTAGGTCTATCAGATACTGCAATGATATTTCCAATATCTCTAATAGCTTTCGAGAAAATAAGGAGGAAATTCATGTTTTTATATAAATATTAAGTTTCATTTTACTGCGTAATTATTAGTCATAATAGAAATATTAATAATGACAGTTTTACAGTTTAATTAGGTGTATCAGATGCTGCAATGATATTTCCAATATCTCTAATAGCTTTCGAGGAAATGAGGAGAAAAGTTATCTTTATATAAAAATATTAAGTTTCATTTTACTGAGTTATTATTAGTCATAGAACAAATATTCATAATGACAGTTGTACAGTTTAATTAGGTGTATCAGATGCTGTAATGATATTTTCAATATCTCTAATAGCTATCGAGAAAATTAGAAGGAAAGTCATGTTTTTATATAAATATAAAGTTTAATTTTACTGCGTAATTATTAGTCATAGAACAAATATTCATAATTTCAGTTTTACAGTTTAATTAGGTCTATCAGATGCTGCAATGATATTTGAAATATCTCTAATAGCTTTCGAGAAAATGAGGAGGAAAGTCATGTTTTTAAATAAAAATTAAGTTTCATTTTACTGCGTAATTATTAGTCATAGAACAAATATTCATAATATCAGTTTTACAGTTTAATTAGGTCTATCAGATGCTGCAATTATATTTCCAATATCTCTAATAGCTTTCAAGAAAATGACGAGGAAAGTCATGTTATTATATAAAAATACGGTTTTATTTTACTGCGTAATTATTAGTCATAGAACAAATATTCATAATATCAGTTGTACAGTTGAATTAGGTGTATCAGATGATGCAATGATATTTCCAATATCTCTAATAGCTTTCGAGAAAACGAGGAAGAAAGTAATTAAAAAAAAGTAAAATTCAGTATTTATTAGTACTAGTGAAAATATTCATAATGACAGTAGTAGATTTTAATTTGGTCTATCAGATGATGCAATGATATTTCCAATATCTCTAATAGCTTTCGAGAAAATGAGGAGGAAAATCATGTTTTTATATAAATATTAAGTTGCATTTTACTGCGTAATTATTAGTCATAGAAAAAATATTCATAATGAGAGTTGTACAGTTTAATTAGGTATATCAGATGCTGCAATGATATTTCCAATATCTCTAATAGCTTTCGGGAAAATGAGGAGGAAAGTCATGTTTTTATATAAATATTAAGTTTCATTTTACTGCGTAATTATTAGTCATAGAACAAATATTCATAATTTCAGTTCTACAGTTAAATTAGGTCTATCAGATGCTGCAATGATATTTCCAATATCTCTAATAGATTTCGAGAAAATGAGGAGGAAATTCATGTTTTTATATAAATATTAAGTTTCATTTTACTGCGTAATTATTAGTCATAGAACAAATATTCATAATATCAGTTGTACAGTTTAATTAGGTCTATCAGATGCTGCAATTATATTTCCAATATCTCTAATAGCTTTCAAGAAAATGACGAGGAAAGTCATGTTTTTATATAAAAATACGTTTTATTTTACTGCGTAATTATTAGTCATAGAACAAATATTCATAATATCAGTTGTACAGTTGAATTAGGTGTATCAGATGATGCAATGATATTTCCAATATCTCTAATAGCTTTCGAGAAAACGAGGAAGAAAGTAATTTAAAAAAAAGTAAAATTTCAGTATTTATTAGTACTAGTGAAAATATTCATAATGACAGTAGTAGATTTTAATTAGGTCTATCAGATGCTGCAATGATATTTCCAATATCTCTAATAGCTTTCGAGAAAATGAGGAGGAAAGTCATGTTTTTATATAAATATTAAGTTTCATTTTACTGCGTAATTATTAGTCATAGAAACAAATATTCATAATGCAGTTGTACAGTTTAATTAGGTGTATCAGATGCTGCAATGATATTTCCAATATCTCTAATAGCTTTCGAGAAAATGAGGAGGAAAGTCATGTTTTTATATAAAATTAAGTTTCATTTTACTGCGTAATTATTAGTCATAGAACAAATATTCATAATTTACAGTTCTACAGTTTAATTAGGTCTATCAGATGCTGCAATGATATTTCCAATATCTCTAATAGCTTTCGAGAAAATGAGGAGGAAATTCATGTTTTTATATAAATATTAAGTTGCATTTTACTGCGTAATTATTAGTCATAGAAAAAATATTCATAATGAGAGTTGTACAGTTTAATTAGGTGTATCAGATGCTGCAATGATATTTCCAATATCTCTAAGAGCTTTCGGGAAAATGAAGAGGAAAGTCATGTTTTTATATAAATATTAAGTTTCATTTTACTGCGTAATTATTAGTCATAGAACAAATATTCATAATGACAGTTGTACAGTTTAATTAGGTGTATCAGATGATGCAATGATATTTCCAATATTTCTAATAGCTTTCGGGAAAATGAGGAGGAAAGTCATGTTTTTATATAAATATTAAGTTTCATTTTACTGCGTAATTATTAGTCATAGAACAAATATTCATAATGACAGTTGTAGAGTGTAATTAGTTGTATCAGATGCTGCAGTGATATATCCAATATCTCTAATAGCTTTCGAGAAAATGAGGAGGAAAGTCAATATTTTTATATAAATATTAAGTTTCATTTTACTGCGTAATTATTAGTCATAGAACAAATATTCATAATTTCAGTTTTACAGTTTAATTAGGTGTATCAGATGCTGCAATGATATTTCCAATATCTAATAACTTTCAAGAAAATGAGGAGGAAATTCATATTTTTATATAAATATTAAGTTTCATTTTACTGCGTAATTAATATTCATAGAACAAATATTAATAATGACAGTTGTACAGTTTAATTAGATGTATCAGATGCTGCAATGATATTTCCAATATCTCTAATAGCTTTCGGGAAAATGAGGAGGAAATTCATGTTTTTAAATATATATTAAGTTTCATTTTACTGCGTAATTATTAGTCATAGAACAAATATTCATAATTTAAGTTGTACAGTTTAATTAGGTGTATCAGCTGCTGCAATGATATTTCCAATATCTCTAATAGCTTTCGAGAAAATGAGGAGGAAAGTCATGTTTTTAAATAAATATTAAGTTTCATTTTACTGCGTAATTATTAGTCATAGAACAAATATTCATAATATCAGTTGTACAGTTTAATTAGGTCTATCAGATGCTGCAATTATATTTCCAATATCTCTAATAGCTTTCAAGAAAATGACGAGGAAAGTCATGTTATTATATAAAAATACGGTTTTATTTTACTGCGTAATTATTAGTCATAGAACAAATATTCATAATTTCAGTTTTACAGTTTAATTAGGTCTATCAGATACTGCAATGATATTTCCAATATCTCTAATAGCTTTCGAGAAAATAAGGAGGAAATTCATGTTTTTATATAAATATTAAGTTTCATTTTACTGCGTAATTATTAGTCATAATAGAAATATTCATAATGACAGTTTTACAGTTTAATTAGGTGTATCAGATGCTGCAATGATATTTCCAATATCTCTAATAGCTTTCGAGGAAATGAGGAGGAAAAGTTATCTTTATATAAAATATTAAGTTTCATTTTACTGAGTTATTATTAGTCATAGAACAAATATTCATAATGACAGTTGTACAGTTTAATTAGGTGTATCAGATGCTGCAATGATATTTCAATATCTCTAATAGCTATCGAGAAAATTAGAAGGAAAGTCATGTTTTTATATAAATATAAAGTTTAATTTTACTGCGTAATTATTAGTCATAGAACAAATATTCATAATTTCAGTTTTACAGTTTAATTAGGTCTATCAGATGCTGCAATGATATTTGAAATATCTCTAATAGCTTTCGAGAAAATGAGGAGGAAAGTCATGTTTTTAAATAAAAATTAAGTTTCATTTTACTGCGTAATTATTAGTCATAGAACAAATATTCATAATATCAGTTTTACAGTTTAATTAGGTCTATCAGATGCTGCAATTATATTTCCAATATCTCTAATAGCTTTCAAGAAAATGACGAGGAAAGTCATGTTATTATATAAAAATACGGTTTTATTTTACTGCGTAATTATTAGTCATAGAACAAATATTCATAATATCAGTTGTACAGTTGAATTAGGTGTATCAGATGATGCAATGATATTTCCAATATCTCTAATAGCTTTCGAGAAAACGAGGAAGAAAGTAATTTTAAAAAAAGTAAAATTCAGTAGTTATTAGTACTAGTGAAAATATTCATAATGACAGTAGTAGATTTTAATTTGGTCTATCAGATGATGCAATGATATTTCCAATATCTCTAATAGCTTTCGAGAAAATGAGGAGGAAAATCATGTTTTTATATAAATATTAAGTTGCATTTTACTGCGTAATTATTAGTCATAGAAAAAATATTCATAATGAGAGTTGTACAGTTTAATTAGGTATATCAGATGCTGCAATGATATTTCCAATATCTCTAATAGCTTTCGGGAAAATGAGGAGGAAAGTCATGTTTTTATATAAATATTAAGTTTCATTTTACTGCGTAATTATTAGTCATAGAACAAATATTCATAATTTCAGTTCTACAGTTTAATTAGGTCTATCAGATGCTGCAATGATATTTCCAATATCTCTAATAGATTTCGAGAAAATGAGGAGGAAATTCATGTTTTTATATAAATATTAAGTTTCATTTTACTGCGTAATTATTAGTCATAGAACAAATATTCATAATATCAGTTGTACAGTTTAATTAGGTCTATCAGATGCTGCAATTATATTTCCAATATCTCTAATAGCTTTCAAGAAAATGACGAAGAATGTCATGTTATTATATAAAAATACGGTTTTATTTTACTGCGTAATTATTAGTCATAGAACAAATATTCATAATATCAGTTGTACAGTTGAATTAGGTGTATCAGATGATGCAATGATATTTCCAATATCTCTAATAGCTTTCGAGAAAACGAGGAAGAAAGTAATTTAAAAGAAAGTAAAATTCAGTATTTATTAGTACTAGTGAAAATATTCATATTGACAGTAGTAGATTTTAATTTGGTCTATCAGATGCTGCAATGATATTTCCAATATCTCTAATAGCTTTCGAGAAAATGAGGAGGAAAATCATGTTTTTATATAAATATTAAGTTTCATTTTACTGCGTAATTATTAGTCATAGAAAAAATATTCATAATGAGAGTTGTACAGTTTAATTAGGTGTATCAGATGCTGCAATGATATTTCCAATATCTCTAATAGCTTTCGGGAAAATGAAGAGGAAAGTCATGTTTTTATATAAATATTAAGTTTCATTTTACTGCGTAATTATTAGTCATAGAACAAATATTGATAATGACAGTTGTACAGTTTAATTAGGTCTATCAGATGATGCAATGATATTTCCAATATTTCTAATAGCTTTCGGGAAAATGAGGAGGAAAATCATGTTTTTATATAAATATTAAGTTTCATTTTACTGCGTAATTATTAGTCATAGAACAAATATTCATAATGACAGTTGTAGAGTTTAATTAGTTGTATCAGATGCTGCAGTGATATATCCAATATCTCTAATAGCTTTCGAGAAAATGAGGAGGAAAGTCATGTTTTTATATAAATATTAAGTTTCATTTTACTGCGTAATTATTAGTCATGGAACAAATATTCATAATTTCAGTTTTACAGTTTAATTAGGTCTATCAGATGCTGCAATGATATTTCCAATATCTAATAACTTTCAAGAAAATGAGGAGGAAATTCATATTTTTATATAAATATTAAGTTTCATTTTACTGCGTAATTATTAGTCATAGAACAAATATTCATAATATCAGTTGTAGAGTTTAATTAGGTCTATCAGATGCTGCAATGATATTTCCAATATCTCTAATAGTTTTCGAGGAAATGAGGAGAAAATTTATGTTTATATAAAAATATTAAGTTTCATTTTACTGACTAATTATTAGTCATAGAACAAATATTCATAATGACAGTTATACAGTTTAATTAGGTGTATCAGATGCTGTAATGATATTTCCAATATCCCTAATAGCTTTCGAGAAAATGAGGAAGAAAGTCATGTTTTTAAATTAATATTAAGTTTAATTTTACTGCGTAATTTTTAGTCATAGAACAAATATTCATAATATCAGTTGTACAGTTTAATTAGGTGTATCAGATACTGCAATGATATTTCATATATCTCTAATAGCTTTCGAGAAAATGAGGAGGAAAGTCATGTTTTTAAATAAATATTAAGTTTAATTTTACTGCGTAATTATTAGTCATAGAACAAATATTCATAATATCAGTTTTACAGTTTATTTAGGTGTATTAGATGCTGCAATGATATTTTTAATATCTCTAATAGCTTTCGGGAAAATGAGGAGGAAAGTCATGTTTTTATATAAATATTAAGTTTCATTTTACTGCGTAATTATTAGTCATAGAACAAATATTCATAATGACAGTTATAGAGTTTAATTAGGTGTCTCAGATGCTGCATTGATATTTCCAATATCTCTAATAGCTTTCGAGAAAATGAGGAGGAAAGTCATTTTTTATATAAATATAAAGTTTCATTTTACTGCGTAATTATTAGTCATAGAACAAATATTCATAATTTCAGTTTTACAGTTTAATTAGGTCTATCAGATACTGCAATGATATTTCCAATATCTCTAATAGCTTTCGAGAAAATGAGGAGGAAATTCATGTTTTTATATAAATATTAAGTTTCATTTTACTGCGTAATTATTAGTCATAGAAGAAATATTAATAATGACAGTTGTTTAGTTTAATTAGGTGTATCAGATGCTGCAATGATATTTCCAATATCTCTAATAGCTTTCGAGGAAATGAGGAGAAAAGTTATGTTTATATAAAAATATTAAGTTTCATTTTACTGAGTTATTATTAGTCATAGAACAAATATTCATAATGACAGTTGTACAGTTTAATTAGGTGTATCAGATGCTGTAATGATATTTTCAATATTTCTAATAGCTATCGAGAAAATTAGAAGGAAATTCATGTTTTTATATAAATATAAAGTTTAATTTTACTGCGTAATTATTAGTCATAGAACAAATATTCATAATTTCAGTTTTACAGTTTAATTAGGTCTATCAGATGCTGCAATGATATTTCCAATATCTCTAATAGCTTTCGAGAAAATGAGGAGGAAAGTCATGTTTTTAAATAAAAATTAAGTTTCATTTTACTGCGTAATTATTAATCATAGAACAAATATTCATAATATCAGTTTTACAGTTTAATTAGGTCTATCAGATGCTGCAATTATATTTCCAATATCTCTAATAGCTTTCAAGAAAATGACGAGGAAAGTCATGTTATTATATAAAAATACGGTTTTATTTTACTGCGTAATTATTAGTCATAGAACAAATATTCATAATATCAGTTGTACAGTTGAATTAGGTGTATCAGATGATGCAATGATATTTCCAATATCTCTAATAGCTTTCGAGAAAACGAGGAAGAAAGTAATTTTAAAAAAAGTAAAATTCAGTAGTTATTAGTACTAGTGAAAATATTCATAATGACAGTAGTAGATTTTAATTTGGTCTATCAGATGCTGCAATGATATTTCCAATATCTCTAATAGCTTTCGGGAAAATGAGGAGGAAAGTCATGTTTTTATATAAATATTAAGTTTCATTTTACTGCGTAATTATTAATCATAGAACAAATATTCATAATTTCAGTTCTACAGTTTAATTAGGTCTATCAGATGCTGCAATGATATTTCCAATATCTCTAATAGATTTCGAGAAAATGAGGAGGAAATTCATGTTTTTATATAAATATTAAGTTTCATTTTACTGCGTAATTATTAGTCATAGAACAAATATTCATAATATCAGTTGTACAGTTTAATTAGGTCTATCAGATGCTGCAATTATATTTCCAATATCTCTAATAGCTTTCAAGAAAATGACGAAGAATGTCATGTTATTATATAAAAATACGGTTTTATTTTACTGCGTAATTATTAGTCATAGAACAAATATTCATAATATCAGTTGTACAGTTGAATTAGGTGTATCAGATGATGCAATGATATTTCCAATATCTCTAATAGCTTTCGAGAAAACGAGGAAGAAAGTAATTTAAAAGAAAGTAAAATTCAGTATTTATTAGTACTAGTGAAAATATTCATATTGACAGTAGTAGATTTTAATTTGGTCTATCAGATGCTGCAATGATATTTCCAATATCTCTAATAGCTTTCGAGAAAATGAGGAGGAAAATCATGTTTTTATATAAATATTAAGTTTCATTTTACTGCGTAATTATTAGTCATAGAAAAAATATTCATAATGAGAGTTGTACAGTTTAATTAGGTGTATCAGATGCTGCAATGATATTTCCAATATCTCTAATAGCTTTCGGGAAAATGAAGAGGAAAGTCATGTTTTTATATAAATATTAAGTTTCATTTTACTGCGTAATTATTAGTCATAGAACAAATATTGATAATGACAGTTGTACAGTTTAATTAGGTCTATCAGATGATGCAATGATATTTCCAATATTTCTAATAGCTTTCGGGAAAATGAGGAGGAAAATCATGTTTTTATATAAATATTAAGTTTCATTTTACTGCGTAATTATTAGTCATAGAACAAATATTCATAATGACAGTTGTAGAGTTTAATTAGTTGTATCAGATGCTGCAGTGATATATCCAATATCTCTAATAGCTTTCGAGAAAATGAGGAGGAAAGTCATGGTTTTATATAAATATTAAGTTTCATTTTACTGCGTAATTATTAGTCATGGAACAAATATTCATAATTTCAGCTTTACAGTTTAATTAGGTCTATCAGATGCTGCAATGATATTTCCAATATCTAATAACTTTCAAGAAAATGAGGAGGAAATTCATATTTTTATATAAATATTAAGTTTCATTTTACTGCGTAATTATTAGTCATAGAACAAATATTCATAATTTCAGTTCTACAGTTTAATTAGGTCTATCAGATGCTGCAATGATATTTCCAATATCTCTAATAGATTTCGAGAAAATGAGGAGGAAATTCATGTTTTTATATAAATATTAAGTTTCATTTTACTGCGTAATTATTAGTCATAGAACAAATATTCATAATATCAGTTGTACAGTTTAATTAGGTCTATCAGATGCTGCAATTATATTTCCAATATCTCTAATAGCTTTCAAGAAAATGACGAAGAATGTCATGTTATTATATAAAAATATGGTTTTATTTTACTGCGTAATTACTAGTCATAGAACAAATATTCATAATATCAGTTGTACAGTTGAATTAGGTGTATCAGATGATGCAATGATATTTCCAATATCTCTAATAGCTTTCGAGAAAACGAGGAAGAAAGTAATTTAAAAGAAAGTAAAATTCAGTATTTATTAGTACTAGTGAAAATATTCATATTGACAGTAGTAGATTTTAATTTGGTCTATCAGATGCTGCAATGATATTTCCAATATCTCTAATAGCTTTCGAGAAAATGAGGAGGAAAATCATGTTTTTATATAAATATTAAGTTTCATTTTACTGCGTAATTATTAGTCATAGAAAAAATATTCATAATGAGAGTTGTACAGTTTAATTAGGTGTATCAGATGCTGCAATGATATTTCCAATATCTCTAATATTTTTCGGGAAAATGAAGAGGAAAGTCATGTTTTTATATAAATATTAAGTTTCATTTTACTGCGTAATTATTAGTCATAGAACAAATATTGATAATGACAATTGTACAGTTTAATTAGGTCTATCAGATGATGCAATGATATTTCCAATATTTCTAATAGCTTTCGGGAAAATGAGGAGGAAAATCATGTTTTTATATAAATATTAAGTTTCATTTTACTGCGTAATTATTAGTCATAGAACAAATATTCATAATGACAGTTGTAGAGTTTAATTAGTTGTATCAGATGCTGCAGTGATATATCCAATATCTCTAATAGCTTTCGAGAAAATGAGGAGGAAAGTCATGTTTTTATATAAATATTAAGTTTCATTTTACTGCGTAATTATTAGTCATGGAACAAATATTCATAATTTCAGTTTTACAGTTTAATTAGGTCTATCAGATGCTGCAATGATATTTCCAATATCTAATAACTTTCAAGAAAATGAGGAGGAAATTCATATTTTTATATAAATATTAAGTTTCATTTTACTGCGTAATTATTAGTCATAGAACAAATATTCATAATATCAGTTGTAGAGTTTAATTAGGTCTATCAGATGCTGCAATGATATTTCCAATATCTCTAATAGTTTTCGAGGAAATGAGGAGAAAATTTATGTTTATATAAAAATATTAGTTTCATTTTACTGACTAATTATTAGTCATAGAACAAATATTCATAATGACAGTTATACAGTTTAATTAGGTGTATCAGATGCTGTAATGATATTTCCAATATCCCTAATAGCTTTCGAGAAAATGAGGAAGAAAGTCATGTTTTTAAATTAATATTAAGTTTAATTTTACTGCGTAATTTTTAGTCATAGAACAAATATTCATAATATCAGTTGTACAGTTTAATTAGGTGTATCAGATACTGCAATGATATTTCATATATCTCTAATAGCTTTCGAGAAAATGAGGAGGAAAGTCATGTTTTTAAATAAATATTAAGTTTAATTTTACTGCGTAATTATTAGTCATAGAACAAATATTCATAATATCAGTTTTACAGTTTATTTAGGTGTATTAGATGCTGCAATGATATTTTTAATATCTCTAATAGCTTTCGGGAAAATGAGGAGGAAAGTCATGTTTTTATATAAATATTAAGTTTCATTTTACTGCGTAATTATTAGTCATAGAACAAATATTCATAATGACAGTTATAGAGTTTAATTAGGTGTCTCAGATGCTGCATTGATATTTCCAATATCTCTAATAGCTTTCGAGAAAATGAGGAGGAAAGTCATTTTTTATATAAATATAAAGTTTCATTTTACTGCGTAATTATTAGTCATAGAACAAATATTCATAATTTCAGTTTTACAGTTTAATTAGGTCTATCAGATACTGCAATGATATTTCCAATATCTCTAATAGCTTTCGAGAAAATGAGGAGGAAATTCATGTTTTTATATAAATATTAAGTTTCATTTTACTGCGTAATTATTAGTCATAGAAGAAATATTAATAATGACAGTTGTTTAGTTTAATTAGGTGTATCAGATGCTGCAATGATATTTCCAATATCTCTAATAGCTTTCGAGGAAATGAGGAGAAAAGTTATGTTTATATAAAAATATTAAGTTTCATTTTACTGAGTTATTATTAGTCATAGAACAAATATTCATAATGACAGTTGTACAGTTTAATTAGGTGTATCAGATGCTGTAATGATATTTTCAATATCTCTAATAGCTATCGAGAAAATTAGAAGGAAATTCATGTTTTTATATAAATATAAAGTTTAATTTTACTGCGTAATTATTAGTCATAGAACAAATATTCATAATTTCAGTTTTACAGTTTAATTAGGTCTATCAGATGCTGCAATGATATTTCCAATATCTCTAATAGCTTTCGAGAAAATGAGGAGGAAAGTCATATTTTTATATAAATATTAAGTTTCATTTTACTGCGTAATTATTAGTCATAGAAACAAATAATAATAATGACAGTTTTACAGTTTAATTAGGTTTATCAGATGCTGGAATCATATTTCCAATATCTCTAATAGCTTTCGGGAAAATGAGGAGGAAAGTCATGTTTTTATATAAATATTAAGTTTCATTTTACTGCGTAATTATTAGTCATAGAACAAATATTCATAATCACAGTTGTACAGTTTAATTAGGTGTATCAGATGCTGCAATGATATTTCCAATATCTCTAATAGCTTTCGAGAAAATGAGGAGGAAAGTCATGTTTTTAAATAATATTAAGTTTAATTTTACTGCGTAATTGTTAGTCATAGAACAATTATTCATAATGACAGTTGTATAGTTTAATTAAGTGTATCAGATGCTGCAATGATATTTCCAATATCTCTAATAGCTTTCGGGAAAATGAGGAGGAAATTCAGGTTTTTAAATAAATATTAAGTTTCATTTTACTGCGTAATTATTAGTCATAGAAAAAATATTCATAATATCAGTTGTACAGTTTAATTAGGTGTATCAGCTGTTGCAATGATATTTCCAATATCTCTAATAGCTTTCGAGAAAATGAGGAGGAAAGTCATGTTTTTAAATAAATATTAAGTTTCATTTTACTGCGTAATTATTAGTCATAGAACAAATATTCATAATATCAGTTGTACAGTTTAATTAGGTCTATCAGATTCTGCAATTATATTTCCAATATCTCTAATAGCTTTCGAGAAAATGACGAGGAAAATAATTTTTTTATATAAAAATACGGTTTTATTTAACTGCGTAATTATTAGTCATAGAACAAATATTCATAATATCAGTTGTACAGTTGAATTAGGTGTATCAGATGATGCAATGATATTTCCAATATCTCTAATAGATTTCAAGAAAACGAGGAAGAAAGTAATTTTTAAAAAAGTAAAATTCAGTATTTATTAGTACTAGTGAAAATATTCATAATGACATTAGTAGATTTTAATCAGGTCTATCAGATGCTGCAATGATATTTCCAATATCTCTAATAGCTTTCGAGAAAATGAGGAGGAATGTCATGTTTTTATATAAATATATAGTATCATTTTACTGCGTAATTATTAGTCATAGAACAAATATTCATAATGTCAAATTTACAGTTTAATTAGGTCTATCAGATGATGCAGTGATATTTCCAATATCTCTAATAGCTTTCGAGAAAATGAGGAGGAAAATCATGTTTTTATATAAATATTAAGTTTCATTTTACTGCGTAATTATTAGTCATAGAACAAATATTCATAATGAGAGTTGTACAGTTTAATTAGGTGTATCAGAACCTGCAATGATATTTCCAATATCTCTAATAGCTTTCGAGAAAATGAGGAGGAAAATCATGTTTTTATATAAATATTAAGTTTCATTTTACTGCGTAATTATTAGCCATAGAACAAATATTCATAATATCAGTTGTACAGTTTAATTAGGTGTATCAGATGCTGCAATGATATTTCCAATATTTCTAATAGCTTTCGAGAAAATGAGGAGGAAAGTCATGTTTTTAAATAAATATTAAGTTGAATTTTACTGCGTAATTATTAGTCATAGAACAAATATTCATAATATCAGTTGTACAGTTTAATTAGGTGTATTAGATGCTGCAATGATATATCCAATATCTCCAATAGCTTTCGGGAAAATGAGGAGGAATATCATGTTTATATATAAATATTAAGTTTCATTTTACTGCGTAATTATTAGTCATAAAACAAATATTCATAGTTACAGTTGTAGAGTTTAATTAGGTGTATCAGATGCTGCAATGATATTTCCAATATTTCCAATATTTTCAATATCCAATATCTAATGCTAGCTAGAAGAGCCCGTCGCTGACGGCCGACGGAGCGACGGTTATATATTGCTGCCGGCGGTGTTGCCAAACCGCAGTTATCGTACCGTAAAATTATCTATTGAATATCACATAAATACTCATAAGAACGGTAATTCTGATACATAAGACAATAGAAATTTGTAAATAATGATAAAAGTTGTTACACTGGCCTATACTTATTGTCCTCATACGTTTGGTATATGCATGGGAATGATATAAAGATCTTGGCACAGACGTCGTGCCGCAAACACAGGAGAGGGAGACGCTGCTGGCACATACGGTGTGCCGCAAGAACTGAATGGGTTAAGAAACATATATAATAACCTTAAAAGGAATTATCATAGTCTACCATCCCAGTTACTATACAGGAATATCACATCACTCCTTACTCCAAGTGCACACCAGCTGCTAAGTTCACCTAAAGTGCAGATTGATACTCACTCCACGAAGTAAACTAGACACAGAGACAAGCCGGCGCGTCTGACATCCTGGGGCCAACAGAAGGTAGGATGATCTAGCGTGATGAATTAACAGAAGGAACGGAAGCGGAGGAATGTAATGTCTAAGAATATATCACAAAAGACAATGAAATGGATGGATAGAAAAAGGTGATCAAATGATAAAGATATAGAAATGATGATGATGCTGATGATAAAAATAAAGATGACGACGAAGAAGAAGAATTGTTATATATATGTAATAGGATTGATTGTAATGGCTGTCAGTCCAGCATCGCATTAAGTAACACTCAGCAACATTGCCTTCCTGGGCCTTCACTCCCTCCCCGGCGCTGGACAGAACTGATCGAGATAAAACAAAATAATCAGTAAAGGCAAGCCAAAATAAAACGCCTGCATGATATTCATTGAACGACGCACATAAATTTGAAGCTCGGTTAAGCAAAGAATACCAAGATACCACTTTTAATAAAACTCTCAATAACAAACACGACTCCCACGAGGACAGAAACACCTCACTTCTAATAACTCGAAGAAGCTGACGACGAGCGAGGCGGCGAAGCAAAACCGGAATTATAGTGTAGGACGCGAAGGGTGATTTTACCGCCGCGTCCTCCCCCATGAAAAGCTCCGTGACATATAGGGAACAATAGTAAGAGAGGCTGTTTGGTGTGACTGTGAAGGACCCTCCGAGGACCTTCCATCACCAGGCAGGAAGAGCGAGAATAGCAGCGCCACGTGAAGGGGGTGAAGGGGCTAGGAGGGCGACGTAATGATGTGATTTACGAAGAGGGAAACAAATATTGATGTGAGAGGAAAACGCTGTATATATTTTCGTACAGTGTGTGGGTTTTATATCTAATTCACTAGGAAAATATTCATGTCTAGTTTATTTTCTTGCATTACATCATTACTGGTACGGAAGAAGGAAACATAATTGCCGTGGTCATTACCTTGGTCATTACGTGTTTAAAGTGTGTCTTCCTCTTCCTTGCATATTATCGAATTTTACGTTTGTGTGTGTGTGTGGGTCTTTTTCCCCCAATAATGAAGCGGTAAATGAGGAAGCAAGGCGGAAGCATCAACAGGGGGTTAGAATCGAAGAACTTGCGGAAGGGAAAGAAAGGAGAGTGAGCGTTTGAGGGGAAAAAAGACACCTTGTGGGATGATGGATGAGAGAAAAAGAGAGAGAGAGAGAGAGAGAGAGAGAGAGAGAGAGAGAGAGAGAGAGAGAGAGAGAGAGAGAGAGAGAGAGAGAGAGAGAGAGAGAGAATATCCTCTTCCTCAATGCGACATTGCCAAAATTCCAAAGACTTGACCCTGTGCCAACCTCCTCCTCTTCCTACTCCTCTTCCTCGCTCATGTGTCGACAGCACTGAACACCTGAGACTCCCTTCTCCTCTTGACCTTCACCTGCTGACCACACACACACACGCACACAATCACACACACACACACACACACACACACACACACACACACACACACACACACACACACACACACACACACACACACACACACACACACACACACACACACACACATTACAGAGCTGCTTCATTCCAGTTATAATCATCAACATAACACAGACTACAGACAAACGAAAGACTCACCTTTTGAAGCCCTTTGCCTCAGGTGCTACGAAGGGGGAATTAGCACCTTAATCCGTCTTGCTAATGCCTTCCTGTACCATCACCTGCAACACTCAACGCTAATGACGATCGCGTTCTACCTGGATACGTAATGAGTGCGTGCAAGAAAAAAAAACTTACAACTAGGAATCGTTAACATGAGTCTCATAAAACTAGCAAACGATGTGAATAACGTAAGTCATTTGTACTCACACACCTTTCATTTAAATGTGAGAATTGTTATATAGATATTTGAAAGGTCAGGATGTGTTGACTATATCCTCCGGTAATAATAAAATAAAGTTCATGTCGAGTTTTTCCCTTCCTCCGCTCTTCCCACCTCATCACTCATCACTTCCTACGCTTCTCTCTCCTTTAATTCCACCCACGCTCTTGCACAGTCTAATGAGTGATCGTGTGTGCGTCATCCCGTCGTCACATGAGAAGAGTTACCTATCATTTGTACTTATTTTTATGTTTTTTTTAACTCTTCTTCTGTGAGAATGGTTAGGTTAGGTTAATAACTTTCCTCCTTCCCTTTTTGTTCTCTCGCTCTCTCTCTCTCTTTTTCTATTCTAGCATTTCACTTTCTTCGTATTTTATCTTAATATAATTTATGTGATATATTACGCGATGGTAGGTGCTGCTGAAACATTAATTGAACCTGAGATGTTGTCGAAAAAATATTAATAGGAAAAAAGTCAGACAGGAACCTAAAAAACGGCATCTGGCAGTTCTTGAGACTTACACATGCGCATTTGCTTCCAAGGTGACTCCGCCCACCTAACCATCCACCTGCCTCGCCAGAATTACAGTAGAAAAAAGACAAGGGGACCATTTTTAGGACACAAATAAGTACTTAACCTTGAATAGACATGAATAGACACAAATATAAGGTCATGAAGAAGAATGTAATGGTTCGTCTTGGATTAGGACAAACTGGCAACTCTACACACACACACACACACACACACACACACACACACCACACACACACACACACACACACACACACACATCGTTGTCCGCGAGAAATCATCATGTACTTTAAAACTTAATTAATATGAAGGTATATTTTATATCTTTTACCCGTGGCGCCGGTAGGCTTCAGGGAGACCTTAGATGGTTGGCCTCCGCCCGTTAGTAGCGCGGGTTAGATTTTTTAAGTGACGCCTTGTTTCTTATTGATAGGCTCATGCTGCCAGCGGAAGCTCCTCGCGCATATAACGTTGCAGTCCCGGCGAGGATGGTGTTATAGCAGCATGTGGGTGATCTTAGGCCACTCGGCGGTAGTAACGAAGAAAAGTGGCTTGTTTCTTTTCATATAATTGTATATTGTATTTGCATGAATAAATTTATATATATATATATATATATATATATATATATATATATATATATATATATATAAACGCTGAAGTAGACTGAAAACATTTATTCTCGACAAACTACTTATGCAAAAAAAAAATTATTTATGAAGTATATGCATCTCTCTCTCTCTCTCTCTCTCTCTCTCTCTCTCTCTCTCTCTCTCTCTCTCTCTCTCTCTCCTCTCTCTCTCTCTCTCTCTCTCATCTCTCTCTCTCTCTCTCTCTCTCTCTCATCTCTCTCTCTCTCTCTCTCTCTCTCTCTCTCTCTCTCTCTCTCTCTCTCTCTCTCCTCTCTCTCTCTCTCTCTCTCATCTCTCTCTCTCTCTCTCTCTCTCTCTCTCTCTCTCTCTCTCTCCTCTCTCTCTCTCTCTCTCTCTCTCTCTCTCTCTCTCTCTCTCTCTCTCTCTCTCTCTCTCTCTCTCTCTCAGTTAATCAAGCTTTTCATTAACATCACTCCTGGTCACGTTTCAGTAGTACTTGCAACCAACCACATTGTAATATAGAAACACCCACATCGCGAACACGTAATATCTCGGGTGTGTACATAATCACTCTGTAGGTATTAGTGTGCAGGTTATATTACAGTTCCCGTAAGGCATGTCGACCAGACTTTCTTTATAATGGAAGTGTTGAATTATATAATACTTGCTACATTATTGAGATACGATAAAAGGGTTGCGCATTACAGTAGAAGTATTTACAGTTGTCGTTAATAATAAGACGGAAAGGTACATTGTATTTTTATTTGAATATCACTTAACTTGTTGCACTTTTCATCTCATATTTTTTATCTTGTTATTTCTTTTTTTTTTTATATATCCATCTGTAAAGTAAAATATTATTGCCTTCCTTTCCCTCTTCCTTTTGTTCTCCTCTTCCTCCTCCTCTAACTCCTCCTCTTCTTAACAATCAACAACCAGGACAAACTTCTATAAGTCTTCCAAGGACTCAGACAAACTTCTTTTTCTCCTCGGTCTTGATCTCTTCTTCCTTTTTCCTTCCACTTTAATTCCTGGATCTCTTTCTTCATTCTATATATTTTTTTTGCTGCAAGTTTTTCAATATTTCCTGGCCATTGACGCTCCTCTGGCTCTCTTAACTTATGCTTCGTTCGTTTTCCGATTTTGCTTTTGGGGGGATGGTGTGTGTGTGTGTGTGTGTGTGTGTGTGTGTGTGTGTGTGTGTGTGTGTGTGTCGGGATAAAGGTATTTTTAGCAATCCTTGTATGTTTTTTTGTTTTGTTTACTTCTTTTCATGTATCAGCTCTCTCTCTCCTCTCGCGAGAGAGAGAGGAAGATAGAGACGAGATCGACGAGAGAGAGAGAGAGAGAGAGAGAGAGAGAGAGAGATGAGAGAGAGAGAAGAGAGAGAGCGAGAGATAGAGCAGAGAGAGAGAGCGGACAGAGAGAGAGTAGAGCAGAGTAGGTGAAGAGGAGATAGAGAGAGCGAGAGAGATATAGAGATAGAGAGCAGCTAGAGATGAGAGATACGTAGAGCTCTAGACGATCTATATCTATAGCATATACGATACTACTAGCTCAGGTCATCTCTCTCTTCTCTCTCTCTGTATCGAGTGAGAGGGTCTTCCTGTTCGTAACAATAGTCCTTAAACCTCAACAAATGAATCCTTTAAGTGGGGTCAGTGCCTTGGGACCAAGCTAAAGGGAACCACCTTCTGCAGCGTCTCCTACAGGACTCTCTCCCCTTACTAACGCTGCTCCTTTGGCACTGCACAAGGAACAAGGGTCCTTTTAGTCTCTGTTGGGTCATTTATTGGTCTTTTGAGAGGGCGAGGGAATGTTCCTGCCGCTGCCTCCCCCTCAGGCCACCACCACCCTCCTGTGAGTGGTTATTGATGGTTCGCGAAGTCAAGTCGATAACTCTGATTAATGAAAGAGGGACAAGGTAGTGAGGCCTCTGTGTCATCATGAGGTGTTTTTTTTATCACGTAAAATGTTGGTGCGGTGTACAGTTTCATGGCTTTCCTGCAGGTGTGTGTGTGTTTGTGGGTGTGTGTGTCTGCGTGTGTGTGTGTGCGTGTGTGTCTGTGTGCGTGGACGGTAGTTGAAGGGTGCCAGATGGACCCTAAACGAGCCTCGCTTTATCTCCTGGGATCTGGAAATCGTGATCGTCCGGATTTTTACAACTCACAGCCAAAAGTAACTCAAATCTTTTCTTTTACAGTTTTACGATTCATATTTTTCTTGCTGTCGACAGTCTGGCAGTCTCACGAGTCAGATATCCTGGAAGTAGAGCGAGCCACCAGAACGACCTTGACCGATTACACCCCCCCCCCCACTTTCCCCCTTCCCCCCTCCCCCCGTCCCCCCTCCCCCTCCCCCCCCACACGATAGCATAGCGTTGTCATGAGGACCTATCACTCATGTTACTCTTTCATTAACTACCATAAACTTCCATTACGCTCAGGCGCCAAGGAGAATGTGTTTTCTCCACTATACCCACAAAAAGAAAAAGAAAAAAAAAACTAAAGTGAAGTACGGCAAGTTAACAGAATCCTTCGCTGGTTTATTTTGGAATTTAAACCAATATCTTACTTTACTTTCAATTAATTGGAATGTGATAGTGAAGTTGCGTGCAGGAAAAGGTTAAATTATACACTGGTCAATTCTAGGTCACTTTCGTACTCGTAGTAGTCACTCAGCTTTAGGGGGACTGGATAGGAGGAGGAGGAGGAGGAGGAGGAGGAGGAGGAGGAGGAGGAGGAGGGGGAAGAGGAGGAGGAGGAGAAGGAGGAGAAGAGAGGAGGAAGAGGAGGGAAAGAGAGAAGAGAAGGCACGTAGATGTGTTAGGAAAGAAACGCTAATTTAAGACGCATCCCATTTGTTTCTTACTTTTTTGTCATTCTCCTTCCCCCCCACATTTTTTTTTTCTCTCTCTCTCTTTCTCTCTTGCTCTCTCTCTCTCACTTTATCTCTCTCTCTCTCTTTCTTTCTTTCTCTCCAAGCTAAGGAAGACTTCATAGACAGGTCATGAACAAAGAGAGTCGCTCAGGGTTATAACAGGAGACATCAGACCGCTACCTCCTGGCGCCATCTATATGATAATGCCCCAATCTGCGCTCCTGTCACTCTGCCACTGGAGGAGACACGCGCCCTTGCTTGCCTGCCCCATCAAGCTATGTTGCTCTGTATCTAACACACCCACCCACCCAGATACCTTGCTTTATTGCATTCCCTTATGTTTTTGTAGGGAAAGCTGTTGGGATGGTATAGGATAGATGTGACGTGTAGAAGGTGAAGGAGTGGAAGGTGAAAGGATGGAAGGATGAATAGATTAGGTGTCCTTGTTTTCGTCCTTCACTCCGTTTTGAGGTCGTCGCTGCTGAGAGTCAAGGCTGAGAGGACTGTCTCCATCCAGACGTGTCATTAAGCTCTTAACCAAACTTTGTGTTGTGTTGCATTTCCATATTTCGTGTTTTAACCCTTGCATTACACCCTCACGCACTCTGCAAAACACACACACACACACACACACACACACACACACACACACACACACACATACACACACAGACACAGACACAGACACAGACACATACACATACACACACGGACCTAAACTCATAACTATTTCTCATAAAACAGTAACTTAGAATTTCAATGGCTTGCGTGTACTCTCCCACCCACCACCCAAAAAATGTCGGGGACGAGGTAACTTTATGACTGGAATTGCAGAAGGT
>JAPQNM010000048.1:3109248-3110850 GCA_029783475.1 Metacarcinus magister
TGATAATAAGGATGGTAACAATACAGAGCAGAAGGAGGTAGAAGAAGAAAAGAAGAGAGGATTATGTGCTTAATTAGAGGAAAAAATAACTGGTGGCATCGCAGGGATCGGTAGTCATCGTTGTAACTAAAGTTTCTATGCCACCGATCTCGCTCAGCATGTGCTTGTGCCGCTTGTCCTGCTGTGAAATGCCTTTAACATTACGGGAAAAACGAAGATAAAGCATCAGGGAGGCAATGTATGAGTCCTGAGGGAGAGGGAGAGAGAGAGAGGAGAGAGAGAGGAGAGAGAGAGAGAGAGAGAGAGAGAGAGAGAGAGAGAGAGAGAGAGAGAGGAGAGAGAGAGAGAGAGAGAGAGAGAGAGAGAGAGAGAGAGAGAGAGAGAGAGAGAGAGAGAGGAGAGAGAGAGAGAGAGAGAGAGAGAGAGAGAGAGAGAGAGAGAGAGAGAGAGAGAGAGAGAGAGAGAGAGAGAGAGAGAAGAGAGAGAGAGAGAGAGAGAGGAGAGAGAGAGAGAGAGAGAGAGAGAGAGAGAGAGAGAGAGAGAGAGAGAGAGAGAGAGAGAGAGAGAGAGAGAGAGAGAGAGAGAGAGAGGGGGCGGAGGGGGGGAGCACAGTGAAAGAGTGTGTGCCCTGAAGAAGGAGGAACAGGAAACTCAAAAGTGAGAGGAAAACGTGCTGAAAGAAAATCATTCTTTCGTCCTTACTTGTTATATTTGAAGAGAGGAACAAAAGGAGGAGGACATTGTTCTGCGTGTGAAGTAGAAGGATGAGAGGCAGACCAGGCGTGAAGTCGTGCAAATTATCCTCCTTTGGAAGGAGGTCGTCACCGGACCATTAGTCAACTCCCGACGGAGGGCCTCGCTAGTAGTGCTTCCTCAACGACTTTAGTGACGCGAAGGCACAAGAAAAATCACCATTTTACTTACGCTTGTGTCCTCAGTCTGTGTCCTCAGTAAGCGATGAAAACTGCACAAGGATTGCTAACTCACAGAGTACTTCTTATCATTATCATTATTCCTATTATTGATAATATATATATATATATATAATATAATATATATTTATATATATATATATATATATATATATTATATATATATATATATAATATATAATATATATATATATATATATATATATATATATATTATATATATATAATATATATTATCAATAATAGGAATAATGATAATGATAGAAGTACTCTGTGAGTTAGCAATCCTTGTGCAGTTTCATCGCTTACTGAGGACACAGACTGAGGACACAAGCGTAAGTAAAATGGTGATTTTTCTTGTGCCTTCGCGTCACTAAAGTCGTTGAGGAAGCACACTAGCAGGCCCTCCGTCGGGAGTTGACTAATGGCCGGTGACGACCTCCTTCCAAAGGAGGATAATTTGCACGACTTCACGCCTGGTCTGCCTCTCATCCTTCTACTTCACACGCAGAACAATGTCCTCCTCCTTTGTTCCTCTCTTCAAATATAACAAGTAGGACGAAAGAATGATTTTCTCAGCACGTTTTCCTCTCACTTTTGAGTTTCCTGTTCCTCCTTCTTCAGGGCACACACTCTTTCACTGTGCTCCCCCCTCCGCCCCCTCTCTCTC
>JAPQNM010000048.1:3110950-3120950 GCA_029783475.1 Metacarcinus magister
AACGGTCAGAGTATGGGTCGAGAGTGAGAGGGTGGTTGGTCGGGGTTCAGGTGGCTGGGTCAGGGATGAGGGGAGTTGGTCGAGTCACTGGGATGGGTCGAGGAGCGAAGGTGATTGGTCCATTTCGGTGGAGGGGTCGGGATGAGAGGGAGTGGTTGACGCAGGGGTTTGTCGAGGGTGCGAGGGGGAATTGCTCGATCTCTTCTTCCCTCTAGTTAGTTCTTTAGATAGATCCCCTGGTTTTTTTAGAAGAAGAATATAGTTTATTTAGGATTTGAGATTAAGATAGAGAAATAGATTAGATAGATTAGATATGTTGATAGATCCGAAGAATAGAGTTTATAGATTCTAGTAGAAGAAGTAGATAGAGAATTAGCTAGAAGAAGAAAAGAAGAGAGGATGTATAGAAGACTTAAGTTTTGATTAGATTTCGATAGAGTCGAATAGAGTAGGCTTTAGATTAGATTTATAGATAGATTTTAGAAGATAGTAAGTAGATATGAGAGAATCTGTATTAGTAGAAGATATAGGATTAGATAGAGGTAGAAGAATATAGAAGAAGAAAAGAAAGTATTTTTTTATAGGTCTAGATTAGAATTAGATAGAGAGACGAGTAGTTTATTATAGTGTTAGAACTAGAAGATATAGTTAGTATAGAGAAAATAGAAGAAGAAAAGTTAGAAGAAAAGTAGATTTTGTTTTTTAGTAGAATTAGAATAGAGAAGTTAAGATTAGAATAGTAGACTAGATGTTAGAAGATTAGATATAGCTTAAGAATTCTTAGAAGAAGAAAAGAGATAGACAGATATAGATTTATAGATAGTTTGTATTAGATTATTCTTAGATAGTAGATTAGAAGATAGAAGAATTTAGATAGATAGCATTTAGGTCGAGAAGTTAGGAGATTTTTATGATAGATAGATAGAAAGATATAGATTTGAATAGAAGAATTAGGGAATAGAGTAGATAGTTAGATATAGATAGATAGATATTTAGATTATAAGATATATGAAGAAGAAAAGATTTATAGATTAGATTAGAAAAGATAGAAATTAGCGAAGAAAATTTCGGATAGTTAAGAGATTAATAGAATTTAGATAGAATTAGAATAGAAGATAGATAGATAGGTAGAAGCTAGAAAGCAAAGAAGAAATAGTAATCGAGAGTAGATAGATAGATATTAGATAGATAGAATA
This sequence comes from Metacarcinus magister, assembly GCA_029783475.1. Lineage (NCBI taxonomy): Eukaryota > Metazoa > Arthropoda > Malacostraca > Decapoda > Cancridae > Metacarcinus > Metacarcinus magister. The sequence goes on from JAPQNM010000048.1 coordinate 3,112,147, forward strand.
GATAGATATAGATTTAGAAGAGTTTTTAGAATTAGAATTTAGAATTTGATTTGTAGATAGATTAGAATAGATTAGTAGATAGAATAGAAGAGAGAGAGTAGATAGATTTAGATAGTATACTATTTTTAGATAGATTAGTTAGTAATAGAGAAGAAAAGATTGAAGAATAGATTTAGAATTAGATAGAAGAAGATGTAGTGTGATAGAAGTTATAGTAGAGTTTTAGATTTAGATAGAATAGAAGAACGATAGAAGATAGTTAGATAGAGATAGATAGAAGGATAGAATTAGAGTAGTTTAGATCTAGTGAGAATTAGATATAGAGATAGATGTTAGAGAAGAGTTTGATAAGATTAGATAGTTTTAGATTTAGATAGATTAGACTGAGATAGATTTATATATATTAGATGAGATTTTTAGTAGTTAGAATGTTAGAGTAGTAAGACAGTATGTATAGTATTTAGCTATAGATTTAGATAGATGATAGAATTAGATTGAATTAGAAGAATTTAGATTAGTAGATTAGATTAGTTAGATATTTAGATGTTAGATTAGACGATAGATAGATAGATCAGTAGAGTTTAGAATAGATTAGGAGAAGATGTAGTCGGATTAGATTAGAAGAAGAATACGTTAGATAGATTAGAAGAAGAAACGATTAGATTTAGAAGAAGAGAAGTAGAAGATATGTTGATAGATGAGATTATTAGATTCAGAACGATAGGTTAGATAGAATAGAAGAACGTAGTATAGGATTAGAAGATTTAGACTTAGATAGACATAGATTAGTTAGATATGAGAGGTAGAAGATAGAAGAAGAAAAGAAGAAGAATAGATTTATCGAATAGATATTAGATACTAGAAGAAGAAACGATTAGTAGTTAGATAGATTAGATAGATTTTAGAAGAAGATCGTTAGATAGATAGAGAAAGGATTGTAGTCTTGTTAGACAGACTTAGAAATTAGAATAGTTATAGATAGATAGATATATTAGATTTAGAGAAGATTTAGAGTATAGATAGTAGATAGATCGTTAGATTTTAGATTAGATAGGAATAGTAGGTTAGATTTATGAGATAGATAGCTAGTAGAAGAAGGTAGATAGATTAGATAGGTATAGTATGAGATTAGAAGTTTTAGAAGTAGAAGTAGATAGATCGAAAGAGAAAAGATCAGAAGAAGAAAAGAAGCAAATAGAATAGTTAGGATGAGCGACTAGTTGATCTTGATAGAATCTTAGAGTGTATAGACCTCTTAGGAATGTATAGATTTAGAAGAAGAAAAGAAGAGAGGAGTAACTATATTGGTAGGATAGGAGAGAATAGATAGATGAGGATCGAAGAAAGAAAAGAGAGAGGTTAGAAGAATAGATTAGAGATAGATAGTTATTAGAATTAGAAGATAGATTAGATAGAATTAGTAGAGTAGCTTTTAGTGTAGAAGAAGAAATAGAATTAGAATTTATTTAAGGTTGGGTAGAGTCGAAGATGAATTTATAGTAATTAGATATTAGATGTAGATTAGTTAGAAGTAGAATAGATGGGAGAGTATGTAGAAGACTAGATTATGACGACGAGTAGTAGACTAAGTAGTAGATTAGTTTTAGGAAGAACGATAGATAGATTAGAATATATTTATTAGTTGAAGATAGTTTAGATTTAGTAGATTTAGATTTAGATTAGATAGATAGTAGAATTAGATTAGTTAGGATATTATAGAAGTAGATAGAGAGATATAGATTAGATTAGAATTAGATAGATTAGTTAGATTTCGAGAGTTGTTAGATTTTAGAATAGATAGATGAATAGATTAGATAGATCGATAGATTTATAGTAGAAGAAAGAGTAGATAGTTAGATAGGAGATAGCTTTTAGATAGATAGATAGATAGTTAAGAATAGATAGATTAGATAGAAGGATAGCTAGATGACGAAGAGGAATCGAAAGAGAAAAGAAGTAGGGAAGATAGACTTTTAGATAGATGTAGAATAGATCGACGTAGATAGTCGGAGAGAAGACTAGATAGGATCGAAGAAGAAAAAGAACCCCCCCCCCCCTAGAGTTAGTTAGTAGGATTAGTAGGTATGAGATAGGTTTAGTTAGAATTAGGTTTTTTGATTATAGTTTTTAGTAGTTTTTATTAGATAGCACGATATTTGGTATTTATTTAGATTAGTTTAGTGCCTTCCTTGTCTTAGTTTTTGCTTTATTTTTAGACATCTTTTAGTAGTTTATTTTTTTTTTAGAAATTTAGAAGATTTTAGATAGAAGTATTTTCTAGACATTTTTTTTAGTTTTAGTAGAATTAGAATTTAGATAGAATTTTATAGAATTGTTTTTTGAGTAGTTGATTTAGAAGATTTTTATTAGAAACTTAGATTAGTTTTAGATTTAGTAGAAGTTTTTCTTAGATTTTTTTTAGATGATTTATCTATAGTTTTAGATTAGAACGAATTAAGTAGAAGATCGATTTTGAGAAGATTAAGAATTAGTCGTGTTTAGTTTCTTTTTAGTAGATTTTTAGATTTTCTTAGGTAGTAGTTTTAGATTTTGTCCTTAGTAGTTTAGATATATTTATTTAGTTTATTTATAGTAGTTTTTATTTTTTTAGAAGATTTTTTTTTTTATAGATTTTTTATAGTATTTTGAGATTGTTAGAATGAGAACTATGTAGTAGTATTGTGTGGTAGATTAGAATCGAAGGTTAGTTTTAGAATTATTTTTTTAGATTTTTTTTTTAGAATTTTAGTTTAGTAGAATTTTTTAGAAATTTTTAGTTAGATTTAAGTGTTTAGTAGTTGAAGAATAAGTTATTTGTATTATTTAGGTTTTAGAATTATAGATTAGAGTAGATTAGATTAGAGATTATATTTTTTTAGAAGATATTTTAGTAGATAGTTAGATTTTTTATTTTAGTTCAAATATATAGTTTTTTTTTTATTTTATTTTCTTACATTAGAATTTTTTATTTTCTAGTTTTTTTTAGATTATTTATTTAAAATTTATTTTAATTTTTTTTTACTATTTAGAATTTAAATCAATATTTAATTTTTTTAAATTTTTTAAAAAATTATCTTTATTTTAGCATTAGATTTTTTAATTATATATTTTAGAACTTTTTTTAGTAGAATAGATTAGTAGAATTTTTATTAGATTTAGATTTTATTAGAAATTTTAGATAGATAAATATTTTTTACTTTATTTATACTTATTTTATTATTTAGATTACAATTAGTTATATTAGAGAAATAGATTAGATTATTTATAGTTTTTTAGTAGCAGTTTTAGAATTTTAGATTTATATTTTTTACTTGATTTTTAGTAATTTTTCATTTTTAGTATTTTATTTTTATATTTTTAGATTTTTAGAATATTATTATTTATTTAATTTTTTATTATATAGCTTTTAAATAGAATTTTTTTTTTTAGATATTTAGATTAAAAGCCTTGTATAGATTTTTAAGATTTTATATAATTTTTTTTCAGAATGATTTTATATTTATTAGAATATTTTATATATAGAATTTTTTATTTTATTATCTTTTTTTTATATTATTATTAGTTTTTTTTTATTAGTGTATTTGATATTATTTTACTTTACTTTTTTTATTTTATTTTAGCTTTTAGTTTCTTAGTATTAAGAATTTTATTTAGATAATTAGATTTATTTAGTACTTTTTTTTATATTATTTTTAGGATTATTTTTAATTTTTTTTTTTTTAGCATTTATATATAAGATTTTTAGAAAATTATAATATTTATTTATTTATTAGATATCTATAGTAATATAGAAAAAGATTTTTATAATTTTAGATTTTATATTAGAATAGATTAGATTTTATTTTATTAGTATTTTATTAGATAGATTTATATATCTTAGTGTTTTTTAGAATATCAGAAATTATATATTTTTTTTTTATTATAGATAGTTTTATTTATTTTAGCATTTTATATAGTTTTTATTATATTTTTACACCCCATTTTTAGTTTAGATTAGATTATTTTTAGCAATTTTTAGACCCCCACACCCCACTTTTTTTCCCATTGCACCTTTTTCCTTTTTTCCCTTTTCCCCACCACAACCCCTCCACTTTTTTTATGACCCCATATATACCTATTTTTAGTTTTTTTTTTTTTTTAATAGAATTTTTTTACAACCTTATATTTTTTTAGAATTTTTCGTTTTCTTTTTAGATTTTTAATTTTTTATTGTTATTTTTTTTTTATTAGATATTTTATAGACCTATAATTTAGTTATAGATATTAAATTATTTTTCTTAGTTTTTTTATAGTTTTTAAATGTAATTTCTTTTAGTTATATAGCATTTATTCTTTTTTATATATTAGTTAGTCTATTTTTATTAAGATTACAGTTTAAATACATTCAATTTATAAATTATAGATTTTAGTTTTTATGTTAGATTTTATAGAACTTTATATAGTAAATTTATTTTTTATCTTTTTAGTATTATTAGAATTTTTTAGATTTTTAAATATAATATATTAAGTTTTTTTAGATTTATTTCTTAGATATTTAGAATATATTTATGTTTTAGAAGATTTTAAAATTTTAGAATTAGATAGTTTATTTTATTTTTAGAATTTTTATTTTAAAGAATTTAGAATATTTAGTTTAGATTTATTTAGTTTATATTATAGATTATTTTTTTTTGAGTTTTTTTTATATTAGAAGATTTTAATTTTGTCTTATTTTTTTTTTTTTTATTAGATTATTTTTTTTTTTTTAGGAGTTTTTTTTTTTGTTAGATTTATAGATTTTAGATTAGAGTTTTTTAGTTTAGAAGATTTAGTTAGTTTAGAATTTAGTTTATTTTTTTAGTTTTTTATTTTCAGTTTTTTATTTTTCAGTAGAATAAATATTGATTATTTAGTTTTTTTTAAATATTTTAGATTAGTTTTTTAGTTTTTTTAGATATTAGACTTATTTTAGAATTTCTTTAATTTAGATTAGATTGTAGTTTAGATTTGTTATTTTATCTTTTTTTTAGTTTTAATATTTTATTTAGATTGATTAGTTAGTAGTTTTTTTTTAGTTTTTTAGTTTTTTTTTTTTTTAGATTTTTTAGTAGTAGTTTTTATTTTTTAGTTTAGAATTTTTTTTTTTTTTTGTTTTAGAATTATTGATATATATTTAGTTTTTTAGTTTAGATTTAGAATGTATAGTTTTAGATATTTTGATTTTTTATTTAGACGTAGAATAGTTTTACCTTTTAGTCTAGAATTTTTTCAGTTTTTAGTTTAGTTTTTTTAGTTTATAGTTTTTTAGTTAGTTTTATTTTTTGGGTTATTTTTTAGATAGAGATAGTTAGATTTTTTTATTTTTTAGACGTTTTTATAGTTTATATTATATTTAGAATATTTTAGTTTTTAGTAGATTATTTTTTTTTATTATTTTAGTTATTTTATAGAAAGAATTTTTTTTATTTTAGTTAGTCTAAAAACATTAGAGTTAGATTTTTTAGTTTAGTTTTTTTTAGATAATAGTTTTTTTGTTTTTTTTTTTATTTTCTAGTTTTTATTTTTTTTTTTTTTAGTATTGACTTTTAGTTATTTTTTTTTTAAAAATTTTAAATTAGAGTTTATTAAGAATACAGAATATATATTATACTCAGATTTTATATTTAGTTTTTTAGTTTTTTTTATATTAAATATATTTCTATTTTTTATTTTTTTTATTATATTTTATAGTTTTCTTTATTTAATATATCTTAGAATATTAGTTAAGATTATTTTTTTTATATTTTTTTATAGAAATTATTTTTTTTCTAGTTATTTAAATTTTTTTAGAGTAGAATTTTAAAATTTAGATTTTTTTAATAGAAGTAGTAATTTTTTTATTTAGACTATTTATTAGAGTTCAGTTATAGAATTTTTAAAGATTTAGAAAAAATTTTAGTTATTTATTTTATTAGATTAGATTTTTTTTTTAGTTTAGAATAGAATTTATTTAGCAGTTTTTATAGTATATTATTATTTATTTTTATTATTTTTTTAGATTATTATTTAGATACTAGTTTAGTTTATTCCTTAATATTTTTTATTAATTTTTATTAGCATTTTAGAATTATATAGATCTTTTTATTTTATATTAATTGTTTTTTATTTTTTTTAGATTTAATTTTATATTTTTTATTTTAGTTTATTATTTTTATTTTTTTTTTAGTTTATATTTAGAATATATTTAGATTTAATTACTTTATTTAGTAATAGAATAGATAGTTATTTCTATTTATCTTAGTTAGAGATACAATTCTTCAGAATTTATTATATTAAATAGTTTTTTTTTTAGATTTTCATTTCTATTTATATTAGATTTTTATTCAGAGGGTTTTTTTTTTATTTTTTATAAGTTTTTTATTTTTTAGAGTTTTTAGATTGCGTTTTAGTATAGATCTACTTTTTTAGATTGTTCTATCTCTTTTAGTAGTCTTTTTTTTAGTAAATAGCAAGTTTTTTATTATAGTAGATTAGTAGTTTAATATTTATTATTTCTTTATTATTAAGATTATTATTTATTTTTTTTTTAGATTTATTTTTTTTTTAGTATTTAAATAGTTATAATAGATTTATATTTTAGAATTTTAGTTATAAGATAATTTTATTTTTTTAGATTATACTTTATTTTATTTTTATTATTATAGAATTTAGAATATAGATTTTTTTTTAAATTATTAGAATAGAATATAGTATATTTTTATACTTTTTATATTTATTTTTAGAAGAATAGAGAGTATATAGTTTTTAGTAATTTAGATTTTTTAGTTTATATATTTTTATTTTAGATTAATAGAATATTTTTACTAGATTTATATTTTTTTTTTTGAGCTTAGATAGTTTTAAATATTTTAGTATTTTTTATTTAGATAGATGATTGATTTAGTATTAGTAGAATAGATTTATTTAGTTTTAGTTTTAAAATTTTTTATTATCTTTTTTATTTTTTTAAGAAAAAAAAACATTTTATAGATAGATTAGATTATTTTTTTAATATAAGTATAGTTCATGTTTTATAGATAAAGAATTTAAAATTTATATAGATTATTTTTTTTTTTCATTTTTTTATTATATAGATTAATTTTTTAGTTTATAGTCTATTTAGTTCTTATTATTTTAGATTTTGATAGACTAAGAATTTTAGAATTTTAGAGAATTAGATTTATTATTTATATTTATTATTTTATTCCTTAGAGTTTTCTTAAATTAATTTTTTTAGATAGTTTTTTTTTTTTTAGATTATTCCTTTTTTTTTAAGATTTTAGCAGTTATTTTTGAGTTTTTTAGTTTTTATTAGAAGATAGAAATTTTATCTTTTTTTATCTTAGATTTGTAGAAGTTTAGATTTTAATTTAGACATATAATTTATTTTTTATTTAGTATATAGATTTTTTATTGTTTTAGATTAGATAGTTCGTTCTTTGAGTTTTAGATAATTTTTTATAATAGCAGATATTAATTTTAGTATATTTTATTTTTTTTTAAATTAGATTTTTTATTTAAAAATTTTTTATTTTTTAATATTTTTTTATTATTTTAAGTATTTTATTAAATTATTTTAGTTTAATTAGATTTTTAGATTTTCTTTAATTTTTTTTATATTTTACTTAAGTTAGATTGTTTTAGTTTTCTAGAATTTATTTTTTTTTTTATTTTCTATTATTTTATAAGATTACCTAGATTATAAATTTTTTTTTTAGTAGAGTTTTTTATATTTTTTTTCAGTTTATTTGAAGTTTTGATTTTAGACGTAGATTTATATATTTTCTTTTTAGATATTTATATAATATTTTTTTTAGTATTTTTTTTTTTAGATCTACATTAGAGTTTAGCTAGTTATTTTTTTATTAGTTTGTTTATTTTAGATTTTTAGAGAAAGTAGAATCGAATAGTTTTAGAAATTTTAAGTTAGGTGATATTTAGTTAAGAATTACGAGTTTCTTTTAGTTTTTTTAGTTATTTTTTTTTTTTGTTAGAAGATTTTTAGAATTAGGAAAGTATATAGATAGTTTATTAGGTTTAGTTTAGAATTTATTAGTAGGTTTTAGATCAGTAGTAGATAGTAATTTTAGTTTTTTTTTTAGTTGAGAAGATTTTTTAGTTTATTTCAGATAGTTAGAAAGTTATTTGTTGAGATTTTAGGTTAGTTAGAAGTCTTAGAATCTTTTAGGATTTTATGAGGATTTTAGAATTTTTATTATTTTTATTTAGTATTCGATATTTCTATTTTATTAGTTAGAAGAATTTTTTAGAATTGAGTTAGTTTTTTAGTTTTTTTGTAGATAGAATTAGATGTTTTGTTTTTTTTATGTAGAATGTATTTAGGTAGGTTTTATATTCTTTAGTTTTCCAGAATAGATGTATGTAGTAGAATAGATTTTTAGTTATTAGATTTTATAGAAGAATTTTTAGATTAGATTTTTTTTAGAAGTTTAGTAGACTTTATTTAGAATAGTTTAGTTGTGTAGTTTTTTATAGAAAGTCATATATGTTTGTTTTTAGAAGATATATGGTAGTTAATTTAGTTTTTTTTTAGTTTTCTTAGTTTTAGTTTTTTTAGTAGATTGGTTTCGAGTTTAGTATTAAGATATGATTTTTAGATTGTATTTTATAGATAGAAGAAGAAAAGAAGAGAGGATTATGTGCTTAATTAGAGGAAAAAATAACTGGTGGCATCGCAGGGATCGGTAGTCATCGTTGTAACTAAAGTTTCTATGCCACCGATCTCGCTCAGCATGTGCTTGTGCCGCTTGTCCTGCTGTGAAATGCCTTTAACATTACGGGAAAAA
>JAPQNM010000048.1:3125950-3128450 GCA_029783475.1 Metacarcinus magister
TGTTGTTGAAGGCGATGGTAGTGGTGATAGAATACTATAGAAAAAAAAACTAATAATGATGGTAAGTGGCAGTGCTGGAGATAGTAGAATATTTTGGTATCTTTTTTTGTTTACTGCCGTTTCTTTAGCAGGTAATTTTACCATACCCAGTGGATTTGTGGCATCATAAAATGTATTGCCTATATTTTGTGCATATGAAAAAGAATACCTATTGTGACGAGGACAGCCCCGTAAAATTATAAATTCAAGTACGTGACGTTAGGTTAGGTTAAGTTAATTTAGAAAAGAAGAAAGTGCTATTGAAAAGGTGTAATGTATTTGTATGTAACGAGGGTGTGTGTGTGTGTGTGTGTGTGTGTGTGTGTGTGTGTGTGTGTGTGTGTGTGTGGTGTGTGTATAACGAGGGTGTTAACTTGTGTGTGTGTGTGAGTACCTCTGCCCTTGTTATAACCAGACGATTGTTTGGTTAGGGTTTGGAAGAAGGGGGATAACGAGCAGGAGGTGAGGGGGAGGGGGGGCGACTGGCGAGGTGGAGCGGCAGTGCACGTCCAACCCGCTACCAGTACAGTCGTCATCAGCACTTTTTTTGGACAGTTACAATAAAGGACACCGGAGAAAGTGCTTTTGTCATCGTCCACTACAAAGGTGAGCCAAGCAACATGAACAACATGGCGGGGAAGTAAAAACAACAATAGGAAACGGCAATAAAGGAAATATTTACCGATATTTTCATAACTTAGGGTGTTCAAATAGTTGGAAACCCACCATGCTATGTAGAAATATGTTGACTAGGTGAACATCGGTCATGATATAAAAAATGTGTGTTTGTGTCGGCAGGTGTGGCCTTATAGCGGTCACAGGTGTTAGCTAACTTAATGATGTCTATAGATAAACAGCAACTATATGATGGTAACCTAATCAGAAAACCTGTGTAATATTATTTGTTCATCTCTTATTTTTCAGGTAAGTACCATGTGTAAAGAGGCCGCGTCCATTAAAATGAGTGTCCGCCGCGCTGCATCTTTTCGGTAAAACGAGTCGGTCTGCGATTTTTCGGCGACACAATGAAGCAAAGGAACTATAGATGCTCAGAGGAGAAGATCATGTCTGTTCCCTGCACCGCGAGGCTGAAAGGAAGTGAGTATGTATAAGGTATGTAGCTACTGATGACCAAATATAACAACTGGAATACCCAAACGAGGGAGGGGTAGTTTAGCATCGGCAGAGTGGTTCGAACCAGAGTAGTCATGAGCCACCACTATGTGCTGGGAAGCCAGTCTAACCTTGGTCGCCATCCTGGTTACATTACTTCCTGTACTCTGTAATTGCACCTGTTAAGTAAAATTCACTTTCCTCTAGACATAAGTTACGCTATTCATTAAGTAGGCTAATGAGAACAAACTTGAAATTATTACCTAGAGTGTTACATGAATCAGTCCTTCTTACTAATGTGAAATATAGATTATGATGTACAAGTAGCAAACGTATGTGTTACCTTGTATAGAAGTGTGTGCATCTAATTTCATGCATAACAGCGACAGGTAACCAAGGAAGGAAATGTTACTCATGGTAAATAAGTCAGAGTTGTAAAGATGAGTGCAGTGGCGCAGGTGTGAGGATACAGGTGCTTAATTAAATTTTACCTTTCAGAGTATATTAATTTTTTGTTCTCGCTAATACAAGTGTTGTAGGTATTTGGCGTCTTAGTCCCGCGCTTACACATGGATCACTCACCTGGTCCCTCTCCTTGCCGCCTTCCCTCATGAGAAGCAAATGAGAGATTCCTACAATCCCACGCCGCTCACCCGCCTCTGATTCCCCCGCTCCCAACGTGATCCTTTTATCCTGGTAAGAAATCCTCCCTAGTCCTTCATCATACTCTGGTTCTTTTATTTTGGGTATTTTTTGTTTTATGTGCGTATGCGTGTGTGTGATTTAATAACGATGGTCTTTATTTTTTTTTTATTTATTTTTTTTTTTTTTTATATACCTGTTACCCTAACCTTCCTCTTTCGCCTTTTATTTATGTTCTCTATTCTAGTTCATATTTCCCCTGCTCTTTTTCTCCTTCTTTCTCTTCTTCTCCTCCTCCTCCTCTTCTCCTTTTCCTCCTTCTCCTCCTCCTCCTTTAGGTTCCTCTCACTTCCATTCATCTTTTTCTCCAACCTTACACACTTTCTTCCCTTCCTTTCCCTCCTCTTCCTCAGCTTCCCCATAACCCTCAACAGTTATGACCTATGTTTATAAAGTGTCTGGGAAAGATATACTCTACTATTGACATTTTTAACTCTTCTTTGAGGGAGAAAAGGGGACGGTGGACCAGCAATATTTGAAAGACCTTAATAAAAGTTTCGTTTAAAAAAATAATAATAAATCCAAAAGATTCTTCCATTTTGCTCATCTTAGGAGAGAGAAATAGTGGACTGAGTGATTATATTTCCAAAGGCTTGTGTGATTTAAAGGATCTGTTACCTGGATTATAGAAGAACAACTTATCTTT
>JAPQNM010000048.1:3135950-3143450 GCA_029783475.1 Metacarcinus magister
ATATCTTGCAGTATCAAACCCTTCACTTCCCTAACCAGCAAGTACTTTTATAACAGGAGCTCTGACTTGAAAGTACACCTTAAGCTGCTTTATTAGGAAGTTAAGTTGAAGTTCAAGTATAGTAGAGGAAGTATAAGTCTTGAAGCATCTGATAAAACCTTACGCGATACGAACGTTGAGTGTTGTTCAGCGCCTTTAAGTCAGCGGTGTAAAGATCCAAAGCGGCACAGGTGTTGTCACGCTGACGGATGAGGGTTTTAGGTGACGGAGTAGTACAGGTGAGGTAGGGAGGCGCCTCATTCATCACGCTGTAGAGAGATGGTCTTCCCTATGGACTCGCCTTCAACATTAATCTTGTATCTCGTTAAAATAAAAGCTGGAGAGAAAAAATGTATCGTGTAAGCTGTTTGATATCCAGCAGCGAGTAAAGAATACACAAAAAAAAGTACCTTAAAAAGAGTAACAACAAAGGGCGTTACTTCCTTCCTCATTATCATAACATATTTCATTTACATATATGTCTTCCTGTATTCCCTGGAGCAACTTAACCATTTCCCGGCACAGGCAAGGGCTTCATCGTGCGGGACGAGCTGAGAGACCTGTGTTCCAGCCTAGCTATCGCCGAGGAGGACTCAGACGTCATCTTCACTGACCTCGACCAAGATAAAGACGGCAAGATCAGCTACACAGAGTTCTCCAAAGGCTTCATCGAGTTCCTTCACCAAGACGCGGAGGAGAAGGCAGAGAGGCAATCCTCCAGCGGGTAAGGAGTATTGAGCTGCCTCCCGCGCATCAACCTGTTATACCTGATCGTTACCTGTCTTGTTTGAAACTAATTTGTGACATGATTACTTTATGCACTAAACTTAAATGTTATTATGTCTCATCAATTATCAGTCATCAGCTAAATTACCTTTCAATGGGATTTTAATTGGTCGATCTTACTACTCTAATATCTTTTTATAACACAACTCAACTTATTAATGACATTCCCATAACATTTAACACATCAATACTCTTTCATGAACCTCATCTTCTATTACAGAACTAACGCAGATGAGGAAGAGGACGGAGAGGAACAGGAGGAGGCGAAGGGATGTGATGGAAGGAGTGCCAGGAAGAGGAGGGAGAGTGTTCACCAAGCTTGGAGTGCCCTCACCAACAACCTGCCAGACCTCTCCAAGTCCTGCCTGGGAGCTACGAAGAGGTGAGGGGAAGGAAGAAGGGAAAGGTCAGCAGGAAGGGGATGGGGGAAAGAGGGGAGAGAAAGCAGTGCAGGAAAGTGAGAGGAAGGTTGGAACGTAGGCAAGGAGATAAATAATTAAATGTTTCAAGGTGGATTCACTTCAGCAAATCCACAAGAAGAAATAAAAAGAAAAATTAAATAAAAAAACTATTAACACCATAAAGACGTGATATGTTTGCAGCGATGGATTAAGGGAAGCAGAATAATTGTGTTGAATTAACTATTAGGTGTAAGGTTTCTCGTTTAACACATTGCTCTTTAAACCGAATGAAGTGTTCAGGTACATGCTGACTGCTCTTCAAGGTGTAATAGTGTGTCGAAGAGCGATTAACTCTCTAAATTACCGGTCATCGTGCACGCAATTAAAAGGTAATCACACCAATGAACAGGATAACGTTTAGGTGCAAATACACTCGTCTCCCGCCCCAACTCTTTCTCTTTTTTTATGGGAGTAAGGAATGGGAGAAATGCGCGAGTTGCATTACGTTCAGGGCAGCGTCTCTCACTATCGATAAGGACGTGAAGTGATGTTTAAAGCGATGCACTGTAGCTTATCGTCGCCTCGTCATAGCATAGACATTCCAGGTGACATGCGAGCGGCAGGTACACACGGCATGGCTGGGTGTGGTGTGTGTTGGTGTTGTGGTGACGAAGTGACGGGAGGGGGGGGTGTGAATATTAGAGAGAAAGAGAATGGACGATATACAAGTTATGATCAATTAATGAAAATAACGATGGTAATAATAGATGAAAATAGCGATGTGAAGGGAAATGGGACTCGGGTAACCTTGATAAACAAAACAAAATGTGATTCGAACACAACTTTGAAGCATGTTTTGTGCGGGTTTCATTCCAGTTTCAACTTCTCTTCAAAATTGAGTAAAATGATTCTGCCAACATATGGATTTCCGATTGTTAGTGAAGATATAAAGTTAATAAAATAATGTGAAAAATCATACCTCGATATCGTTTTTGATGGAATGTATGGAGGGAAAATTTCAAACTTCGTCTTGAAATTGATAAAAAGAAAATTAATAAGGTCAGGTTGGAAAAGTAGGAAAGGAATCAGGTATATACATACATACATACATACACGTTACGTTACCTTGCCGTGCCACCTGAGACACGAGTCACCTGAAGCCTCACCACCTGGGCACTCAATGGCAGGTGGTGGTGGTGGTGGTGGTGGTGGTGGTGGTGGTGGTGGTGCTGGTGGTGGTGGTGGTGGTGCAGGTGGTGGTGGTGGTGGTGCAGGTGGTGGTGGTGGTGGTGGTGGTGGTGGATGGCTTCTCTGTCCCTTGTCGGAGTCCATTAAGGACCCTTTGTTCCCTGTATTTCGTTTGCCTTGCATCGATAACCTTTGAGTGGGAATAAGTCACCACACCACATTGGGCAAGTTCTGGCGTCACACACACACACACACACACACACACACACACACACACACACACACACACACACACACACACACACACACACACACACACACACACACCAGCATAACAAAGTAGTGTTGAGTGGGTGTTATTTTACATTACTTCACGTATCTACCTGCTCTATTTTTCCAACGTTGTCCATTTGTTTTCTAAAAATACCGATTCTTCAAAGTAAGAACGGGAATGCAGGTGTATTTGGAAGCCTTCATGACGTCAGTATTTGTCTATATTATGCGTTGTGTTCGTGTGAAATTGCAGTCACGGAAAACAGAGTGGGAGTGTTTGTGTGTGTGTGTGTGTGTGGGTAATTAATGAGTGATATGAAGTGTGAGGTGGTGGAGGCGCCTCTGCCACGGCATGTGCTCAGTGTGGAGGAACCAATTTATTAATGAAGTCACAAACACGAGCTTCCCCTCCAGGCTTAACGTGTCGCTTCTTCTACTGGCGGACACTTCATTCCTTCCCTTACACATGGGATTCACTTTCTTTCTTTCTTTCTTTTACCTAAATCTCCACACTTGTCATTTATGGTCATATTTGTTTCCTCATGAATCTCTCTTCCTCACACTTTCTCTTCTGTTTCTCCTCTCCCTTTTCCACTAGTTCTCATTTCCCATCTTTTGTCTTTCTTCTCTTTCCCATTTCCCTACTTTCCACCTTTCCCCTCTTTATAGTTTTTCCCTTTTCTTCTCTTTTCATATTTCATTCATTTTCCTTTCCCTCGTTCCCTCTCTCGCTCAGAACAACGAACTGGAAGTCATATAAATAGGATCCAGAGATGATGTAATATTAGGAGCCTCGCGGGAGATGAGGGAAGGGGAGAGCGAGGGGAGGGGATCACAAACCGAGGGAGGCGCCTTGGTTAGTCAAAGTGAAGCCGCCCTCGACCCTCGCCTTCGGGACCACCGCTCGGCCGCAAATGGAAAAGGAAGCGAGGTTACCGTCTATGTGGTTTGTATTGTTTTCTGGCTTAATAACAGTGCATCATTACCATCAGTAAATAGTAATAGAGAAAAAATACGTTAGTGACTCCAATGTTTTATAGGAATTTCATCTTGAGACCAAAACACAAAATAAAATAAAATTCTAATTGGAACCGTAATCTTTTTTTTTTTTTTTTTTTTTTATGTGATCATATTGTTGTTTTCTTTTACTTATGGCTTCTGTTATTGGTACTCTGGATTTGCTTGGGTTCGAACCTCAGCCAGAGTACGCAATAGATCCCCAGCCATGCCAGTCACGCAGATGTAGATATATATAGACACGTGCAGTCGATATAAACATAACATTCCAGTCACACTAACACTCTAATACACTTATTGTAGTCGATGAAAAAACACTTAATAACAAATGAGGAACTTTCTACAAATCAAAGGTAGTCTGGGAAATGAAAATAAACCTAAGTGCTTAATGATGAATGTTGACCTTGTATGATATTACCTGTATTGTTTTTGTTGTTGTTGTTGTTGTTGTTTACTTGTATAGTTTAGGACTTCTTTGTCATTACACTTTTGATTTGGTGACGTACTGGACCCTAAACCTTTATTACTTCCACTATTATTCTATTTTTGCCTCCCTGACATCATTACCGTCTCTCCTTCCATCTTCAACACTCCTTAACACACTCCCTCACTAGTCCTGAAGAAGCTCCGTCCTCCCACAGTCTTCCAACCTCGCCCTTAGTTCAACTCTATGCCTACTTCTACACCTTCGGCAGCTTATCTTCATGTTGTTTTTGTCATCGTTATTTCATTCCCGCCGCCTTCCTTCCTTCCTTCCTTCCTTCCTTCCTTCCTTCCTTCCTTCCTTCCTTCCTTCCTTCCTTCCTTCCTTCCTTCCTTTTTTCCTTCTATTCTTTCTTCCTTCCTCCCTTGGCCTCCCTGACCCTTGTTCTTTGTCAGTCTCTTTGTCCCTATCCACCTGCCTTTGTCTCTTTGTCTCCCACGTATTCATTTATATCTCTCGTTATTTTTTCGAGTATAAACATGTATCATTCTCTCTCTCTCTCTCTCTCTCTCTCTCTCTCTCTCTCTCTCCTCTCTCTCTCTCTCTCTCTCTCTCTCTCTCCTCTCTCTCTCTCTCTCTCCTCTCTCTCTCTCTCTCTCTCTCTCTCTCTCTCTCTCTCTCTCTCTCTCTCTCTCTCTCTCTCTCTCTCTCTCTCTCTCTCTCTCTCTCCTCTCTCTCGCTCCTCTCTCTCTCTCTCTCTCTCTCTCTCTCTCTCTCTCTCGTATGCAAACACAGGTGTGGAGGAGAATGAGTCACCCTTTACAAGATCACACACACCTGTCCTCATTCCTGCAGACACACGAGTTACCCCTTAAATCACCCCCTTTGTAAACACCTCACCCCTCACCCCCTTTTTCCCCTCACTCACGTCACTTCATCACCCCCACACTCATCTCTCCCCTCACACCCTTACCTCATCCCCTCATGAACCCACTCATGGCTGCCACTCCTGCCTCATTATTACTTCACGTTTAACCCATTAATGGTCGTTAACGTGGATTTTCTCATTACCTTCCCTCCCGCCTACCTGAGGATTCCTGAAATGCCAAAACAAGGAAGGATATTGGGTTATTAAGTATGTTGGTTCTATTTTTATTCCTCTCTCTCTCTCTCTCTCTCTCTCTCTCTCTCTCTCTCTCTCTCTCTCTCTCTCTCTCTCTCTCTCTCTCTCGCTCGCTCTCTCGCTCTCGCTCTCGCTCTCGCTCTCTCTCACTGTCTTTCACTAGCTGGTCGTAATATCGGTATAATAACACCCCTTAAAGTCACTAGAGATAAACACAAGTCTAAACTTTATCTTTCCTAAGCTTAAGTTTCTCTCGTTTAGGGACGCGAATATTATTAACTTTGCTGGACTGTGACGCACTTATTTTTTTCTCTCCTGTGTGTGTGTGTGTGTGTGTGTGTGTGTGTGTGTGTCATTAGTAACTTTCGTGCACGTATAGCAAGGGAGGAAAGTGTCGTAGCAACCTAACGAAACAAACTCTATATAGGTCCCCACGAGGCAGGTATGATGGTGAGTGTGTCTGGGAGGTGGGGGTGGGGGGGTGGGTGATGGTGGAGGGTTGTGGTGTAGGATGATGCTTGATGCTGCGGGTGAGGCAGGGGGATGAGAGGGACCTGGGGACATGCTGTTCATCTCTGCTTGGGACGTTGGCTCGAGGGGAAAGTTGTATAAGTAATAAAAAAGTTTGTCCTGGGAGTTTCTCTGTCGTGTTAATGTTTTGATCTAGTCCTCATCCTCCTCATCCTCATCCTCCTCCTCCTTTTCCTCGTCGTCGTGCTTTTATCTTCCTCTTCTCATTATTATTATTATCATCATTATCATTATTATCATTATGTCTTCCCTAACCCTAATCGCCTTGACTTGGCTATCCACCCTTAAGGAGATTATAGTAGATAGATATTATTATTATTTATCATCATCATCATCATCATTATCCTTCACTCTCGTTTCCCTCGCTATTAGTTACAACTTTTTACCAATTCTTCTTCCGCTTCATATGTGGCCTCAAATTACACACCTTTTTCGTCTCCAGCTCATTTTTCTCTCCTTCCCACATCTTTATTTACTCCCTCCATCTCCGGTCTTTCTTCTCTCCCTCCTATGACACCATCTCCTTTTTTCCCTTCCCTCCTTATCTGCCTTTTTCCTTCCTCGTAATTTTCTCTTCCTCGCAGTCACTTCCACAACGTCCTTTCTCCTTGGCTTATTCATTATATTATCATCCTTCCCTCTCCTCTCCTCTCCTCTTTCTTTCTTTCTCTACTCTTCCCTTTCAGCCTATGATCCGCCCATGTGTCTTCAGCGCCCTTGACATGAATACAGGTACAGCTCCATCCATCCCTCATCTGTTTTCTATCTTTTTGCGTGTGTTTCTGACCCACTAGCATACGCAGACACACTTGTTTGAACACCTGTTGCACCCCAGTGAGAGGAACACCTGTGAGAGTGTCGACCTACTGCTGTCTTGTGTCCCAAACAATAACAGATTCAGTGGTGTTTGGTTTTTTTTTATTGTTTTTTATAAATTTTTGGAAGTCCAGTCAATCGGTATTTCCATAAGAATCACGTGATTGTAGGATAGAGACGACCTACTTACTTTCCTGGCAGCGCAGTGCAAGGGAGGAAGGGCGAGATGGTTTTATGTGGTGTTGAGATATAGGTTCGTGTTTATGTAGGGGGGAAAAACAGGTCAGTAGGTTATGGTTACAGGCAGCTCTTGGTTGTATTGTTTTATTCAAGTGTTTTATTCAAAGGTAAAGGATGAGTTTATTTAGTTTATTTATCAGGAAGCTTAGACAAGGAAGATGTTTAGTTTTTTTCAAGCAAAGTCTGTAGTTCGTTTAAAATGGCAAGATCATCGGTGTAACGTTTAGAAGTTTATCAAAAATATTTCATTGGACATTGTGTATCTTTTGTTATTTCGTCATTGTTAACGCATGCTCCCTCCTCCCTCTCTGCCCCCATTCCTTCTCTTCCTCTCTTCCTCTCTTCCTCTCTTCCTCCCTTCCTCTGTCTTTGTTTTTCCATGCCTCCCTGTTTGTCGCTTTCTCTATCCCTTCCTTTTCTATCCATTTTCATTCCTTCCTCCCTCTTCTCTCACTGTTCTCCCCTCTCTCAAAAGCATCTCTACCACCCTTTATTCTCCCTCTATCCCACTCTTTTCTACTAATCTGCCTATCAACCCTCTCTTTTTTCCCTCACTTTCCCTTCCTCTTACTTCTTTCTCTTATCTCTCCCTTAGTCATGCATCACCTGCTACCAACTCTCCCCTCACTCTTTCCTCCCTTCCTCCCTACCTATCTCTTGAA
>JAPQNM010000048.1:3148450-3153450 GCA_029783475.1 Metacarcinus magister
CTTTACTAAACACAGAGCAGCCTAACACTTACCTTTCCGTGTGTGTGTGTGTGTGTGTGTGTGTGTGTGTGTGTGTGTGTGTCTGTGTGTACGCGTTCAACTGTAGTGATAAACAGTACAAATGTTGCACCCGGCAGACTCCGGCCTCTCTACGCTACCAGACTCAGCCGAGGATGGACCAAACTCACACGACGAGCTCAAGTTTTCCGAGGCTGAAGGACCCATGTCGGTGAGGCGGAGTTGTGTTCTGTATTGGTGACGTGATGCTGGCTTGTGAGGGGCCATGGGGTAGCTAATGGCCTCCTCTCGGCCCTAGGAACTCCTTAAAGTAATGACGCAAGCTGGGATAGACCATTAGGGAGTAAGGGGATATAACTTTTTGTAAATTTGTATGGCGGGATTTTGTTGGGAATACTGAATAATTTTTTGTTACATGGGGTAAGTTGGCTTAGTAATGGTGACTAATGATTAAAATTGTATATTTATAAGCCATTAATGTTACTCTGACTTAAGGATATATGTATAAAAAAAAAGACAGGCGCATGAAAAGAGTCAAACCTAAACAAATAGTAGAATAGTATCAATAGCTATTAAATATACTTCACAAAATACACTAGACACATACACTGTACTACCTCCCTTTAATTATCTCCCACTCTATAAGGAAAGAAAGTTAGTATCACACAAAGCTAAAACCTTAAACCTTTTTTTTTCATCCGTATCCTTAAGGCACCTTCTCCTCCCTGACCTTAATATACACTCACCTTTGTCTTCCTTTCATCTACCTGTTCATAAAGGCGATATATGAATGATTAAAAGAACACTGCAAGACCTTAATCACCTTCTCTAACCTGCCTTTCACCCCACAGCTGGAGGAGGAACTCTGCAGCCTCGAGTCCCAATCCCCGCCCACAGCACACACACAAGACCGCCCCTTAGATCATCCCGCCTCCACGCCCTCCTCCACCCCCTCACCCCAGCCCGCCCACGAATCTGGCACACCCACGCTCAAGCCCAGGAGGATGCTGCGGGATGTAGGCAAGGAGAAAAAGGCCTCAAGGTGAGAGAGAGAGAGAGAGAGAGAGAGAGAGAGAGAGAGAGAGAGAGAGAGAGAGAGAGAGAGAGAGAGAGAGAGAGAGAGAGAATTACAAATATGAGCTACTTTATTATCTTTCCCCTTATAGTTTTTTTTTATTCACTCAATACAAATATTTTTTCATGTTCGTCCATACATATTCACCTGATTTTTTTTGGTTTTGGTTTATTTATATAGTTAATGTGTTTGAGTTTCTGGATCACAAGTTAGGCTTATATTTCGTCCGCCCTCGGCTGTTCCCTCCCCTTGCTACGTTACATTATCTTCCCAGCCTCACACACTCCTCTTTCCTCGTCAATGTGTGGAGCTGTCCCTCCATCACCAAGCCCTACTTACAGTGTCTCATTCACATATTATCTCCCAGCTGTAATCTAGTGTGGTTGTGCTGTGGTGCTGTGGTAGATATTCCCATTGCTTGCGTACCCTCTGCTTGCTTCCCATTGCCTTGGGTTCGAGCCCCTCACAGGTACAGAGGCTTGGTGAACAGAGGAACACTCAGCCATGTACTTTACGGTCACAGTGAATTCAAGCTATTGTCCTATTGTCCGAAGAATAGTGAACCACTGCGAAACATTTGTACAATAACAGTGGAAGGGAATTCTGTGATACCTTCGTTCTACCATCCCACGTTTACCTTGAATCACCTGTATCACTGTATACTGTGTAGCACAACTAGTAGTCACATTGTACGTTCTGATTCTCCCTTTTATGTGACAAGGTTCGAGCCCCGTCCCGCTCCTTTCACCTCGCCATTCATAGCCTTTCCAAAACATGCCAGTCAAAGAGTATTTTCCGGATCGTGTATCAGAAGTAATCTTGTTAACGTGGATAGAGGTTCTTGGTATCCAGGAAGATAAGAGTAACCTTGGATGGCGTAAACTAACAGCTTCATACAGATGCTCGGCTATCATATAACGCATCATTCTTTCATTCACTCTTATTCCCTCACATCAACCCACAGCATGTTTTTCTTCTCCCATCCACATCATCCATTTAGCCCATCAAGCGTCCTTTCGCCCATCAAAACATGCTTTTTATTCTCATCTAAGGGTGATTTTTCCCCTCTGTCTCCGATTCTCATAATTCTATGGAGAATGTTGTTATTTTTTCTTTTTCCTTTTTCCTTTCCCCTTTCCTTTCCTTCCCCTCGTTTCTTTTTGTGGTTTAATAATGAATAGTAACTCAAGTCTCGCCTCATCCTTCCTCATCCCTGACTCACAATATCATCCCGTCAGCTCATCAGCCACAATAGCCTCTCCTCTCCCCTCTGGAATATTTCGATTCTATCCCCTATCCTCCCGCTACTATTGGTATTACGTACTACTACTACTACTACTGCTACTACGACTACGACTACAACTACAACTACAACTACTACTACTACTACTACTACTACTACTACTATTATATATATATATATATATATATATATATATATATATATATATATATATATATATATATATTCTTTATTTCTTTTTCTTTCTTTCTTTCTTTCATTCATCCTTCCTTCGTCTCTTCTCTTCCTCTTCCTTTACTTGCGTCATCACGGTTTTGACACTTGCTATATTTCCCTTTTATGTGTTGTGCATCTTAAATTTTTTGGGTTCACGCGCATCACCTCCATATTTATTTCCCCTTTCCATTGTTTCCCCTCACAAGCCTCCCTTTGTCACACTAGCCACCCTAGTGTGTGTGTGTGTGTGTTTGTGTGTGTGTGTGTGTGTGTGTGTGTGTGTGTGTGTGTGTGTGTGTGTGTGTGTGCGTGCGCGCGCGCCACTATCAAACTTTACGTCTCTTCCGCCTTCCGTTTCTCATATCCCGTTGCCTCCTTCCCTTCCTCTTCTCAAATGTGTGTTTGTTCCTCCTCTGTTCCTTGTCTTCTCTCTTACCATCCTCACTTTCTCTGCTCTTTTCCCTCTCAGAACTCTCGTCCTCACATCAGTTTCTCTTCTCTCTTCCCTCACGTCCAGCCTCAAGCACCATGACAGCACAGAGACCAAAGGCGGAGGTTACGAGGCGGTGGGTCCCCCTGAGAGAACCTATAAAGTGGTATTTGCCGGCGACGCTGCAGTAGGCAAGTCCACCTTTATCGTGAGGCTGTGTAAGGGTTACTTCGTCAACAACATCGCCTCCACCTTAGGTAAGTTATGGTCTACCTTTTGTTTTCTTTGCTTTAGACAGGTAGATGAAGTATGTTTTGTTATATTTGTAAATTGGTTTAGAGCTGCATCAATGACTCCCGTTTTTGTCCAAATTGAAAGAGTTAAGGAGAGAGAGGGAGGGAGGGAGAGAAAGGAAGACGAGGAGAAGAGAGAGATGGAGGAAGGTAAGAAATATTGAGGAAAGAGACAGAAGGATAAAAGGTGCGAGGGAGGAAGAAATGTGGCTGTCAGTGTGGGAGAAAAAGATTATGTAGGGAGTATTTTTTGCTGGCCAGTCAGTTGATGGGGGAAAGTGTGTGGGTGTGTGTGTGTGTGTGTGTGGGTGTGTGGGTGTGTGTGGGTGTGTGTGGGTGTGGGTGTGTGTGTGTGGGTGTTATATGTGGGTGTTGTATGTTGTCTCAGTTCGTTGTGCTGTGAGCTGTGTTATGACCGAAACGTGAAAAATAGTGAGAGATAAGCCGCCCGACACAGATGATAGCTGCGTATATACTTTTGAGGAGAAACTTTAAAAAAAATTTTAATTAAAATTTTAAATGAAGGATGAAAAACGATAAAGAATGGCGATAGCAAGCGTGATAAATGACGGAGGATCTGGAAAGTATTTGTTGTGTAATGAAGGTAATTCCGCTGATGATAAGTGACATCAGAGCAAAGGAATTCCATTTTTTGATAGTAGAAAGGAAAAAATGTATGAGATATGATAGTCTAAAAATTCCCCAGCTGAGGCATTGCGATGAACAAAACCAAAACTAATTTTAATAATTCACTGAAGATTATAATAGAACTTAAAGGGAAACACGGAGCAAGAGGCAGACAGGTAGGTCCAGCCGGCACAGGAGTACAAGGGGAAACAAGGCATTGATCAAACCTTTCAGTGATGAAGCGCAATACAAAGGCTTGTTTATTCGCGATTGGGTTCACACGTCATTCGGCTTCCTCACTTCAAAGGGTCACAGGTACTCCATGTTACACCAGGTTGTTGTCTTTACTACAACCTTCAACCTCAGTCACGTCTCGCCCCTAAACCTACACCTGTTATTCCCTGCAGGTGTGGACTACAAGGTGAAGACACTCAATGTGGACGAGAAGAACATCGCCCTCCAGCTGTGGGATACGGCGGGTGAGTGTGTGTGTGTGTGTGTGTGTGTGTGTGTGTGTGTGTGTGTGTGTGTGTGCGTGTGCGTGTGCGTGTGCATGTGTGATGGGGCGTGTCGCAGTGCGGTGTTTCATATATATCGTTTGGTTGCAGGGCTGAACAGCTAATTACTTTTAAACAGCGAGGCATTAAACTGCCTTTCGGGGTCAGTGCTTGGGCGGAGCAGCGGTATGGTGCTTCCTTGTTAGTCTTGATGCCGCTCCCTTCCAAAGTACTGAAGAAGTGTTGAAAATCTAATGTTTCAACGTAAGATAACTTTAGCGTATTGTTGGACCAAGTGGTGACGCTTATGAATGAACTTACTGCCTCGTGCACTTCTGTAACTTATATGACCGTGTTGTTTTGGTGATGAGAGCGCGGAGTGACGCGTGTGGTGCCGCCCTGCACTCCACGCGACGCGAGGCCTGGAAGTGACAAGTGATATATGTTAGTCAAAACAAAAACAAATGTGCTGTATCGAATGCGAGTCTGAAAGCTAAAAATATATCACCATTTGTGAAATTGCTTTCAGTACTGTGCAAGCCTCAAAAACATTTTTAATTCCAGACTAACGCAGAGAGCTCAAAAAAAGAAATCGATATAT
>JAPQNM010000048.1:3160950-3185950 GCA_029783475.1 Metacarcinus magister
CCAGAAGAGATCTTGCTGTGGCGGGAGAAAGGATGTGTGAGGCTGACGGCGGCGCTGCAGGGGAAGAAAAAGAAGGGGAAGGAATGATAAGAAGGAGCGTGATAATGGGACAGGAAAATAAAGTAAGAGTAGAGGAAGAACACAAGTAAAAGGTGGAAAAAAGTTTGTAGAGTTTGTTGGTGTATGAGGTTGTAGTAAAGGGAAGGTTGTTGGGTCACTAATTGTTGTGCGAACAGGTGAGATGGTGTAGTAATTAACCTGTCGAGAATGTCACTTAAGAATCTCAAAGTAAAGGAAATATGGATTATATTTATGCATGGAGAGTACTAAACATGTCTCACCTCGTTTTTATCTCTCTTTCTAACTCTTTTTTTTTCTCTCTCTTTTTCCCCTCAGTCAACCATTGCCCCGAGCGTAGAAGTAGTTATGAATTACTAACTTTACCATAAGATTGTTTATACCATGCTTAGTAGAGTTACTAACACCTGTATTTACTTTGTAGTACATTATGTATGCTATTATTAATATCATTTGTAATTATCCTGATGATGTTACCTGTATTTTTTTATTCATATTACTTGTATATATAATGTGTGTGTTTTTATATATATGCTTATCACTAAGTAGGTATTATGAAAAGTAAAGGAATTATATATATAAGTTTATACAGTGTGGTTGTTTTTTGGCCGTGGCGGTAAATAAATCGTTTTATGTACAATTTTCAATGATTCTTCGTCACTAATCATAATAATTAGTACTCTGAGTGTATCTAAATGCGAAACAATACCTCATAAGTGTGATAGAAAAATGCAGTTCCCCATTCTGCAGGTAATTAATTTAAGCGATATGATATGACACCTGTGTTCATATGTATAAGCTTCGTTAATATACATCACATCCTTAAAGGTAAAGTGATGTCCACCTCGATCACCTGTGAAAGTTATTCAATTCTTCACATTATTTATATCTTTCCGTTTTAATGTTTCAGTACAGTAAGAAAATGTGCGAGTGTGTAAACATGTTGTGGAACTATTATGGTATTTTTGCGTTATTTTGTCGGCAGCATCGTTTTGTGTGGGAGATTGCCGGATTGGGAGAGATGGAGAAGATTGGGAGGGTGTGTGGGTTGGTGGGAGGGTGTGTGGGTAAGTGGGAGAGTGTGTGGGTAGGTGGGAGGGTGTGTGGGTAAGTGGGAGGGTGTGTGGGTAGGTGGGAGGGTGTGTGGGTAGGTGGGAGGGTGGAAAAGATAAGATCATTTTTGATACGCACCTCATACCATAATTATAATAAGAAAATACGATTATTCACTTCGGAATGGGAACTGTTTTTAGGTGAATGTTACATAGTATTTCCTCGGTAAGCGTGAAAAAGAGGTGCGTAGTGAGGGAAGGTGTGTGGGTGTGTGTGGGTGGAGAGAAGGGAAGTGAAAGGAAAAGAGGAGGAGGCAGGCGGAGGTATCGTAGGGCGAGGTGATAAGGCAGGTCCGCGTCGCCTCGTCTCCTCTTTTCGTCCATCAGGTTGTCTCGGGGTCTGGGGGTCTGGGGGTGTTGGAGTCCTCGCTCTGTTTAACGATGGACAACTGGCGCCGAACCCACGCCGCCGCCCTGACTGGGGAGCTGCCGTTCACCAGCGAGGTAATATATTAAGAATACAAGACACACACACACACACACACACACACACACACACACACACACACACACACACACACACACACACACACACACACACACACACACACACTTAATATATGAAATTACTGATTCATTTCCTGGCAAGTGTCCAGACGTCATTTATATAAGCGAGTTACATAAATAGATAAACAACAAACGCTTTCACCACCCCGTATTGTTATTAATTTAGTCATTCCACTCCAAATATAATCAAATCGGAAAGTTGCATTGCCACGAGTCACAGGGAAACGCAATTCGTAATGGAAGGTTCCTGGAATACGAAAGTGGTTGTCAATCCTGCAGACAGACACCTGACACACCCCACCCTTCCACCCACCACACCACCACCACACCACCACACACGCTTAAACACACCTCGAGGCACCCTCCACACTGCTGTCCATCCTGCACTGACATCCGCAAACTATATTCACCCTTTACTCCTTCCCTCCTTCTTTCCCTTCCTCCGTTACACCGTCCAGCCATCTATCTTGCCATCCCCCCTTGTCAACTCTCGGCATCCTGGCCCTAATTTTTTTTTTCTACGTGAAGGAAAGAGTATAAAGAAGAGGACGTATGAGGGAAGAGGGAAACGATAATACAAGAGCACTACATGAGCCTCGGAGACTCTCGTAGCAGCCGATTTATGAGGCGGAATCCATTTTTCAGGGACATTCCTGCCTCGTATATTTCTGGTATCGGCATCAGAAAATCGGGGTCACGTATCAAATAAATAGGCAAATAAAGATAGAGATAGGGAGGTGAGGCAAGGAAGTATGCTGACGTATTGACTGACTGACTGACTGAGAAAGATAGACAAATACTTACGTGATGTTACGCGTAAGAGGATGAGTCGAAGGAAAGTGTTTGGCCAGACGAGGAAATGCAATGATGGCAGAATAGTGTACATGTGAAGAGGAGGAAGAGGAAGAAGAGGTTGGGGTACAATAGGATATGTTTAAAGAAGGAGTATGAGCAAAACTAGGACAAGAAGGCAGGAGGAGGAGGAAGACGAAGAGAAAGTGGAGAAAAAAAATAAGTTCGAGGACAGTGAACTCTTAAACTACGGAAACAATTTTATTAATAGCGTTTATTCAGGTCACAAAATCAGCACAGACGTAGGAAGATATGAAACACCTGTGCACTTGTAATGAAAAGGAACAGCAGCATAAGGCCATAGAGTATAGAGAGAGAAGCTACGAAAACGAAGCCATAAAAAAAACTAACTTCCCCAATAAATCCTCGACTGACAATTAGCCTCAATTACCTGACGCAAACTTGGTACGATCATTAGCAAACTCAAAAAATGTGTGCATCATGATCTTTGCGGAAAATTTTGAGAGAGAGAGAGAGAGAGAGAGAGAGAGAGAGAGAGAGAGAGAGAGAGAGAGAGAGAGAGAGAGAGAGAGAGAGAGAGAGAGAGAGAGAGAGAGAGAGAGAGAGAGAGAGAGAGAGAGAGAGAGAGAGAGAGAGAAAAAAAAAAATGATTAGTGGACTGAAAAGTGTACCGAGATTCTGAAGATAAATGCTTTCCTCTCATTTTCTTTAATTCTTCTTTCCCTCCACTTCACTCGCTTTTATGTCTGACACCAGGGTAAGGTGATCACCAAAACTGGATACGAAACTGAGAACACTTCCCTGGAAATTAACAGACCCTGGAAAACTAAAAACGACATCTCAAAGGACTTCTTGTTCCAGTTTGTTCGTTCCAATTTATATTTACAAGCGTATGGATGTTACGAACTATAGAGAGTCTTCCTATCCTTTACCAGCGAGTATCAAAGCCACGTGCTGCACCGGGAAACACAGTACGAATATTGAAAGCTTCATTCGCTTTCCCTCGCTGATTTTAAGGTAATCGAGAAAGACAAGGTGCACGTGTTGAAGAGTACAACTACGCACCTCCTTCACGTTAAAATACAGAATGGAAATTAAACAAAAATAGACTAGCGTTGTATATCCTGTTGTCTGGAAAATGGAAATTGGACTCCACAACAATCCTGATAGGTGGGTGGTTGGATGGTGTGGAAGGGAGTGGCGTACCCTCTTTGGTGTATGACCTTGGAACACGCTTCATCAAGTCAATTCTTCATATTTTGATCTATATTCCTGGCTTCAAAGGTTTGCTGCATCGTTAAGGATAGCATAATTACCACAATAGTCTTTGTATCTCATTAGTAGTAATCGTGATAGTAGTAGTAGTAGTAATAGTAGTAGCAGTAGCAGCAGCAA
The DNA here is from genome assembly GCA_029783475.1 of Metacarcinus magister. Lineage (NCBI taxonomy): Eukaryota > Metazoa > Arthropoda > Malacostraca > Decapoda > Cancridae > Metacarcinus > Metacarcinus magister. Next base: position 3,164,856 of record JAPQNM010000048.1, read on the forward strand.
TAGCATATAGTAACGAACATCACTGGAAAATTGTATTAGCTTGGTGCGTGGTTCGTGCCCTCACTGGAAGTCGTGATAACAAGCAAGAAAATGGTCTTTAATTTCGCATTTACACCATCACAGCCTCACCGATGCTCATTACGTCTTTTTATCCTCTTAAAGCGAATATACGGTGCACTGGGGAGTATGAAAGTGTTTTTTTAAAGCATGACTGGAAAGATGTAACGGGTTATTAATATATATTTAGTGACGAAATTAGTCAACTCTGTAACGTAGCCACCACCACCTGTACAGAGCCTTCGGGTGTGGTGGTGGTGATGGTGGTGGTGGTGGTGATGGTGCTGAAGGTGGTGGTGGTGATGGTGGACAGTTACAACGTATTGAACACTGAAACAACAAACTCAGTTATCTGTATTGGTTTGAAAATAGATTATGATGCTGTAAAACTATAATTCATTCATTCATTCATTCATTCATTCATTCATTCGATTAGTTTAATTAAGTTCATCATTCGGGTGGAAGTATTTTTCTGTATTTTTTCTTTCTTTTTCAAGGTAATGTGATGATTCTGGTCACTTTTTTTCCCAGGTGTTATCCGTTGTGAGAGCTTCATAGCCTGGGGCGCGTCAGTGCAGTATGCTGGGAAATTAAATTAAACTTTGTATTTTATCGAAACCATTTGTTGCTAATGATCACCGTTCATTATTTAATTGCATCATAGAGTGGCCTTTCAAGTATTTTGTGCAAGTGTGTTTTTATAATAATCTGTCACAAATCACCGCTTATTATGAATTAAGTACATTGTAAATCAAAGGCCACCTGCATCCCTTTTTTGTATTAGTGTATCCGTGGGGATGGCTGTTTGAAGTATAGTAAAACGAAAGGGATTTCATACAGATTTTTATATGTCGTCATTTTTGTGGTCATATTTTTCACTTTTTTTGTTACATATATATTCAAGAATGAGTAGATGGTGGGTGGGCGGTATTGAGGGAGTCAGATTAAAGCAGATAGACAGCAGCAGGAGGAGGAGGAGTAGGAGAAGGTGGAAGAAGCAGATAAGGGTAAGGCAAAATGAGACGTGGAGGTGGTCACGGTGAGGGAAGGAGACAGGTAAAGGCAGGTAAGGGTAAGATGCCAGACCAGGTGAGGAGTAGAGGGAGGGAAGAATGGAATACCAGACTCAGACAAAGTTGAAGATGGAGAAAGTCAAGGTGAAGAAAGGAGATAGGTAAATACAGTTCAGGGTGTGAGGTTAAGTTAAGGATAGGAGGAGGGAGTGAGGGGAGGCACACTGTAGTTTCGTAAAGAGGGAACGTATGCAAGGGGAAGGAAACTAGGCTGAGTTCAGTGTGTCATGACGCAGGTTACAGGTAGTTGGTAGCAGATGGCGCGCACCAGACCCTTCATTGATCAGGTAAAGCAGACAAACAGGTGACACATTAAAACGTCATAAATTTTTTCATGGCAACTTGTCCCCGTTAATGAGATGACACAGGTTTCCAAAATGAGCGATTGAAAAAAAACGAGTAGGTGACGGAAAAGAGAGAAAAAAAGTTTATAACTGAATAATGAGAACTTTTCATTTCATGTTCATTTCACTTTGTATTGATAAGAAATATAATTGACGCCTTTGACTCATAACCCGGAGGTGTAAACTATAATTCAATTTTCTATCTATATGAAAGGGATACAATTTTTCCTCCTTTCCTTTCTCTCCTTCCCTCTCTCCCTCCTCCCCTCCCTCCCTCCTCCCCCCACTCAATAACAGGCTTACACTCAGCTCCTTACACTCCCTTCACCTCCTAGCAGTAAGTTCCTTTTCCAACTTCTTCATTATCTAGATATCAAATTGCCCTTTATATATTTTTTAATAATGTATTGTGATCCAAGTGATAGATTGATTAGATAGATAGATAGAGAGAGAGCGAGAGAGAGAGAGAGAGAGAGAGAGAGAGAGAGAGAGAGAGAGAGAGAGAGAGAGAGAGAGAGAGAGAGAGAGAGAGAGAGAGAGAGAGAGAGAGAGAGAGAGAGAGAGAGAGAGAGAAAATCAAACCTCAATCCAATAATCGCCAGTATTTTTTCATCATTAGTTCCCCCTCAAAAAATAGAAAAAAAATTAACTGAACATATATTATTTATTACGTATTATTTTATTGTGAATCAAAAACACTTACTAATGGATATAAGGTTAAAAATTTCTACAAAGAGCGACCACTAATAGCTTTCCCATCGATTTCCAGGCTAGAGAGAGAGAGAGAGAGAGAGAGAGAGAGAGAGAGAGAGAGAGAGAGAGAGAGAGAGAGAGAGAGAGAGAGAGAGAGAGAGAGAGAGAGAGAGAGATAATTAGACATCACAGACATACACAGCACAGTCCATCTTTGCATTTTTATTATTAGTGTCATATTGAAAAATGCTCCAAGTGTCAGTTATTTAGTGTCATGGAAACGTTCCTAAACATATGAACTTCTTTAGTATCTTGTATTTTCAATATTGTGTCTAGCGAGCGTCCTCATTATTGTTTTACAGCAGTGGGCCACGTGGCAGCCACCTAGCGTCAGGGAATACAATTTTATGTCAACGACCGTCTCTTATATGACCGATATATACAATTCCCAATAAACAAAATTGAGTTACTAACAATAAATGAGGTGATTGTCAACGGCAAGGCTGAGAATTTTTCAACAACTTTGGTTAACGACTCATGCAGGAGGAATAAGACTGCAAGAAGGCCATAGGTACCTTTGTTCTATTGTCACGTCGCTTCCATGTTGGTAAAAAAAATTAAAAAGTCCACAATTCATCCTTCTGTATGAATAGGTTGACAAATAGGTGTTCGAAACGCCTGTTATGGTGCCAAGAATACCGAAGTCGTACATGTATAACGAGTAAAGCCAAAGATACAGATGTGAACACTGCGGCAAAGTACATTATCACCTATTTTATGCGAGGAAATGTCTAGCTTTGCGTTGCCTGCGTGATGTCAACAGTACCTTACCACTGCCACGTGTAGGAGAGTCGGCCAGGTATAGGGAGGAGGAGGAAGGGAAGGTATAAGGGAAACCTAACACCGTGGGGGTCTCAGAGCGGCGCCACCACCGACTTTACCCATCATTCATCTCTATTCTGAGGCAATCGTTACTCATCCTTGGAGTCCCCTGCCACGTTCAGGAAGGCGAGGAAATCAACACCACACCCTATTGACTGCCGGGGATGTAAAGGAGAGAGAGAGAAAGAGAGAGAGAGAGAGAGAGAGAGAGAGAGAGAGAGAGAGAGAGAGAGAGAGAGAGAGAGAGAGAGAGAATAATTTGATTGTTTATCTGCAGGTTTCGCTCTAAATGGGTCATAATTAGCGATGAGTTGATTCTATTACACGACGTTTTCCTCTCATACCAGCCGTGCATCAGGTCGCCACGTGCTGCTGTCAATTGCCGGCAAGCTGTTTGGTTATGGCCGTGTGTCCTCCATGACTTGCTGGGAAATTGCTGCATCTGAAACGCTTCCCCACATCTGCTGTTCAATCGATAGAGATGTTTTTATACAGTTTTTCTTTCTCCCTTCCTGCCCTGCGATGATGTAAGGAGGAATGGCGTGGCTTTGGAAAAACAACCTCTTCGTGTTTACTCCTAACTGTTGCTCAATTGATTGGTTTCTCGTAAATGTTTATCATGTTCGTATTATTTCTAGAACGTCTTCAAGTCTCTTCCATTAATTTAGCGTCTTACACAAACAGCAAATATTGTTATATATATATATATATATATATATATATATATATATATATATATATATATATATATATATATATATATATATATATATATTTTTAAGCGTTTCGTCATTCATTTTTCATCCTTTGTCGCGTCAGACACAAACGGTTCTTTCTTTCTTTCAGTGTGTGTGGGCGTGTGTGTGCGTGCGTGCGTGGGTGGGTGGGTGGGTGGGTGGGTGGATGTGTGTGTGTGTGTGTTTGTGTGTGTTTGTGTGTGTTTGTGTGTGTTTGTGTGTGTGTGTGTGTGTGTGTGTGTGTGTGTGTGTGTGTGTGTGTGTGTGTGTGTGTGTGTGTGTTTGTGTGTGTTTGTATGTGTGTGTGTGTTCATCTTTCGTTCCTTTCTCAGTAGTCGAAGGAACAACAATATTTTCAACACCCTCACTTCAAAACAAAAATTAACAATCCTTGGAACTCTCACTCAACACATGCACGAGCGGCCTCCATTGTTAATACAACGACAAGCTCATACGTGCTGGCTCTCCTTTGACACTTCTATCCCTTCAAGTAGAGATCAAGAGTGACAGAGTGGAACCCGCCGCTTATCAAGGGTAGACAGATGGTAGGTAAACACTTTAACACGAGAGGGGAATTGTGGCGTCGAGTGGAGTGTTGACATCCCATTTATGTGTTTTGAGTTTACTTGAGTTCATGTTGAAGTGCCACACTGTGTAGAGGTACTGCGGTGTTAACTAGATGTGCAATCAGCCTGAGGATGATAGGCATGATGATGATGATGTTGATAGTGATGATGAGAAAAATAATAAAGCAAGGGAAAATGTATTAATCATATATGTACATATCCACTTCACTTACGAGGTGATGAAAGCGGATGTTACGTCAATACCACACGCACGGAGAGAGAGAGAGAGAGAGAGAGAGAGAGAGAGAGAGAGAGAGAGAGAGAGAGAGAGAGAGAGAGAGAGAGAGAGAGAGAGAGAGAGAGAGAGAGAGAGAGAAATGTACAAACAGAAGTGAGGCAGTACATCACACGCATCCTCACACACACACACAAACACCTTGACTTTCAGGTGTAAATGTTTGCCGTTCGGAGGAACGTATTTTGTTAACAATCGGGAGAGGAATGGAATGGAGGATGTATTTTCAGCGTCACTATTCCCTTTATGGTCGTATTTCGTTGTCTCATCATCAGATCGAAGAACAAGTTTCCAAAGGGCAGACTAAGATAGGTAAAGATACGTGGTAGTCTGTTGAAATAAGTCTTTGCAGCTTAATGTCGAGTCCTGCTTCTGTAATTGGATTAAGATGCACTCTCTACCTCATGACCCTCCTACGCATTATCCCTTGGTGCGTCATTGCAAGAAGCGTAGTCTGCAAGGCACGTGTTTCCTCCGTCCTTCGGGTACACGCACACTCCTGACGTTCTTAGAGAGGTGTTAGATAGCTGTGGTACGTGATAAATTATACAAAGTTTGGAAAAGTTAGAAAGCGCAAATACTATGTAAACGTCTATGTTATTATGATTCCAGTGAGCTTAGAAATCGTCCTGATAAACAAATAGATGAACAAAACATCCCCGAAAAATACAAGGCGAGTAACGTATGTCAATGATTTTGTGGGATTCTCAAAAATAATCAAAATTTATAAGATATTGTTTTAGCCATTACCTGCGCTGCGCCGTTAATGATCATACTCGCTCGTGAAGTATAAAAGAGAGTGTAAATGATGTTGCTTAAGGAGGAGGAGGAGGAGGAGGAGAGGATCATGGAAGTGCAAAGAAATGGAAGGAGGTGAAAGAGGAAGAAAAAGCCTTACTGAAGGGTAAAAAGGAAGGAGAAGGAGGAGTACCACCACGACCACAAAGACAATAGGAGAGTTTTAAGGAGGAGGAGGAGGAGGAGGATTGATGTGTAAAAAGAGACGAGGACGAAGACGACGACGACGGCAATCAGGATTATAAAAACAAATGAGTGTGAGGTACAGGAAGAGGAGGAAAATAAGAAGGCTGATATATGAAAAAAAAGTAGAAGTTTTAGAATAGGAAGAAATGTGAGTATGAGGGGAATATAAAAGGAGGCAGAGAGTAGATATGAAAATTACGTGGAGGAGGAAAAGGAGGAGGAAGAGGGAAAAGCTTTCATAGAACCTCCATTAGGGGAGAGAGAGAGAGAGAGAGAGAGAGAGAGAGAGAGAGAGAGAGAGAGAGAGAGAGAGAGAGAGAGAGAGAGAGAGAGAGAGAGAGAGAGAGAGAGAGAGAGAGAGAGAGGAGAGAGAGAGAGAGAGAGAGAGAGAGAGAGAGAGAGAGAGAGAGAGAGAGAGAGAGAGAGAGAGAGAGAGAGAGAGAGAGAGAGAGAGAGAGAGAATGTGGATTATATAACGTAAAAAGATGGTGTTTATCTGCAAAGAGAGCTTGTATAACACACTCTTTTCCTTACGCACTCTCTTATTTTTTTCCCTCTTATATCATCCATTATTAATGAACACAAAGAAAGAAAACCTCACAAATGATTATTTATTCATTCAAAAAAATACAAATGTTAAAATGATTAGTTAGTGAATATTTTTGGGATGAGATTTACTAAAGAACACACACACACACACACACACACACACACACACACACACACACACACACACACACACACACACCACACACACACACACACACACACACACACACACACACACACACACACACACACACACACCACACACACACACACACACACACACACACACACACACACACACACACACACACACACACACACACACACACACACACACACACACACACACACACACACCACACACACACACACACACACACACACACACACACACACACACACACACACACACACACACACACACACACACACACACACACACACACACACCACACACACACACACACACACACACACACACACACACACACACACACACACACACACACACACACACACACACACACACACACACACACACACACACACACACACACACACACACACACACACACACACACACACACACACACACCACACACACACACACACACACACACACACACACACACACACACACACACACACACACACACACACACACACACACACACACACACACACACACACACACACACACACACACACACACACACACACACACACACACCACACACACACACACACACACACACACACACACACACACACACACACACACACACACACACACCACACACACACACACACACACACACACACACACACACACACACACACACACACACACACACACACACCACACACACACACACACACACACACACACACACACACACACACACACACACACACACGAACAAGCAGCAATTACAGAAAAAAAATTAGTTGAATCATTAATCACTTGAGTTTTGCAGAGACAAGAAAAAATGGGAAAGTATCTGAGTTTAATTAACACGCGTGTTAATAGGTTAAAAGCAACTTTTTGTCAATTAAGTTTCCATGTCAAACTTTTAATTGAAAATCCGCAAGTCGATTCTTTGAAACATGTTAAGGCCTATGAACAAAAAATAATTGAAACTTTTTTTTATATACCATTTTTACGAACATCCAGAGAGAGAGAGAGAGAGAGAGAGAGAGAGAGAGAGAGAGAGAGAGAGAGAGAGAGAGAGAGAGAGAGAGAGAGAGAGAGAGAGAGAGAGAGAGAGAGAGAGAGAGAGAGAGAGAGAGAGAGAGAGAGAGAGAGAGAGAGAGAGATATTAACGGCTACCACCCATTACCACACACACACACACACACACACACACACACACACACACACACACACACACACACACACACACCATCCAGACTTTCAAACAAACAAGCACACAAGCAGGCAAATTAGGACACAAACATCAGACACACAAACAAAAGAGACACACAGGCAGACGGACATAAGGTTAGCCGTGGCTCGCTCGTTACCTGGCCACTCATTAAGGACGCAGGTGAGCAGGAGCCAAGACGCCGGAGGGCCACTTGATGTGTTTACGAAGGGGAAGGGGAGAGAGAGAGAGAGAGAGAGAGAGAGAGAGAGAGAGAGAGAGAGAGAGAGAGAGAGAGAGAGAGAGAGAGAGTATATAACAAGTTGTACGCCATGATAAAAATAATAATAAGACGGAAAAGAAGGAAGAAAAATATAAGACCATTTCTCTTTTTTTTCTCTTTCTTCCATCTTCTTTGTGTAGCACTAAGATGGAGAGGAAGATGCAGCATTCTCAGACATACCTCACATCCTCCTTCTGCCTTCACCTGACTGTCTGTTGCTATGGCTACTTGTTCCTATTTCTCTTTCCTTCTCTTTGGTTCTGTCTATTAATCTACCTGTCGCTCATGAACAGGAAATCAGGAACAGGTTACTTAATTAAGTGTCCTTCAAAGTGTAATGTGTATCCTATGTTTCATTTGTCTTTTAAGTAATATTATACTGTTAGTTTCACTTAATAATGAGACTGGGAATATACAAGGGTCATTAGTTTAGAAATATGAGTGTTGTTAAAAACTATTATGGACCACTTATTGCCTCAGTTAGGGGAGGTGAAGCTCTTTAAATACCACTTTGAATTAACTTTTTTTTCTCATATAATTGTCATCACCAAAGTAAGATTTTTTTTTATATATATATTTTCAAAGAATGGGTAGAAATTTAGTCTTAACTTTTTGTTCAGCGACGGAGTCAAGTCAGTCTTCATTACGGTGAAAGAATCTATGAAAAGGAAGTAATATCGTCCATAGTGTTTGTTTGTTTTTTCCGAAGGGTTAACTAACTTATTTTTTTCAAACACTCACCAACACCTTACTTTCCTCCTTCCCTCCCTTCTTCCTTCCCTCCTTCTCTCCCTCCCTCCCTTCCTCCATCCCTCTCTCCCTCATTCATTTCCTCTCTCCCTCTCTACCTCCCTTCCCTTCCCTTCCCTCTCTCCCTCCCATCCTCTCTCCCTCCCTCCCGCCCTCCCTCCCACCCTCAGTTACCTTACCCCTGTATAACCCAATACTCCTCCTCCCTTCCCCCACCACGTAACTTTTACCTCCCAACACCTGGCCCAGTAATTGCATATCGCCTGTCACCAAAACCGCGTAAACCTGGAAAAATTGTTCTTCGCAAATATGACCTAGTATGTTTTCCTATTAATATACACAAAGCATAATTTATAAAAAAAATATATATATAAATACAAATAAGTGCTCAAAATATTGGCAGATAGGTAGAGAGAATAGAGAGCATAATAAATGTTTAAGAGGAGGAACGACTTAAGTCTGAATATGTTAAGGATGCAGAGAACGTTTCAATGAATGACCACAACAGAGGAACAACATTGTGGCGGGAAATCGAGCGAAAACACAGTGATTGAGGGAAACTTAGTCACCTGGGGAGAGCAGGTACACATAGATTGCGCTCCGTACCAGGTATCCATCTACCTGACCCAAATATCTGACGTAATTAATCCTACCTGAGTATGGGAAAGCCGGGCGTGACTGGGATGGTTTTCAGAGAGTGGGAAGCAAAGGAGCAGAAGAGGAGGAGAAGGAGGAGGAGGAGGAGGAGGAGGAGGAGGGGTTGGAGTTGGAGGAGGAAAACAATAGAGGAAAAAAACGGATGCTTGAAATAGAAGTGTTTAAGAAAGGAGGAAAGGAAAAGAGAAAAAAAATGGTTAATGAAACGATACAAGATTACATTTTCGCTTTTCTTCCTACCTGCTGTGTTAAGAAGTGAAAAGTTTAAAAATAGAAGTGAAAAAAGTATTAGTCAATCAAAGAAGAGAAAAAATAGAAGAAAAAAAAATTAAATACGACGAAGGACCAAAGTGAGTGGATGCAAAAAAAAAAATATATTGGAAAAATGAGCAAAAAATAGTATAGGAAAAACAGTTCGCAAAAGGTAAAGGGAAATTGTGTTGTGAGTAAAAGGCAGGTGGAAAAAAAAAACACAATTAAAAGTATTGAAAAGGAAAACGCAATTAGGAAAAGAGGAAAAGGTAATGAACAATACACGAAAGGAAACCAAAAGAAATTGATCAAAAAAAATATACACACACACACACACACACACACACACACACACACACACTGAAATGAAAACAGAAGGCGAATGAGAAATTACACCAATTAATCGTGTGAGAGAGAGAATGAGAGAGAGAAAAAAAAAGCAATAACGAAGGAATGCAACATAGAGGAAGAGGAGGAGGGAGTATCAAACAAACGTGTAGTGTGTCAGAGTGCGGAAGAGGAGGAGGAGGTGGAGGTGGAGGAGGAGGAGGAGGAGGAGGAGGAGGAGGAGGAGGAGGAGGAGGAGGAGGAGGAGGAGGGGAAGAGAGGAGAAAAGTATGTAAAAGAAAATGGGAGAGAGGAAGAGAGAGAGACTAAGAGGATACAAAGGGCATGTGTGGGAGGAGGCAGCAGCGTCAGGGGGCGTTGATGGGAAAGAAAGGGAAATGGAAAAGCGAGGAAATGTGAAGTTAGAGTGAGAGTGAGAGAGAGAGAGAGAGAGAGAGAGAGAGAGAGAGAGAGAGAGAGAGAGAGAGAGAGAGAGAGAGAGAGAGAGAGAGAGAGAGAGAGAGAGAGAGAGAGAGAAAGAGAGAGAGAAGGGAAAACCAATGAGTGAAAGGAAAAGAGGGTGAGGAAAGGAAATGCAATGGTAGGAAAGGAAGGTTTGAGAGGCAAGCAAGGTGGTGGTGTGGGAAGTCGAGGATGCAGCAGGAAGGGAGGAAGGTGAAGGCGAGACGATGTAGAATATAGAAAAGGATAAAGGACGCTTCAAAAGGTTCACTCCTCCTCACATACTACTTATAGAAGACAAAAATTAATGGTCTTAAACACCCACATTCTACTTAGACTTGATTAATAACGTTGATGCTGTTCTACATATATGACGGTGACTATTTATATTTACATTTTTAAACCTCCTTTCTGACACAAACTATTACGTTCCACAAATGAAAGAGGAAATGGTCATATATTTCCTTGTCATCCTAACCTCGATTTTTCAACTGCATCATTACCATAACTATTTTTTTTCATTATTGTGCTTAGTGAATATACTCAAATACATCCACTGTAAACTAAATATATACATCACATTGTTTATATGTATAGTTTATAGTATAGTTGCCAGCTATTAGTACACATTAAGGGCATCAGTTAAGACTCAAACGGGGATTAAACTTAGTTACTCTTGCTTATGTGTGTTCGTGTTTGGTTGGTTGGGAGACTCTCATGATGTCTGACTAGTGCATCGAGGAAGGAGGGAGCGAGGGAGGGGAACTAAGTACACAAGGTGAAGGTGAGAGAAGGAGGAAGGAGAGGAGGGAACAGCGCTATCAGGGTGAAGGTGAGAAAAGGAGGAAGGAAGGAAGGGAACAGCGCGATCAGGGTAAAGGTGAGAGAAGGAGGGAGGGAAGGAAACTGGACAAATTACTAAAAGCATAGCACAGGAGAGAGGTAAAGTGCTGTGGTTTGTTTCCTAAAGTCTAAACTCGCAAATAGGTTCTTAAACAAGTAGGAAAGAGGCTTTACAAGAAATTGTTAGTTTGTTATTGGAAACAGAACGCGGCAGAGAGAGAGAGAGAGAGAGAGAGAGAGAGAGAGAGAGAGAGAGAGAGAGAGAGAGAGAGAGAGAGAGAGAGAGAGAGAGAGAGAGAGAGAGAGAGAGAGAGAGAGAGAGAGAGAGAGAGAGAGAGAGAGAATAATAGTGAAAAAAAAGAATGAGGAAACCGTCAAACACAGCACATGATCTTGCCTCTTTGTATGGGAGGGGGGAGGCAGATGTGTGTGTGTGTGTGTGTGTGTGTGTGTGTGTGTGTGTGTGTGTGTGTGTGTGTGTGTGTGTGTGTGTGTTGTCCTCAGTGGCCTCATAAGTCCTTCCTTCCTGGCTGCCGTCCGCTGGGAATCCGCTGCTCGTCACCAACAGCAGCAGCAGCAAGTGGCCCGTAAACCTTCACACTCAGGGCCGCTAGGATCGTTATAGAAGGCATAGTGGTGTCGTGTCTTCCTCCTCCTCCTCGTCCTTCTCCTCCTCGTCCTTCTCCTCTTCGTCCTTCTCCTCCTCCTCCTCCTCCTCCTCCTCCTCCTCCTCCTCCTCCTCCTCCTCCTCCTCCTCCTCCTCCTCCTCCTCCTCCTCCTCCTCTTCCTCCTTTTCCTCTTCCTCTTCCTCCTCACACTCATCCCTTTCATGGCAAATACAAGTTTTCATCCTTGTTATTTTCGAGTGTACCGAGGAATTGCTCGCCTCTCTTGTCTACCAATCACTGGACGCACGTGTGTGATATATGGAATGTGTACCGTATGTTGCACGATAGGGACACTATTGAAGGATATTGGAACGTGTGTGGGTGCATGCATATCGCTGTATAGTCAGAAATGGGCCGTCAGAAAAGGTAAAGTCTTCCCAGTTGGGTGATTCAATGGTAAAAACCTCTTCGACCAAAAGCCAAAATGGTTGATATGTTCGTTTTGTTTAGAGATTGGAAGGTGTTCATCTTTGCAAAGGTTCACCAACATGACCCTCTACGCAAATTATCCTTTCCATTTATTCTTTAAAAGTTAATTAATGTCAAAAGTCAAGGTCAGGAAAAATTCACTAATATTACAGGCGACGACGGAGGTACTGTACTTGTGCTGCTCTGAGTTTCCATTGGTTTTATTAGGCGCCTAAAGGTGAAATATGGCTGGAAATATTAGTAATGAGAAAAATTTGTTCAGATTCGTGTTCATTTTCTGTGACTCGAGATTGGTTTTAAGTTCAAAGAGCAGCTAAGAAAAAAAATTCTGCACGAGCGAAAATAGAGTGGATTCGTTCCCTATGGTGATGTATGTATGTATGTGTGTATGTATGTATGTATGTATGTATGTGTGTACTTATGTTTGTTTGTTTCCACCTTTGATACGTAACTGAGGAGCATAGTCTTGATGGTGTTTCATGGCCTCTGTTCCTTCACTATCACGTCATCTTCATATCATTCTCATCGCCTCACCTTCATTACGTCCCTTGGTCATCTTCTCTCATACTGTCCCTCTCCTTTCTTTCCTCCTTCCCCTCCTCCGTCACTTTTTATCTCCTCTTCAACACTTAGAGGAGTGCCCCCTACTCACCTTCCTTCACCCTCCTCCCGTTTTCTTTCTCACATTTACACCTTCCCTCATCCCTATCACGTGTCCAAGCTGCCTTACTTCCCTATTTATTTCCTCCTTCACTTTTCATTTTTCTCTTATCGTTTTTCCTCCACTCTTTCCTTTTTTCTTATTATTATTTTTTTCCTCGTACCCTCACATTTCTTTTCACTATTCTTCCTTCTTTACACTTTCCTTTTCTCTTGATATATTTCCTCCTACATTTTTTCCTTTTCTCTTACTCTTTTTCCTCCTTCACCTTTCCTATTGCTCTTACTATATTTCCTCCTTCACCCATTTCTTTTTCTATTCCCTCCTTCATCAGGCTCTCCTCAACCCTCCTCCTTCAGCTTACCTCCCCCCCTCCTACTCCATAAGCCTCTCCATGGACTTACAATAACGAGGCCCAATCAGAATTCAGTGCTTAGGTTAGCAAATTGGTCTGGACTGAAATGCTCCCTCGTGTTGGTGCTAAGTCGTAAGAAGAAAGTAAATCGGTTTTGTAGGTCATTTTTGTGTCGTTGTGCAAGATTACAGTGGGCAAAGTTCATTTTAATTGAGTTAGTTGTCCATTCTGGTTGGGGAAGAAGTGTGTGTTTGTACTCTCTTTTTGTGTGTGTGTGTGAAGGAGGGATAGAAAGGGGGACAGGGAAGGAGACAAAGGAGGAAGGAAGGAGTACAAGAAGAGTCATTTGAGAAAACTTGAGTGGAGAAACAGGTCAAGTGTAGGATGGTACACGCAGCTTGGACAAAACGTAGGTTATGTAAGGTTAGGTAAAGCTAATTTTGGTTAAGTTAGGTAAAGTTAGTTGATGTTTTTATCGTAACACGAACTGACTGACTGATGCCCTGTCGTAGCTAGCGTCCTCCAGTTAAGATCAATCATCATAGTCGTTTCTCTCTCTTTCTCTCTCTCTCTTTCTGGCTGTGACGGAAGCTCAATCAACTCAGATTTACGCGAGTATTTGTGAGGATGATGCCCGCGCCTGATGGCTAATGATGACAGGATATTGTATATAAGAATGGCAACTATAAGAGAGAGAGAGAGAGAAAGAGAGAGAGAGAGAGAGAGAGAGAGAGAGAGAGAGAGAGAGAGAGAGAGAGAGAGAGAGAGAAACTAGTGTTCTCGTATAAAGTATTTGACTGACTTCTTGTGACTTAATTATTCTTGTTACCTGCCGCGTACTCCTGTTTTCTTTCTCTTTCTTTCTTTCTTTCTCTCACTCTCACTCTCTCTTTCTTCTTTTTAGTCTTTACTATCTTCACAAAATGCAGTATATAGATTATACTCAGGGTTTTGTTTTTTTTTAGGTTTATTTATTTATTCATTTATTTTCATTATAGGTCATGATGTCTGCATAATAGAGGAAAAAAATATTTGAAAGCTGACGAGGGAACAGGAAGATGAAGATGAATAGGAAGATGAAGATGAAGAGGAAGAGGAAGAAGAGGAAAGATGAATGGAAGCATTGAGGCAAGTAAGTAAGAGAGAAAGATCAGACAGATAATGAGTGTGGAAAGAAAGAGAATAGTGCTGGTTATGACGATGATGATGATGATGATGATGATGATGATGATGTCACCTTAGAAACACAACAGCTACAATTCAGATAATAATGTTTCTACTACCTTCCTATCACAATCATTTTCCTTCCTTTCCTCCCTCTCAACCCCCAGCTTCCTTAATTCCTTCTCTCTCTTTCTTCTTCCCTCCCTACGTACCTACCTCCATTTTATCGTCCATCCCTTCCGCCTTATTTCCTTCCTTCCTTCTTTTTTTCCTTCCTTCCTTCCTTCCTCCCTTCCTTCCTTCCTTCCTTCCTTCCTTCCTTCCTTCCTTCCTTCCTTCCTTCCTTCCTTCCTTCCTTCCTTCCTTCCTTCCTTCCTTCCTTCCTTCCTTCCTTCCTTCCTTCCTTCCTTCCTTCTTTCTTTCCTTGTTCCATTCACCCACGTTTTAATTAATTCATTCATCCATTCAATCATTCAGTCAGATCCTCTCCTCCGACTCTCCTTCCCTTCTTCCCGCGAAAGAAGAAATCCCCCTCCACCCTTCCCCCCCCCCTTTGTTGCCCTTCATAGCAGGTAAATATTCGCCTCGGGATGAGAAATAGGATGTCAATATTGCAAGGCTGAATATTGTGCTACACATGTATATGAATCCTGTGTGTAGCAACATTGAATGAACATGCATTCCACGTAAGAGAGAGAGAGAGAGAGAGAGAGAGAGAGAGAGAGAGAGAGAGAGAGAGAGAGAGAGAGAGAGAGAGAGAGAGAGAGAGAGAGAGAGAGAGAGAGAGAGAGAGTAAATATTTATAGGAGAAATCCATCGGCAAGAAGTTTGAACGTATTAATGGCTCAGCTGATAACCAGACTCTCTTTTTTTTTCTCTTCTCTCTCTCTCTCTCTCTCTCTCATCTCTCTCTCTCCTCTCTCTCTCTCTCTCTCTCTCTCTCTCTCTCTCTCTCTCTCTCTCTCTCTCTCTCTCTCTCTCTCTCTCTCTCTCTCTCTCTCATGGAAGGCTCGAAAATACATAATCGCACAAAAAAAATTTGAAATATGTCCGCAATTCAGATTACATTATGAACTATATCTCCACCTCTTTTTTCCCCTCAATTTCCTCTCTTTTTTTCCCTCATTTTCCCCTCATTTTCTCCTTCCCCGAACGTACTCTGGGATACTGTCAGAAAATCACGTTGTTGTAATATGATATACATTTTTTCCCCGTTTCGCTGCTAACTAGAAAGGTACAAATATTTATCTCCAATATGTAAGAATTTGTGATGGAAGAAACGCAAGCCATAGATATATAAGTTTTTCGTGATTTTTTTTACCGGTGTTTACTCTTTCTTATTCACTCTCATTCTCACACGAGTTAGGAGGAAAAAAAAAGTTTGATACCCTCCACATATGTATAGTTTTGTCGTATTTTTTTTTCTCACACTCACTCACTCAAACACACGAGTAGGAACGAAAATAATAATAAGAAAAAAAAACATAAGAACCTCTACCTAACCTAACCTAACCTAACCTAACCTAACCTAACCTAACCTAACCTAACCTAACCTAACCTAACACCACATAATTGTACATAACATTACCTTCACCACTCTTACTTTACTTACCCTTCTTAAACCCCAACTAGAACCCTCAATGGTGTATCTCTTACATATACATATACATATAAAAAAAAAAGGTACACTCGTCTTTTCCAAGGATACTGTGTTAGGCTTAGTACAGGAGACTCTCAAGACTTTCCATAGCAACATTTGGGAGGCGAAGAGTAACCACTTTTTTCTTCCCTTCTTTTTTTTCTTTTTTGTGGTAGTGACTGGGTGTCGGGTCTCCGTATCTTCCTCCGTCATTCCCAGGTGATGTCGATGGCTCCTCCTCTACCCTCTTCTCTCCCTTGATGGCTCTGTAAACAAACTGGTTCCAACGCACCCTCTTCCGCCTCCTCCTCCTCCTCCTCCTCCTCCTCCTCCTCCTCCTCCTCCTCCTCCTCCTCCTCCTCCTCCTCCTCCTCCTCCTCTTCTTCTTCTTCTACCGTCTTGTGAAGCATTTGACATGTAAGCAACCAACATTTTCTTTTTCTTGAGAGGTGTTAGAGGGTAACTTAAGAATATGAAGTGGATGGCTAATTGAATGAAGGACTTTTTTTTTCTCTCTCTCTCTCTCTCTCTTTCTCTCTTTCTCTCTTTCTCTCTTTCTCTCTTTCTCTTTCTCTCTCAAGTATGTCTGTCTCTTTTTTTTTTTCTTCATCTCTCACTCCTTGTTTACCCTCTTTTTTTTATGTTCTTCTACCCACTCATCATGTTTTCAGTGTTTGTGAGACGTTTAAACACCACGCTGCCTCTGTATACATGAGTCCATCAGCACGATCATTCCTCACACACACGCACACGCACACACACATACACACACACACACACACACACACACACACACACACACACACACACACACACACGCACACGCACAGGTAACAAAGAGGCATGTCGTTGACGTCAGAAAAACAACACCCGAGCCCGCCCTTCAGGAGTTAAGTGAGGTAGGCTAGGCTCTTTCTCTCTCTCTCTCTCTCTCTCTCTCTCTCGCTCTCTCTCTCTGCCTCTCCTCTCTCTCTATCTCTCTCTCTCATCTCTCTCTCTCTCTATCTCTCTCTCTCTCTCTCTCTCTCTCTCTCTCTCTCTCTCTCTCTCTCTCTCTCTCTTCTCTCTCTCTCTCTCTCTCTCTCTCTCTCTCTCTCTCTCTCTCTCTCTCTCTCTCTCTCTCTCTCTCTCTCTCTCTCTCTCTCTCTCTCTCTCTCTCTCTCTCTCTCTCTCTCTCTCTCATTTTTCACATTTTTGGGACTAGAAGTGAAAGAAAGAGAAAGATTAAGAGAGAGAAAGGTAAAGATTTATATAGACTAACCACTTTGTTTTTAGAAAGAGAGAGAGAGAGAGAGAGAGAGAGAGAGAGAGAGAGAGAGAGAGAGAGAGAGAGAGAGAGAGAGAGAGAGAGAGAGAGAGAGAGAGAGAGAGAGAGAGAGAGAGAGAGAGAGAGGAGAAAAAATCCATGTTTTTTTACAGTTCGTTTTCCTTCTTAGTTAATTTAATGGAATCATCTATATTTTTACGACGAAAAACAAGTCGCTTTACCATCACAAGATTTCCAAAATATTTAACAACAAGAAAAAATAAATAAATAAATGAAAACAATATCTTCAAGGGCGGGAGGATGATGTTATTGCCGTAAAGACGTTGCGGAGAGTATTAATCCAATTAGTAAACCTGATGAACAAACTTACTTAAGGCCAAAGCTCGGTGAACCTTCTTGTCTGATGAAGTTACTGCAGGAACGGCCAACCAACTCCACGTGTCCTTTCTTCCCTATCCTTCACCTGATCCCTTCCACCTTACCGCTCCCCTCCTCACAGTACCTAGCGCGGTGTCCTATCTCCCTTGACTATGACCTTAATTGAGTAGGAAAGGTGAGCACCAGGTAACTAGCGGTCTTCAGAAGTGGTGTTATGCTAGTGGTTGGCTGCCTCGCTTCTAAGGGATATCGGAGGTGAGGAAAAAATTCGAGATAAAGAGAACGAAAGAACGTATTTCTCAGGCTGTCAACTTAAGCCCCAGAGGTGCCTTGCGTTACCAGCCAGAAATGTGGAGGTAGTGTAGGTCTCCCCCTCGCAGAGATAAAGGCGGAGCACCCCATTTAGTGGATTAAACACGTCGTAGAAACACCCATCACCCTGTACATTGAAGTCTATTTCCTTCCACTTTGCTCATTTTCTTTACTTTACTATGTTGGTTATTGAGTCCTCCTATAGCTACACAGGGTAAGGCTAGATAAGGCGACACACTTCCTCAGGCAATACTATGATCTTGATTGGCGGGCCAGGTGGTGGTTCGTTCTTTGACCCAATTGAGGAATGGTTCCCAGCAATGAGGAATGGGCGGCAAGGAGGTCACACTGTGTTAAGATTGCGTCGCGACTAAGTTATTGTTAAACACAAAGCACGAAGGATGAGTCACCGTTTGAAGAAAAGCTCTGTCTCGGATGGAGTGACTCTTGCAAGCTTGTGACTTAGTGTTATGGCGGCTTTTCATGTCGTTGTTTATGTATGAATATTTATGTTTATGACGCTATTATTTTGCTGGAACTTCTCCTGAGGAACAGACGATAAATCTTTTTTCAATATGCATGATACGAAACCGAGCCATTCTGCACTTTGAGCGATCGCGATGTAAATATCTTCCTAAATATGCAAGAAAAATCCAATACACAACATACATTCAAGCATTGTAAGGATTGCTTTACCTGCTCAACAAAATCTTACGGCATTTTGCACAGTATGAAAAGACAATAGAAAAATATGAATATACAAAAAGCGTGCACGACCTCGTTTGCGTTAATCAAAGGAATCCTGAATCTTGCCGCGACAACACCACACAACCATCACTCTATTCAGGGCGCTCCTCCAACACCGAATAATTCATGAACACCACCACCTTACGAATGAAAGGAAGGATTTGCACACTTTTCTTCAACACACTCAAGGCAAGAATCTGAACATCTTAAAAAGACCAAACCGCGCGTTACGTCAAGGCAATCAAAGACACAAATACAAGTTAAAGTGAAGGATTTTGGTGAAGTTTGTTTTGAATGTCCCGCCACGAGAAACTGATTCAAAATGAGGTAAACAGAAATAAACAAGAATCTTCCTCACATCGCTCAGGAGGCAGCCACACCCTCGGAAACATCAATACCAAGCAGCAGCAACAGGCGGCCGGACTCCCCTAATTCCTCCCCCCCACCTTCCCCCACGACGCTGTGCTCGGCGTAAACAAACGGGAATTTCATGCGTGTTTCCGGAAGCGTTTTTAGTCAAGTTTTTTTGCGCCATCCTTCAGGTGTGAGCGGGAGGAGGCGAGGGTTGTTTATTTCCCCGTGCAAGGGAGGAAAGGAGATGAGAAGGTTGAGAAAAGGAGAGGTGCCAAGGAGAAGATTAAAGGAAGACGGACATATTCCAAGTCAGTAACGTAAGATCAACATTATAATAGACACACATGGTTTATAATCTAACCCTTTTTATAACCCTTTCTATGTGCGTTGCAAGGAATAAACAAGATGAAGATGAAGTGACTTGCTAACACGTGTCACTACAATCAACACTGTACTAACTATACACAAGACTAAAACTAGAAAAGAAAAATACTAGTAGTCTGATGGCAAAGACAAGACGCAAGGCAATGCTGAATGACTATATTAAAAGTGAATGTAGCACCATCTAGCACTGTGATGGTGCTTGGAACTCCACCTTACCTACCCCCCCCTTACACTCCACACCACATCTAGCCCCCCTCCTCCCCAATCAACACCACACCTGCCTCCACCTGTCAGTTCGGGTGAGACCAAGTTCTCGAGGATATAAATGGACATGAACACACGAGACTAAGCGTGGGGTGTTTGTTGAAGTTAGAAAGAATCGAGGTAACTTTTCGGCAAAAAAATTGTAAAAGAAGCGCACGGTAACAAATATTTCACCGTCGCCTACACAGGATTTATTTCAGTCCTGCGTATAATGAGAAGCTCTTCGGGTAGGGTAAGGGACAAGGAAGCCAAGGACGGGATAATATAAGCAATAGCAACAACAGGACGGGGAAAGGATGTTGTGAACTAAGATAGGAGGGAGTACGTAATTTTTTCTTTCAATGTAAAAGTAAGCAGCGCCGTCCTGAAGGGGCTGAAGGCTGAAAGGCGTGAGTAGTCGCATCCTTCCCTCCTGCTGGTGCTGATTAAATCCCTTTCATCCCCTGGGAGACCTGGGGGAATCACCTTTCTAAACACTGTCATTTTTCACCCCAACGAGAGAGAGAGAGAGAGAGGAGAGAGAGAGAGAGAGAGAGAGAGAGAGGTAGAGAGAGGAGAGATGAGAGCGGAGAGAGAGAGAGAGAGAGAGAGAGAGAGAGAGAGAGGAGAGAGAGAGTATTAAAGTCACTTCATAAAAATACTCGTCAAAATATTAAACTTCTATTTAAGAAAACTTGCATCAAGAGGAACAGAGTCTTCTTCTTCCTCTTCCTCCTCCTCTTCCTCCTCTTAATCATTTTCCTCTTCCACCTCCTCTTCCTCTTCCCTCTTCCTCCCTTCTCTTCCTCTAATTTTCAGATTACATGTTTGGTGATGAAAGTTCGTTTATTTCCTCAAACAAGTAAACATGATCGCCTCGACCTTAATTATGACGGAAAAATGTGTAAATATGAATCTCTCTCTCTCTCTCTCTCTCTCTCTCTTCTCCTCTCTCTCTCTCTCTCTCTCTCTCTCCTCTCTCTCTCTCTCCTCTCTCTCTCTCTCCTCTCTCTCTCTCTCTCTCCTCTCTCTCTCTCTCTCTCTCTCTCTCTCTCCCTCCTCTCTCTCTCGTCTCTCTCTCTCTCTCTCTCTCTCTCTCTCTCTCTCTCTCTCTCTCTCTCTCTCTCTCTCTCTCTCTCTCCTCTCTCTCTCTCTTCTCTCTCTCTCTCTCCTCTCTCTCTCTCTCTCTCTCTCTCTCTCCTCTCTCTCTCTCTCTTCTCTCTCTTCTTCTCTCTCTCTCTCTCTCTCTCTCTACCCTCTCTCTCTCTCTCCTCTCTCTCCTCTCTCTCTCTCTCTCTCTCTCTCTCCCTCTCTCTCTCTCCTCTCTCTCTCTCTCTCTCTCTCTCTCTCTCTCTCTCTTCTCTCTCTCTCTCTCT
>JAPQNM010000048.1:3190950-3203450 GCA_029783475.1 Metacarcinus magister
TTTGGTGCCTCCTTTCTTTCCTTCACTTCTCCCTCTATCCCTTTCATCCCTCTCTCTTCTTCCTTCTCTCCCTTACCTCTTCTGTGCTCCTCCTTTCCTACGTTTAATCTCCCATCCCTTCACTATCGAATTTCTCGCCATAATACTACTTTCCCTCGTCCCTGTCCTTCCCTCCCTCTGTCCCTCACGTACCCTTTGCACACCCACGCTTCCTCGCACACTAACACACACACACACACACACCCACACACCCCCACACACACACACACACACACACACACACACACACACACACACACACACACACACACATGCAGAAGTCTCACGTGTTTTTTTTCTGAGTCAGTTTCTAATGTCAACGCTTTTAATCATCATCCACAGAGTAATTACCCACTTTGAAGTTTGGACCAAGAGCGCGTCACTAAGGGTGCGTCACTAAGGGAGTGTGTCTTCTTCACAGCTATCAAGGGGGGATGACTTACGCCCAAAGCCTCTTAAGCAGCTTACCCCCACGTCGCCCACGCCCATCGTCATGATCAGGTAAGCTAGGTATCTTTTTTTTTTGTCTCTCTCTCTCTCTCTCTCTCTCTCTCTCTCTCTCTCTCTCTCTCTCTCTCTCTCTCTCTCTCTCTCTCTCTCTCTCTCTCTCTCTCTCTCCCTCTCCCTCTCCCTCTCCCTCGCTCTCGCTCTCGCTCTCGCTCTCGCTCTCGCTCTCTCTCTCTCTCTCTCTCTCTCTCTCTCTCTCTCTCTCTCTCTCTCTCTCTCTCTCTCTCTCTCTCTCTCTCTCTCTCTCTCTCTCTCTCTCTCTCTCGCTTAGTTTTCTTCTTTACTACGACTATATTTTGTTTCTTTTTTTTTGGGGGGGGGAGGGATTACAACTCCATCTGACTTCAAGGAATGGGATATAACTTTGTTTAAGACTCCTGCTGTACAACTTTAATTTCACGGCGCGATACTTTGAAGGTCTCAACTCCTGTTTACATTTCCTTAAACTCTGTTGTCTACTTACTTTACCATGGATATAAGAGTGTACAGTAAATAATGACCTCAATTTAAAGGGGAAAAACAAACCATTACGATATATTTTATGCTCTTTATATAACGCAAAACAAGATATAAAACTTTATAATAAAAGTTAATGACAAATGTCAAAATTAGATACGACGGTGAATTTCTCCGCCACATAATTATCATCAATGCTTTAATTTGATGTGTGAAATATGTTCGCACACAAAACCCCGTCAGAAAACAGTATTATTCAGGTCAGCCTCTGTTCCTGCGATTTATGCATTACGTGGTGTTGTGTGCGTGGTCGTGCGCGCTGCTGGTAATAACTTGGTCTTGTAGAGCGTGAGATGAGGGGCTTCGTGGATATATTGGTGCTTGTCCAGGTTACTTCCATCCTCAGGTAATCAACACACACACACACTCAACACACACAACACACACACACACGTACACACACACACACACACACACACGTACACACACACACACACACACACACACACACACACACACACACACACACACACACACACACACACACACACACACACACACACACACACACACACACATATACACATACACAGAGGTAGTATAACAAAAAGCTATGTACCAGATTGCTTCTCTTTGTCCCACGTCAATCACTTTATCACGCTAACTCGCGGTGCAGAAAACACACTTAAAGGACGCGGTGTTGTTGGTTACGTGTATCAAAACCATTATAACTGTGTCTAAGGGAAGCGGACTGTCAACTTCTCAACAAGAGCGATGACAAAAAAAATAAAGGAATAGTAGAACAAAAACTTTGATGCGGAGAACTTTTACGAAATGTATCTTTCTTCTGTCACTTTCATCTCTTCTCTTCTCCCTCATTTAACGTCGGAAACAATCTTCTCCTCTCTTCCCCTTCCCTCTACCGTTAAAAGCAATGCCGCATCCCCTACTGACGCCGTGAGGATTGTCAGAAACTCGAGACAGCGGCATCAAGGAAGTTTTTACAGAATGTACCCGGAAGTGCCAGTGCGCAGCGTTGTTTTGTGTGCCTTGGGTGCTGCTCGAGGCCACCGTCAACACCTGACGCTGAAAACCACGCTATCTGTCTTGAGAGCTTAGGGAAGTACGTTGTCTCGCCCTGGACAAGAACCGTAGCAATTCCTTAACGCAAGCGAGTACACGTGGGGCGGTGAAGGTGAAGGAAGGTGAAGGAAGCTGAAAAACAAGGTTGAGGCGGAAATGCAATCATGTTCAAGGGTTGAGGTTCTCTTAGCAGGTTTCAAGTTCAAATATGATGGTAGTAATCAAGTCCATTAAGTCACTTCATACATACTCACCCAATGAATGACCTGTTAGAGTTAATGGACAGCTGAGATGACCGTGTATCAGCTGCAGCGCCGGAGGTCATTAGGTATAGTCACGCTAATCACCTCGCCAGCGTGACCTGAATCCGACTCTGGAAATACATGAACCGAATTAAAATAAGTCGTGGGTTTTCAATCCTCTCCCAAATCTAACTGTTTTGATCCGTGATGAAAGGCTTAGGAAAAACAAAACGTTTTGAAAAATAATGAAAACTCAAACGACGGCATTATGAAGACATTGTTACCGTCGTTCAAATATGCAGAATGAAAACACTCATACGTTCAGGTCACTTTCAATACACTTCTCATAAAGATTTAATATGAATAAGTAATCGGTCATCAAATCCATTTTTACTGCATAAATATTCTTTTGCTTGCTGTAAGGGATTTTAATATTCTCGGTATAAGCTTTTACTTTGGCATTAGTTGAATATGTTTTTTATGTAATGACTGATTTTTCGATTCATATTTACTGAGATGACAGTTAAGCCATTAATTAATTAGTCAGGGTTCTTGTTTATTATTATTGTTATTATTATTGTTATTATTGTTATTATTATTATTATTATTATTACTATTATTATTATTATTATTATTATTATTATTACTATTACTATTATTATTGTGATTATAATCGTTATATGGACGTGTTAATTGGAAAAGAATGACAGGAAAAGAAAAAAAAGAAAAGAAACAAGTAATGAGATAAAAAAAAAACAATGCAAAAAAATAGATTAATCAATAAAACGAATAAGATATAAATAAACTTAACTATTATATCTATTTTTTTTTCTCTCTCTCTCTCTCTCTCTCTCTCTCTCTCTCTCTCTCTCTCTCTCTCTCTCTCCTCTCTCTCTCTCTCTCTCTCTCTCTCTCTCTCTCTCTCTCTCTCTCTCTCTCTCTCTCTCTCTCTCTCTCTCTCTCTCCTCTCTCTCTCTCTCCTCTCTCTCTCTCTCTCTCTCTCTCTCTCTCTCTCTCTCTCTCCTCTCTCTCTCTCTCTCTCTCTCTCTCCTCTCTCTCTCTCTCTCTCTCTCTCTCTCTCTCTCTCTCTCTCTCTCTCTCTCTCTCTCTCTCTCTCTCCTCTCTCTCTCTCTCTCTCTCTCTCTCTCTCTCTCTCTCTCTCTCTCTCTCTCTCTCTCTCCTCTCTCTCTCTCTCTCTCTCTCTCTCTCTCTCTCTCTCTCTCTCTCTCTCTCTCTCTCTCACGCTTTCTCTTCTTTTTTTTCTCTCTCTTTCACACAAACACACGTCTGGCAGTCATCCAAGGAAGGCAGGAGGAGAGCCAAGGTTTGTCACAATACTGATACTCACAGATTTGTTTCATAAGCATCGTTTGGGCGCCGCGTTGTAGGGGCGAGGCGAGGAAGCCGAAGTGTTGAAAGAAGGGAGAACCAGAGGCACAGGTGATACAAAGGACGTGGTGTTGTATTAGTAATAGTAGTAGCAGTAGTAGAAGCAGTAGTAATAGTAATAATAATAATAATAATAATAATAATAATGAATATTCGGCGTTGCAACTAATTGTGATACAAATATTAAGCTCGTTGTTTTTGTTAAATGTTTAATAATGTCACTTTAATCGCTCGTATTAAATATAATTAATAATGTGAGTATGTATGCATGCTTGGCTCTTCGTACAGCCAGACAGCGAGGAAACAAACAAACTTTAAAGCCAGTGTGTAAACGTAACACAATGGTTATTCTTTGAAGTTATGGAAAATTAAACTTCTGGGAAAAAATATAAACAGAAGTAATAAATATCCTTGTCTATTTTCCCTTTTTGTATTCAAGAAGCAAAAAAAAAAAGCTCCACTCAGTTTCATATATTTTTGGTTTGTTTTCTCTAGTTTTCATTTCTTTTCTTTTCTTTTTTTTTCTTTTTTTTTTTTGGTGTGTATAGTGTGTATGTAGATTTTAAGTGTATGCTTCGTGTGCAGGAATACAGGAAGTGGTCTTGTATTTCCCTTGCTTCCCTTCTTCTCCATTTTGTCTCCCCTTCTCACACTCACCCAACTTCCTCACACCTTGTCACTGTCTTACCTTGACCCAAAATCGATGTCTTCTCATTGTTTCAACTCCCCTTCCACCCTACACTTCCTCATCTTCGTCAACCTCCACCTAGCTTTCTTTCTTCTCTCAAATTTTACGCTGATCACATATAGTTTCTTTTTTTCATCCATGTGTGTGTTTTTAGTACATGCTCGCTAAGTCCTGGATGGTGTTCATGCATTTACGTTCATTACATCTATACTTTCCCACCAAATAAGACATCATCATCTCTTACCCTCAAAAAAGTAAATACAGATAAATCATTTTCTTTAATCAATTTTTCGTATTATAAACTTCCTTCGTTTACATCCCCATCGTAGCATCTGGAAGTTACATTGTTGATCATCATTCTTGGCTGTAATGCAATAACATGTAATTATGTCATGAACTTTACACTATCCCCAAGGCCCTACATCTTCCTCTTAATTGAATATTCCCATGTTCAATTATACCTCAAGGCTTTGACTGCGAGCAACGTGACGAGAAAGAGAGATTTTACATAAACGATACATAAATTTAGGGTTTCATGCAAATTGTGAAAATATATACAAATTTATTTTAGTACAGGAAAACAAAATATCACGAAAATTGATCACATATACATGAAAAAAATAGAAAATACATCATGCATCATGTAAATTAAAGGAAATGGATAATGCTATGCAGACATTATTATTTTCTTGAAGTAATGAGGGAAATAATGATGTAATATTAGTCGATTTATTGGGGTTTACCTGAACCTAGCGTCTTGCCACCGTCCAAATTATTAGCAAACTTTATATTTCCACCGAGACAGGATGCGCCGCCCAGGTATTGCCAAAGTTACCTTCCTGAATCTAATAACGAATAATTGCGATAAGCTACTTTAGGATGCAGGATTAGTATTCTCTCTCTCTCTCTCTCTCTCTCTCTCTCTCTCTCTCTCTCTCTCTCTCTCTCTCTCTCTCTCTCTCTCTCTCTCTCTCTCTCGCTCTCGTTCTCGCTCTCCCTCTCTCTATCAGGTTATTCAACATTATGAAAGGACCGAATAAGGAATTCAATGAAGATGAAAAATTGTATTGCCACGCCCTCGTTCCCAGCTTTCTGAGGGAAACTTAACGAGGTGACGGCCGGCGGAAACCTACTTAAGACATTATTAAGGAGCAATTTCCTCTTCTCACTCAGTTAAGGTAGTGAAGGAAGGCAGGAAGGACGAGGAATCACGTCACCTCTCCTGTCCTGTCTTGTCCTGGTTTTCTCATTGCCCCCGCCCCCCCCCCAAACACACACACACACACACACACACACACACACACACACACACACACACACACACACACACACACACACACACACACACACACACACACACACACACACACACACACCTTCTCTCCCACAAACATCATATCCACCGCAATATTGAACATAACATCCTGTCACCTTCAATACCACGTGTAATCCACCGTGAGATTCCCGCCTTGGGGTTCTTACAATGTTGCTGCTCCCTTGAAACTAAGACTTGGTAATAGTGGTGGTCCTGTTCTTAAGATTAGCATGTCTTCCTCCTCTTCTCCTCCTCCTCCTCCTCCTCCTCCTCCTCCTCCTCCTCCTCCTCCTCCTCCTCCTCCTCCTCCCCCCCCCTCCTTCTCCTCCTCTTCTTTCTCCTCCTCCTTCTCCTCCTCCTTCTCCTCTTCTTCCTTCTATTGATTTGTTCAATTCCCTGCGCAAATGAGTCCACTTTCCTAGGTAGCAGCAGCAGCAGCAGCATCGCCGGTAAATGGAGGTCACCTAGGAACAAGGAAAAGGCTTGGGTGATGATGGCCTCTCCTTCGTATCAAATTAAACAGACAACACCGTGATCCCTGCTGCATCCCCGCTTCTGATTATGTATCCGTAATTCAAGGTATTCGCCTCACACTGCACACATTCTCTCCTCACCTTCTCCTCACCTCCTCACCTTCTCTTCACTCTCGTCTCACCACAGTCTCATCACCCACCACCTTTACTCCACACACTTCCTCGCCTCCGTAACTTCATCACTAAATAAATGGGAAACACAAGATCTGATTAGCTTAGCAGAGTAGCGCCGCCGCTGGTAGAGATCCTTTATAGTCCCGTCATTGCCTTGGTCTCTGCTCTGCCACTTGTTAGGTCCTCGGGGAGAAAGAAAATAAATGTGTGCTTCTTTCCGGCAGCTACAACGTCTCCGTCAAGTCTCTGTTTTCACTTGTCTTGGTTGTCGACACGCAGCGTTAAAATTAGAACCATGAAGGGGTTGTGATTCTTAACTTAACCTAACCTAACCTAACTTAGTCTTACACCCTTTCCCATACATTTAAATTAGAACAGTGGAAGGTGTGCATCGCTGTTTTGTGATTCTTAAGCTCGCTGATATCTAGATTGATACTGATTCTTGCTAAAGAAAAAATTTAATTAGAATAGATAAGTAAAATCGTTTTTTTTTCTTCTTTCTTGAAATAACAGTAAATTTGATAAGTTCCAATATTTCTTATGGCATTATTTAGGTTTTTTGCGTCATTGTTATTATTAATATTATTATCATTATTGTTATTATTGTTGTTATTATTTTATTATTTTATTATTATTATTATTATTATTATTATTATTATTATTATTATTTTAATTATTATTATTATTATCATCATTACCATTATTATCATTACTATTGTTATCATTATTATTGTTATTATTTATTATGATCATCCTTATTATTATTAATATCATTATTATTTGTATCATTATTATTATCACAGCAACGTCAACACCAGCTTGCGTCCTCAGTGTGGCAGCTCATTCCCCGCCAACACGCCCACACCTTCACTACCTCCTCCCACCTTAGCGTGCTGCCTCACACTTCCTGTCATATAAATTTCGGATGTACAACAAACTTCTCCGTCACCCAGCCAATACAACTCGTCTCTTTCCTAACAAAAACAAAGAAAAAAAATCCCTCAAGATATACATTTTGTTCCTTATGAGTTTTTTGGAACTAAATTACCATATTCATTTTAGTTTTAATTTTATTTCCAAAAGTAGGGTAAGGCAGGGAAAGGGAAGAGGAGGGGAGGGGAGGAGAGGGGAGGGAGAGAGGGTAGCATCAAACTTTGCTTTATTAAATTTCCAGAGCCTCGAACCTTCATCCAAGCGCGTAACAGGTGTTTTCCGGAAGACTTTTAAATTTTTTGGTGTCCTGCTTCTTCCTAGTGGTTTGCCAGGAGGGAATAATTGGCAGTGTGAATCTTTCCTTATTATTATTATTATTATTATTATTATTATTATTATTATTATTATTGTTATTATTGTTATTATCATTATTATTATTATTATTATTATTATTATTATTATTATTATTATTATTATTATTATGATTATTGTTATAAATTAAGTTTCCAATTCCAGCAAGACCAAATATCACTCAGTTTGCTTTTTCCATAACATACATTTTTTTCTTCGCTGGGAAACAAAACATTAGAGATTTGGTGGAATTTCCTTCTTAAATAAACCGCTTCTTTTCCAGTCATTTTAATAAGTTTTTTTTCGAATTTAGAATATTTATATGAGAGAGAGAGAGAGAGAGAGAGAGAGAGAGAGAGAGAGAGAGAGAGAGAGAGAGAGAGAGAGAGAGAGAGAGAGAGAGAGAGAGAGAGAGAGAGAGAGAGAGAGAGAGAAAAAAAAAGATATGATAAAAAAAAAAGTCTTGTAAATCTAATATACTACAGCAACTTTACATGCAGTTTCCGAGAGCATTTGGCAACTTCAATGAACTACAAAACCAAAAAGTAACGTTATGTAACATCACATTAAAAGCTCCACGATAGACTACATACGTAACATTATTGGTATTTCTGTCAATAACGCATCGCTTTGCCCTAAAGATAAGACTGGAACGCTCTCCTTTCACCTCCCTCCTCCTCTCCCTCCCTCATACCCTTCCTCCTTCCAGTACGCCTCTAACCTCCTTCCCCTTTTCGCATCCCAGTCCTTAGGCAGCGGTAAAGCAGTCTTCCATTAGCAGTTAAGGGATGTCGTGTATAGGGCTGCCTTTGAATGCCTCTCATTTTGGGGTCTCTGTCTAACTAATGGTATCTTGCAACGCGTTTTCTGTTTTCTAGATCTCATCATAAGTGTGAAACGTATTATGTATCCTATATCAACTTTTTATTCAAACTGCTCATGGTCTATTTGTATTGATGACATTCATCACATTCGATCAACTTGGATAACTTAATGTATGTAATGATATAACAATGACGCCCAGTAAGGAAGTGTAATAGTATCACCTCTACAGGGAAACAAAAAGGCAGATATAAATTTCCTTAACAGCTACAGACTGGTTGCCAGAAATTACCTAATTAGGGCTTACGTACCTGTCATTTAATTATGTGAAGAAATTTTTTTCCATATTCCAATTTATGAATTTATAATCTCTTATTTTGTGTTTAATACCGCACAAATAAACGTCACTTGTCTTGCTTCGTTGAATTAATTTTCGTGGTTGAGCGGCAAATTTAAAAACTATTTCATTTCTCAGCTTTCAATTACGCCAAGTGCTTGTGGCGTAATGACATGATCGAAGTAATTTAAAAAAGGAAATGGTTATAAAGATATAGATAAATAAATAGATAGACAAAAAGAAAGAGAGAAAAAGATATATTCCTTAATGAAAAACATCAAAGTATGTCTCCTTCCGCTGTAATTAACGTCTGACACTCGCGTCAGACGTACTGTACCTTCAACACTCTTATATATTTCTTCTTCCTCACCTTTTGTGTATAAGCACCGTTCCTTCATCAAACTTGTAACCAAATCTTAGACGTTCAGGGTGACAGGGGAAATATAAAAAATCTGTGACGAGTAAAGATTAGAAAGAAAGAAATACTTGGTAAATATAAGATGAAATTCACGTTACTTCAACTCTCAAAGGTACAGCGAGAATAGAAGATTTTTAATTTAATTTTAACCATTTTTTGAATACCTGTTTTGGTCCGGGACACTTAATGAGAAATATAGGGAAAATGTTTTTTTTTTTTTTATTTCATTTCTTTTTAACAAAGAAGGATTTCCTGGAGGTCAGACAATATTATAAACAACTTGGGAGTATTCCTGCCACTAACCATTTCCAAGTAAAAAAAAAAAATCTAACGTCTACCTTATTGTTTACCTGTTATTGACCTCCTTATTAATTTTCTTCAAGGAAACTTTTTACCTCGTGGCCCTTTTGTTTAATTCAAAGAGAAGCTAGTTAGAGAGAGAGAGAGAGAGAGAGAGAGAGAGAGAGAGAGAGAGAGAGAGAGAGAGAGAGAGAGAGAGAGAGAGAGAGAGAGAGAGAGAATATAAAACCAATCACAAGGAGACAGAAGAGAACCAGAGGGGAAGAAAGACGAAAAAAATAATTGTGACATTGATGATAGAACGTGACAGAAGAAAAAGAAGAAGAGCGATTGGATTTTCTTTTTATGATTTTCCTTTTATATATTATTACCACGACTGAGCGGACCAAACGTGACTCCACCACCATCACACACAACCCTGACCCTTGATATCCGGTTTATTTCCTGTTTTCCCCTTTCCTTTTTTCCTTACTCCCCTCACGCTCCCTTGTCCATGCTTTGGAATACTATGGAAACTGTAGGGAGTATTCCGCTTCCCTTGACACCTTAATTTTCCACTCCTTGATAACCAGGTGCACTGCCTCCCCTTCTCCACCCCGCGGCAAATTAATCAGTGGTGGTGTTTCTTCATATCATATTAAACTCGAACCTCGTGAGCAAGTCGTGCATGAAGTGGGGATGTAAACACAGAGAAGTCAGTGTTAAGTGTACCAAAATAAGAGAGGATTTGGGATGGTTGAATCTCCTCCTTTCCTCTAGATTACCATTTCTTATGTGCGTTTCAGGGTTCGTGATGGATAACTGTTATGAGTAATGATGTGTTTAATACTAACTCAAATGTACATATGTGCGTTAAAACTTTTTGTAGTACATATTTACATTTCAGTTACGATGAAAATATACTTCTAGAAAGTGTACTTAAATGTATCATTTAAGTAACAGACGTGGAACAAAATTCCTTCTCCTTTTCCTTATGATTACTGTTTTTTGCCGGAAACTCTTACGCTTTGAATGCCATATTAAACTATAATCTAAGAACAAACTGAAATTCAAAGAAATCATTATAAAAATATTCCTGTAATCTCTTCTCATTTTAATGTCGCACAAGAAAATAATTCAAGTAAAAACTAATGCTATCCAAAGCATTATACGTTTTCTTGCCTTCTATGCATCTTCCCGCAGACTCTCTTGAGGGTGTAAATTTTGTTGGCTGTGTGACATTCTATCTAGTCATGTTCCGCTGGCCTCAAACTTTGCATCACCACAAGCCTTCCTCTTGTTGGCACCGAAAGTTTGTTCCCCTGAGGTTCAGAAGTCCCTTGAGCGTTGGTGTTTCCTATGAGAATAATTGTATCGCTGGTTTATTCAAGCTTGTTTTACGCAAATACCTCGCTGACCCGCTGAACCCATCCCTTTAGAGAGAGAGAGAGAGAGAGAGAGAGAGAGAGAGAGAGAGAGAGAGAGAGAGAGAGAGAGAGAGAGAGAGAGAGAGAGAGAGAGAGAGATAGTGCATCTGTGTGTGTGTGTGTGTGTGCGTGTGCGTGTGTGTGTGTGTGTGTGTGTGTGCGTGGTGTGTGTGTGTGTGTGTGTGTGTGTGTGGGTGTGTGTGTGGGTGTGTGTGTGTGTGTGTGTGTGTGTGTGTGTGCGTGGATCAAAGCTTATAATCCAACATTGTTATACCGGGAGAGAATTGTGTGTAACAAGACTGATCGGCATTCATGTCATCTGCTTTGTTCGTCCCACCAACTGGAATCATGTTTGGTGTCCTTATCACTTTCATGAGCCAGGTATAATAATAGCTTTGCACGGCCATGAGGAGAGGAATCAAGGTATCATAACCATTCAAATCAACTAATAACATGATTTTACTTTGGTTGCAATAAATAAACTGTCACTTTTCATTTCCACTCTAAGCAACCATATATTTTTAACACAATAACCATAAATTTATCATTGTACGAGTTTCAATACACAAATTTAGTAATACAGTTTAGTTATTCATACAAAGTTTGGTAATGTAATATAGTGATGAGCAATGTATTAGTTGATGGTGGTGGTGGTGGGGGTGGTGACGGTGTTGTTGTTGTGTAGCTGAGGCGTCGTGCATCCTCCTCCACGTCAAGTTACCCACACCTGGGCTTGATTAATGATAGGTAGCGGTGGATCTCCCTCGCATCATAGAATCTTACGGTAGAGCGTTTAGTATGAGCACGGAGGAAAGGGAAGCGAAGGAGCTAGTAGGGAAAGAGGGAAGAGAGATAAGGTAGTGGATGAGTAGGCAGGAGTGAAAGGGAAAGTAGCAAGGGAAAATGAGAGATGGAAGGAAAGGAGAGGGGAAATGGTGGGTTTTGAGAGGTAGGAAAGGCAAGGGGGAAGAGAAAGAGGATGGAAGTGAGGGTGATATACGATAAGATGGCTTGTGGTCGCTGTAATATCTGTCATGGGAATGTAGCCACCTGTTGTGTGTGTTTTCATAGTCATTTTATTTCATCATTGTAATATTTCTCATATTCTTTAACCTTTTATCATATTTTTCCTCCTATTTTTTCTCGATTTGCTCCTGTTCTTTCCTCTCTTCATTTTTGTCATTTTACTTTTTTTGTAATCTTCATTTTGTTTTCTCCTCCTCCTCCTCTCCTCCTCCTCCTTTCGTCGTATTTACCTTCCCTACATTCCTTTTCTATACAGGTTAAATTCTTCCTTACCTCCTTGTTTTGCTCCATCTCTTGTTTCCGTCTCCTCAGCCCCTTCACCAGTCTCGTCGCGTCTTATCTTATCCATCAAGATCTACACCGGCATCCGTCACCTGCTCATCTTCCCCTCTTAATCTCATCTGATGAATGCTTTTTCTTTTTTTATATGTAATATTTTTTTAAGAAGAAAATACTTATTTTTTTCTCTCTCTTACGAAATTTGGAAACAGTGTGTGTGTTTTTTTTTATTTCGTAGCGATAAAATTTATTGGAGAATGTT
>JAPQNM010000048.1:3210950-3223450 GCA_029783475.1 Metacarcinus magister
CCTCTTCTTCCCCCACATCTTACTTCCTGACCTTCATTCTCCCTTCCATCGTTATTCTCCTAAATATTCTCATAATTTCCTCCTCTTCCTTTGTAATATCTCCGTCCTTTCCTCTCCTTATTCTCTTCTCTCTTGATATCATTTTTATTTTCTTTCTCATCATTTTTTTTTTTTGTCTTTTGCTTTCTCTTCTGTTTTCTTTTCTTGATCTTTCTTGTCTTGTTATCGTCGTCTTTGACCACCTCCTCCTCCTCCTCCTCCTTTTCCTCCTCCTCCTCCTCCTCCTCCTCCTCCTCCTCCTCCTCCTCCTCCTCCTCCTCCTCCTCCTCCTCCTCCTCCTCCTCCTCCTTATCTTCCTCCTTATCTTCATCATCTCCATCCATCAAATAGCGATAAAAAACACCTCCTTTGCACAATTTTTCAACCATTCTGCAAACCCGCAAAAAAGAAAATAATGAAAAACTAATAACAAAGGAAGGAAAGAAAGCCTCCCTTTTACGCCTCAGATGAAAAGAAGAAGAAGAAGAAAAAAATAAATAATAAAAGAGAAGAAGTATGAAAGAGAAAAATGCACATCGAAAGCTATTAGTTTCTCAGTTTCTTTTATTTATTTATTTTATTTTATTTATTTTGTGCAGTAAATATAAAGATAAACAAAGTGTGACGTTAAGATCCTTTCAAGTGAGTTTTTTTTTTCTGTTACCTTCTTTTGTATGCTTGTTTCTTTTTTTGGGGTGGGGGGGGGGTGGAGCGTTTAGGATAAAAAGTACCAAAGTTTCTTGATTAGAATGATGGAGTCTGATCAGAGAGAGAGAGAGAGAGAGAGAGAGAGAGAGAGAGAGAGAGAGAGAGAAGGGGAATGTATCTGACGCAAACTGCAACTCTTGAAATCCTTAAAAACGGGAATGATGTGTATTGGGTTTAGTGTGCAGGAAAGTGTTGTGAAAGATTGCAGGAAAGGATCGAGTAGAGGGGAAAGGAGGAAGAAGAGAAAAGAGGAAAGGAATGTTGGAGTAAAGTGAAGAATGATGGTGAGAAGTGAGTGTGTGTGTGTGTGTGTGTGTGTGTGTGTGTGTGTGTGTGTGTGTGTGTCTGTGTTTGTATCTGTATCTGTGTGTTTGTGTAGTGAGTTTGGGATTAGTGAGTTGAGCCGAGATCAGAACTTACGAAACACACCCCCCACCCCTCCCTCAACAAACACCAACACATACACACATACAAACACTCAAGGTAATGATGACTAACAAGCTAGTTAGTGCCCAAAGCTTACAAAGGAGAAGGTCGTTGTGTTGCCTTGAGCATTGTGAGTGAGAACAAAGATGAGGAGGAGGAGGAGGAGGAAGAGGAAAAGGAGAATAAAGATTAAGATGGTAATAGTGAGTGAATAAATATATGCCTTTTCAAAACTATTCACGTTGAAATTCTTGAACGTAGAGTGTACAAACCACTCATTATCCCAGAAAGGTGTTGGCAGGTGATAAGGATGAACGTGTTTTTTCCGCTTGAAGGGTGGAGGGAGTGACAGGTGGGGATGCGGAAGAGGAATGCTATTAACTTTCTATGTAAGAGTTTGCGAGTTAAGAGAGAAGTGAATGGGGTAAAGTTACTAGCGTTTCATCTCTAAACTGTCAGTGGTGGTGTTGATAGTTGTCGGTGGTGAAAGAAGGAGGTGTAGAATGGATGAGGTAGTGGTGCGTGGAAGGTGTGAAATGGGTGGGAGACAGTGTGTGAATGGGTGGGAGATAATGTGTGAATGGTTGGGAGACTGTGTGTGAATGGGTGGAAGACAGTGTGTAAAATGGGTGGGAGACAGTGTGTGAATGGCTGGGAGACAGTGTGTGAATGGGAGACAGCTTGTGGTGTTCAGTGTCTTAGAAAACTTTGAAAAAAATAGTGTGATATGGATAAGTTGTCTAGAAAACAGCTTAGATTATTGACGGATTTTTTCTTTATTCGCTGTAGTTATCTATATTTGACAGACTGAAAACAAAAACCTTCAGAACCTCCCATAAGATTTGGCAGAATATCTTCCCTCACTTCGATGATGATTATAGTATTTACTGTGGTTTTTTCCGTAGTATTATCATGTCTTTGTAATGTTAGTGTTGTGGTTGCTTCAGACATACAGTCAAACCAAACAACATTTACGAGTTACGTTCAGGTGAAAATTAGTGAACCAGGAGACAAGTGTAATTACAGTAATGAGACGTTGTGTTAATCCCTCATCTCTTGACGAACTTTGTGTCTGCCGGGAACATCAACCCTCCATCCCGAGTCACTGTATTGTACACGCATTAATAATAACCACTGAACGGACTAGTGAGCAGCTAGTGCGTCTGAGTATCCAATGATGTGATCAGTACTTAAGCCTTGACGAACGAGCGGCGTGGCGACAGTCACTGAGGTTACCTACCGACTACACCAGCCGGCGCTAATTATTCTCACTGATAGAATTAGTATTTCCATATTTTTCCATATTTTTTGATGGAAATGACAAAACAAGTATACTTTTAACAGGAAATTGTTGATTGATGAATTGTTGATTAAATGATCATGTATTGCCACACATCACCAACGTGCCTTGCTTCATAGGACACGTCAAGGTCGTTATGTGTGAGGTGAGTGGTCACCCTCTGGCGGCAGACCCAGGAAGCGTTTTTCCAGGTGTTGCTGGCCCTTCCATCACCTCTTTAATATAAGTGCTATGCATACACACACTAATTGTTCATGTAATCAATTATCAAGTCTTTTTCCTCCAATTCCTCATTATTCAAAGGAGTGAAGGTGAAGGTCAAGGTGAAGGTGGAGGTGGTGAAGGTGAATGGAGGGTTACGCTGCTGTTGTGATCTTGAGGCTGCAGTGGCGGGGCAACATTACACAAGTTGAAGCGTTCACAGTAAACTTTACAACTATTTCACAACTTTCGCGCGGGTTACCATGGAGCTTAGGGATATTGAGGCTGAAGAAGGGAAAAAAATGCCTTATGGTGAGAACGATAATTACATGATAGACAATAAAGATAACATTACAATTTTAACGATATATTGACAAATCAAAGAAAAGAATAACAATACATGAAATAGATACATTCATGGAGATTGATCGTGTGAGGAAAGTTTGAGCAGAGTGAAGGAACTGATAACCACACCAATATGGCGGCGATGAAAACGACCACCCTGGCGCCTGGTATTGGTAAATGGTATTGGCCAATCAGCCTTACTCGAGGACACCAGACAGGCAGGAGAGGGACCAAGGCTGAGGTGGAGGATGGAGGAGGAGGTGGACTGACACACAAACACACACACACACACACAGACACACACACACACCCACACACACACACACACACAGTACTAAAAAACTAATTTTATTCATATTTCGCCAACCCACTACCATTTATTATTTTTATCTTCTTGCACAAACAGAGAGTGAAACAAAGTAAATACAGTAACCGGTATGGACTGGGTAGACAGGTTAATTAGTGGAGAGTAACAGGTTAGGTTAGGTTACAGACAGATGGATGAACAGGTGGATGGTTGGATGAATGTACTTTTCTTCTTCATCTTGGCCTGCCTTTCCCCTTCCGTCTTTAATCACTGTACCATTCATCTTGGTTTAAATCCTCTCCTTCTACACCCCACACGTATTTTTTTCTCCATAACAGATCAAAATTCATCTATCACACCTCTTCAGCCTCGCTACTAACCTTACATTCTCTCTCTCTCTCTCTCTCTCTCTCTCTCTCTCTCTCTCTCTCTCTCTCTCATCTCTCTCTCTCTCTCTCTCTCTCTCTCTCTCTCTCTCTCTCTCTCTCTCTCTCTCTCTCTCTCTCTCTCTCTCTCTCTCTCTCTCTCTCTCTCTCTCTCTCTCTCTCTCTCTCTCTCTTTTCTTCCTTTCCCATTCTCCTCTCTGCATCCTGTTCCTTCATTACCTCCCATCGTTCCTCCCTTTCTCATTTTTTCCTCTCTATGCATTTTTTTCTTCTCCTGTGCTTCCCCTCCCTTTCCATTATCTTCACTTTCTTATCCCCATTACATCCCTCCATATTTCCTTAGTAAGTCCCTTCCACGAACCTCTCCCGCCCTCTCTCCCTCCCCTCCTTTCCTCTTTCCTCGTATGTGTCAGAAAGGAAGTGTAGTGACCCACAACTTTCTCTCTCCTCCTTTTCTTCCTCCCTCTTGCCATCCCTCCCGAAGACAGGCAAATACTTTAGAAAACAGAATTCAAGTTATATGCTAGAGGGCAGTGGTTCCCAAACTTTTTCAGGCTGCCGACCCCTTGGCTCCCAGGACAAACATACACCACACACATACAAACACACACCTTTTTTCTTGGTTTTAGGTATACTGTAAATTCAAAACAACTAGTCTAACACTGTAAACACTTGTATGCAAATAACAATTAACCTAGTAAACCAAAGTATTTAGGTGTTTGATCAATATGAAAGTTACATCTCACCTGTAACTGTCTTTACAGTTTTGATGGGATGGATGTGCCTGGTGTAGGGATATCAACTTGTCAACATCAGGCTAAAAGTCATTAAAAAAATGCTCGGTAATTTATTATAGATTTTATATCATAGATTTTATAGCAAAATATAAATCATTACTTGGTTCTTATGCCACCCTGCCGCCCAGTTTTTCCTCACCGTCCCCGGGATCCTTCTACCGCCCACTTTGGGAACCTGTACTATGGAGGGAAAGAGGCGATGGCTTCCTTCCTATATATAGCAGACTAACATATAATTCTCGGGGAAATTTATGGTCTCACGTATCCCTTCCACTGTTTCTTGTCGCCTCGATCTAATCACGTGAAATGGTTGGCCTTCGCTGCCTGGAGAACTCATCTCGTTTAGCTCCGCCAGATACAGATTTTTCTCTTTCCCCGCGGTAGGTGACAAGCGAGTAAAAGGGAGAGAACAGGGGGAGGAGGGAGAGCCTATATTGCCCTGTGCGAACGAGTGGGAGACAGACAGAGGGAGAGGGTAAAGGAGCGAGGAAACTGCGTTGTATCCTTGTGTAATATATTTGATGATGAAGCACTTTGATGTACTTAAAGCGATGTTAACAGGAATGAATATGATAGTAGTAATAGCAGTAATAGTAGTAGTAGTAGTAGTAGTGGTAATAGTAGTAGTAGTAGTAGTAGTAGTAGTAGTAGTAGTAGTAGTAGTAGTAGTAGTAGTAGTAATAGTAGTAATAGTAGTAGTAGTAGTAGTAGTAGTAATAGTAGTAATAGTAGTAATAGTAATAGTAGTAGTAGTAGTAGTAGTAATAGTAGTAATAGTAGTAATAGTAATAGTAGTAGTAGTAGTAGTAGTAGTGATAATGATGATAATGATAATAATAATAATAATAATAATAATAATAATAATAATAGTACGTCAAGGTGTTACGACTCTCTCTTTGTTATCTCCTTCGTGTGTCGTGTTTCCTCGGCGTGGTCAGCAAGGGATAGAAAGGTTGAGTTTGATCATAATCTACACGTCTTTATTACTTTCCTTCCCATATTGTTTTGTTGCGATGCCTTTTTTTTTTTCCACCAAAACATTTATTACCAAGTGGAAAAAAACTTGTGTCAAATCACAGCGGGTGTCTTATTTTCTTTCTTTTTTTATTCATTCTTATTCTTTTCATTATATTTTTTGTTACTTACATCTCTCCCTCACTAATAATGTCTTTATTCACCACATGTATGTATATATTTTTTCTTTGTTGATCTTCCTCCTTCACTGATATTCCTCCTTGCCCAAAATTTGTCATTAGTTTTTCATAATTCGTATCTCATTCCTTCATTTGAAACTTCCTTGATCTATTTATATCTGCTTCCTGTTGCCTGCTGGGGGGAGTTTTCTCTCTCTCTTTCTTTTTTTCTCTCAAGCATATTTTTTTGCCTTGTTTTCATGACTTTTTATATATATTTTTTTCCGCCTGAGCCTTGGAAGTCGTGAAGCCTCATAGTAAACATGCTACTAAGTGTTTGCACGCCGGGATGTGTTGTGACCAGTCATGCATTTATCTCTCTCTCTCTCTCTCTCTCTCTCTCTCTCTCTCTCTCTCTCTCTCTCTCTCTCTCTCTCTCTCTCTCTCTCTCTCTCTCTCTCTCGCTCTCGCTCTTTCTCTCTCTTCACTGCATTGCTCATGAAATATGCATGTAATGTAAAAGCCATTCGTGGAGAGCATTGGAGAAACTTGTCACATCTTTCCTTCTTCCATGTCATTCATTTATGGGAGGAGACACTCTGAGGGGAGAGAGTTGAGCTACGACCGTAAATCTGACTCCATTCACAAAACTGCAACAGGTTTAACAGACGCCTCCTTCTGTGTGCGTGAATGAGTAAGGAAAGGTTAAGCTCTTTCGCCTTTAAAATCGTCGACCTACAATCAAATAACCCAAGGGGTATGGTATAAGTACGTAGGTAGTAAGGGCAAAG
Organism: Metacarcinus magister; assembly: GCA_029783475.1. Classification (NCBI taxonomy): domain Eukaryota; kingdom Metazoa; phylum Arthropoda; class Malacostraca; order Decapoda; family Cancridae; genus Metacarcinus; species Metacarcinus magister. The sequence goes on from JAPQNM010000048.1 coordinate 3,217,384, forward strand.
TACTAAGGTTTTGTTATATTAAACGTAGGTCCGTGGGAAGAGGCGTGACAGGTGAGGTGGGAGGAGGTGGGCGTGGCCAGCCATGCTCCTCCCACCCATCGCCTTCCTACAGGCTGGCACGTCAGTGATTCTCTCGCTGTCGCCTGAAGAGGACGTGTGCTTGCCTCCTCTGTGACCAGTGAAAACTTATTCAAGTGACTCTAGCTTTTGATCCTCACTCAAGATGTTCTCAAAATTAAATATATAGAAAGTAGTAAGTTCGGCAAACATTTTTTCATTTGTTGTTCTCAAGTTTATGACTCTTGGTCTCGCATTGGAAGAGTTGCACTTTGTTTTGTGCGTGTCTGGTCCTCACCAACACCACACATGCAAGTAACAACACACACCTCAACCCTCACACAAACCTCACCAGGCTGGATTTCACACCTGCGTGGCAACAGTGTCCGCCGTTGATTGCCTCCTGAGCAGTGAGTTGCGTCGCCTCCAGGAACAAGACGCCGTTCCTAATTACCAATTAACGTGTCCCTTGAGTGACGCAGATAGAGATTAAGTGCGTGGGGTGGGCGGGGGAAGCAATGGTTCCGCAGGGCGGGGGCGCACACCTCATGTGTAGTTATGAGTTTTTAAACTAATCAAATATATTTAGTCAGTTCACTTTTTATAACTTGTACTCTGTCTTCTAAATTGTATAGTGGGTTTTGCATTGACGGTTAAGCTATGTCATTTTTTCTCCTTATTATTTTTCTTTCTTAATTTCCACCGATCGACCAGGAGGAGTTGGAGAGACTGAGCGGAATACAGTTGAAAGTGTGTGTATGATTGTATATAAAATGGTAGCTGTGTATCACTCGGTAAAGCTTTTTTTTTTATTTTCTATCCCATACGCCGCCCCCTCTGGATTCTGGGTGTTGGTTGTTGACCTTGAATGGTAAACGTTGACCGCCTCACCCTGAACAGAACAATAACACACCTTCCTTTCTTTCTTTCTTCTTATATTACTTCGTTTTTCTACTTTATCTTTTTTTATCTTTACAAACTACGATTCATATTCTTTTCACAAACTACGATTCATATTCTTTTCACAAAACTACGATTCATATTCATTTCACAAAACTACGATCTCTCACTTTTTTCAGTTTTCCTTTTCTTTTCTTCTTTTTTGTTATTCTCGACGCAAACACTACACGTAGAATTCCCCCCTCCCCTGAGACCTGCATGTAGTGAGTGCATCCCGTGGCAGTCATCTCCTTACAGTGTCACCCACCAAGGTATAGTAGTGTGTGCCTACGTAGACGCGCCTTGAAGTGTCCTTGTACAGACACTTTTATTGAAGCCGTCCTTGCACGCGGCGTTGTTGTGATGTACGTTAATAACCTGTATTGCGATTTTTAACGAGGATGAAATTAGCCTTGGATTTTTGTTTCATAATATACCTTGTTGTGAGAGAAGAGAAGAGAGAGAGAGAGAGATAATTAAAATGTCACAAATCTTTCTCATGAGCTGGCTTACCCTCCGTCACCACAGCTCCGCCCGGACACAGCTTGTCCTCGCCTTGGAGACCCACTGACCCGCGTGAACTCAAAACTAAACTCACTTCTCACCCGCTATGAGTCAAGTCTTACCACTGAGCCTCGTTACCGCAGATCAATGGAAGGCTTAATATAAACCCTTAAGTTAGTATTTCACAAGGTTTGTTATATTATCGCCTTCCGAGAACATTTACGCAAAGGAAGATTGTTAAGACTAATTCATTTAATTTATCAAAGAAAGTCTGTTTCTATTACGACACTGAGATCCTTCGTTACTTAGAAGCGGTGCAGGACAACGGCTCACTGTCCTGCGACGACCTTCTGCTGCATGAGAAGTTCGGAAAGGCAGGAGTCCCGGCAGTCGAAATGAAAAGCTTGTCATTGAGAGGAGCTCGAGCGAAGAAGGACGTGAACGCCAAGCATCGGTTGATTAGACCTTGAAGAGAGAGAGGAAGTCAGACAGACAGACACAGACAGAGAGAAAGACAGACAGGCAGACACAGAGACAGACAGACAATATAGAAATTTACATAAGAACTCAGAATAGATTAAATATAATTATCAGACAACACATTTTTTCCGTCACCTAATAACCTCTTAACTCAGGCACACGCACACGCACACGCACACGCACACGCACACGCACACACACACACACGACCTCTAAAAGTGCATGGGACCTGCAGGTGTCGTGGCCGGCAACCATAATGAGCCTAATAACCTGCTATTAAGGGAGAAAACTGACGATGACTCTTCACTTTTGTTCGCATTAACCAAGCAATGAATGCAAGTCCTCCAAGCGGCGTTGTAAGTAACTATAATCGTCCACAAACTTGCTAACTTTAAACGACCAATTTCCGCAAGCTAAGGGACAGGAAAGAAAGTGTAATATAATCTACCACTTGTTTGTAGGAAAAAAGTGCACTGACAACGGGGGGGGGAGAGAGAGAGAGAGAGAGAGAGAGAGAGAGAGAGAGAGAGAGAGAGAGAGAGAGAGAGAGAGAGAGAGAGAGAGAGAGAGAGAGAGAGAGAGACAGAGAGACTACTAGATAATTGAAGACGACACTTGAAGACCACTTTCTTTCCTACAATAGTTTTCCCCTAATGATGTTTCAGTAGTTTTGATGAAGCTGGTGGAAGGAACATTACGAACATATCAAAGCAACTCAAAAAATCATTCAGCAACTTAATACAGAACAAAAAAATGTATAACCTGTGGTGATGGTAGTACATCTTGCATTAAATAACTTTTTGAACTAACAAACTAGAGCAACGCGCAGTTAAGTGATTCATCGACTCAGGACATATAATTTATTTCCTGTTCTTCCATGCACTTCAACATCAAGAAACTCAGGAAAAATACCAAAAGAAACAGGAAAATACCGACGCATTCTTATCGGTATCGTATTCCTTATATCGGCTGAGAGGGACGCGAGGCTGAAGGGTTTGCTATCGGTAAATATCGGCACATGGAGCTCTTCTCATCCCTCCTCACCCCACAATACTCTCCTAAGGCTCAATATCACACTGGAAAGGCGCACATCCTAGCGTCTAAGAACTTTTAAGGTTGATTTCAATTCGTTTCATGCCATTTGGAAGAAAATATTGGGTCGTAATTTTCAAAGGATACTAAAAAAAAAACAAAGAGTATAATTTCGTATGTATTCTAATGTTGATTTCACACTTGAGCTCATGTATATCTGAGAAGCATCCTCCCCCTCTCTCTATGTCTCTCTCACTCTCTCTCCTTCTCTCCTCTTCCTCCTCCTCTTTACCCAAACCAGAGTACGACTTGGAATTGGGTTATGTAGCTGGAATATCACGTTTCCTTGATTGTTGTTCGGCCCTTCGACGCAGGAAATAGTAGTATAACCCGATGTATTAAGTTTGCTGGTGGTATAAACTAGTTGACCCCATAGAAGGAAAATCACTTCCGTCTTATACCTTAGAGAATACATACTTCGGATCAGCACTCAAGAGGCAAACACACACACACACACACACACACACACACACACACACACACACACACACACACACACACACACACACACACACACACACACACACACACACACACACACACACATATTTCGAGCTGTTTGCACTGGTCGTCTTTCAATGCATTATACAAACAACTACCTACTCTTTTTTGTGTTTGCATGTGTGTGTGTGTGTGTGTGTGTGTGCGTGTGTGTATGTGTGTGTGTGTGTGTTTGTTTAGTGAGATGTTTTCCTTGCAAACATCAGATATATACACAGACAGATACAGGGAGATAATTTGTGTTTTTTTTTCCCCCGTTTTGTTTACCCAATTTGTGACTCGTGCCTTGCTTAGTTTCTTTAATTACACACACACACACACACACACACACACACACACACACACACACACACACACACACACACACACACACACACACACACACATACCAGAAAAAAGAAATACTGAAAGCGAAAAGCGCACGTGTATATTTATGTATTCACCTCACTGTATACACTTTTATTGGGTTGTTAAGTCTGCCATGAAATCCTTATAATTAATTTTTTGTTTTTATTTTGTATTACGTGTAGGAAGGGAAGGCCAGTTCACCCCAGGGCTCATTGCAGGACTAATCAACCTTAACTGAGCTACACGGATGAATAACTAACATGCCTATTACTGAGACCCGACCGCAAATTGGTGCACGGTTTTATTTATTTATTTTTTATTTTTTGCATGTGTGTTGTGGTGGGGGGGTGGGATTGTCTCGTTGTTATAAAAAAAAAACTGTAGCAGATAGAGACAGATAGTTACGATTAAGAGGAAGTACGTAGTAATGAATTTCCTCTTAGCTGTTTTTTGTAGGAGGAAAAAATGAGAAAAATTATAAAAAAAAATATATAATGTAATGTAAAAAAAATTCTATCCTATCAAGATGAAGGGATAATAACACATCCAATATTCTTCCATAGACTCTTTTTTTCCCCTCTTTCCTTCCCCTTTTTTCCCCTTCTATCACTTCCAATATTTCCCCTTTCTTCCATCCCAGGGTCACTATCTCCACTCCATGTGTCTGTACAATAATTTCCTCTCTATCCTCTATCTTTTTCCCCTCACTCTTTCCATCTACCTCACATAACCTCTTTTTTTCCCCTTCTCTCACTCCTCACCTTCTATTTCCTCCACCTGAACGCTCGCCCAAAATGCTGCATATATTACCGTCACTTTTTGTTCAGTTTCCCTCGCCCTGTGTTTTGATTCCACTCTTGCGATGCATCTTTATCTTTTTCTCACCTTTTTCTGCACAATAGTGATCACGCCTCCCACGTATCTCTTCTTCTATTCATCTTCGTCTTAATACCTATAACTACTGTCGCCTCTCTCCTTCCTCCTTCCCTTCCTTCCTTCCTTCCTTCCTTCCTTCCTTCCTTCCTTCCTTCCTTCCTTCCTTCCTTCCTTCCTTCCTTCCTTAATTCCTTCCTTCATTTATTTTTCCCCTCATTTATTTTTTTCCTTCCTTCCTTCATTCATTCATTCATTCATTTATTCATTCATGGATTCATTTATTCAATTATTCCTCCAAACATTCTTTCCTTCCTCCCAACATCTATTCCTCCATTCCTCTTTGTCTTTCTTCCTTCCTTTATTCATTCATTCATTCCTCCCTTTCTCCCTCCCTTCTTTCTTTCCTTCCTTCCTTCCTTCCTTTCTTCCTCCCAAGCCACAATGATGTTGAAAGATGTTTTTAGAGACGTAGAGATGAAGAGTTATTTCGTTGTAGTAGAGAATTATTTATGTAACTATTGAAGAGAAAATAAATAAATGGTAAAATGTGCTGCCTAGTAGAAATTTTTTGGGTCGTATAGCAATGGGGAAAACTATTATATAAAGGCTGTTTACTTACTCTTAGGGGAAAAAAAAAAAGAAGAGTAAAGAGTGAATGAAAAAATAAGTAATAATGTGATAACGGAATGCTTTTTTTTTTTGTGTGTGTGTATTATCTCTCTCCCTCTTTCTCCCTTCTTATCTCACAGTTCATAAGATTATCCTGAGGGAATATAAAAGCCTCTCTCTCTTTCTCTCTTTTTTTTTCTCTCTCTCTCTCTCTCTCTCTCTCTCTCTCTCTCTCTCTCTCTCTCTCTCTCTCTCTCTCTCTCTCTCTCTCTCTCTCTCTCTCTCTCTCTCTCTCTCTCTCTCTCTCTCTCTCTCTCTCTCTCTCTCTCTCTCTCTCTCTCTCTCTCTCTCTCTCTCTTTCTTTTTCTCTCTCTCACGCTTCGCCTCCCCTTCTTCTCTTTCCTTTCCCTCACTTGGCACCTCTCACTTCCCCTCATCTTCCCCCACATCATTACCCTTCTTCCTTCTCCTCACTTTCCTTTCACTCCTTATATAATCCACTACCTCCCTCTTCCTTCCTCCCTCTCCCTACCTCCTTCCCTCCCTACCTCCTTCCCTCCCTTCCATACTCCCTTACTCTCTTTTTCTTTTTCCTCTCGTATTTATTTTAGTTTTTCCTTGCCATTACTTTCTTCTTTTATCTCTCTATATTTTTCCTCTC
>JAPQNM010000048.1:3228450-3238450 GCA_029783475.1 Metacarcinus magister
TTGCGTGTTTGTTTGTTGTTTGGTGTTTATTTTCAACGGTGAAGCTCGTTAACAAACATAAGAGTATTACTGTAAAGTTAACTATTTTTGTTTCATATTTTCTCTCCATATTATTTTCTTACTTCTTTGTTATATTAAGATTATAACTCGGTGTCTTTTATAAACCTACATCTTATTTCTGGTTTCAGGGAAGGTTTGGCTTTCCGTTCTCCTCCTCCTCCTCTTCCTCTTCACTACCAAGAATGTGGCTCAAAAACGATGGATGTGACAAATAAGTCGTCTGGCCAAGGACACCCTCGCCTTGAGTCTGCTGGTACGTGTTCCTCGCCTTCTCGATAACTTGGAACGTGGAGGCGAGTGAAAAGAAACGAAACACTCTGAAAAACTTCGTAACGGATAACACATCATCGCCTTACAACTTTTCCGTCGGCAAGAACGAGATACAAAATCGTCATGACGCCGTCTCTTCCCTTCACGGAGATGGTGCAGGCGAGCTACATGGGACCAACACTCGAGGATAATACCACCTTCTTCGACTCCATGGATCTCACCACCCCAGCCGTCCTCGACATGTTCGCTAACACCTCCCAGTCATCATTCGAACATAACATCACCGCCGCCGATAGGATGTTCACGCGGGTGGCGGAGGAGCTCAACTGCATTGACTACCTGGATAACATCACCATCTTCCAAAAAAACTGTATCCCCTTCGATGACCCAATGGAGATGAGGAAGCCCCACAAGGCCAACCCAAGCTTCGTGCCCATCGTGGTGACTCACGCCCTCACCTTCCTGCTGGGGGTGTCCGGCAACAGCATCATTGTGTTCTCCATGGCCAAGGACAAAGGCACCAGGAACGTTACCAGGTAAGTGTCCCATCTGCATCACCTGTTCCTTATTAACTCAAATATAAGTGCGAGTTTGCACATTTTAGTGGAGAAAATGTGTGAATGAGTTTCCTCACTTATTTTTTTGTTTTCTAAGTAGTCACTCTCTTTTTTTTTTCTTCTTCAAGTTTAATAGAGGATTTTAGAATTTCCAGGCACTTCATATTCCAAAGAGAATTTTTTTTTAAACTCGCAACTTTTCCTCCTCCTACATTGAAAACATGTGTGTTAGCCAGTACCAGGCGATAAAAAGAGTAAAATATGAACGTTTCTTTGCCTGACTCACAGAAAGTTTATGGTCAGCATAAGTTCCTGTCTTTGTCTTGGTGCGAAACCTTAAACTTTTTCTGTAATCTAAAAACACAGGTAAGCCGCCACGTGCATCCCGGTAGAAAGAAACAATAACAAGTGTAATTGAGATTCAGGAGATGAAGGAGATCAAGTAACACAAAATAAATGAAAGGGCGAAACGGAAAAATACCGTAGCAGGAACAAGATCACAGCAAACATTAAATCTAAATAAACTAAACGACGCTACAACGGATACACGAGGGAGGGACAGACAGAGCGGGTGATAAACAGCTTTTAGTACACGCAGACAGGAAAAGCCTGCCAGGAAAAAGGTTAAAAGGAAGGTATATGTTGAGCTCCCCGAGGCAGGTGTATTTCTGTGGGGCGAGTTAGTTGGCCGAGGACAAATGTTGACACCGTCCGGCAAGGCAATAACTCTCTGTCACACAAGATTGACGACCTGACCTGCGGGTTTCACGAGAATTCCCCGTCATTCCCACTCCATCTCGACCGTCACCTGTTAGCAAAACCGCCTGCCTGTGGTTTTCTTCCTCGGCTGTACAGTGGGTGAAAACAAATGTATCTCCGGAATTGCTTGCTGTGTGATAGCTGGCTGCTGTACCTCATCTTTATCAGGCTTTGGTGGATCTAGTTTCATTTATTACAATAGAGAGAAATGGGAAGGTATTTAACCAGCTGGATGCGTGTTGCAGGTGTGAACGTAGGTCATGTAACTGTTTGAATGTCTCTTTTGTTGTTATGTGTGATGTTAACTCAGTGTTTTTCTTATTCATGCGCTGAGTTGAAGGTCTTGTTTATTTTTCATCTGTGACCTTGTATAGCTTATAGTATATCTTTTATCCCACTTTACTTAGAATTCGTTTTTTTTCTTTTTCACTAAAATCGTCCGTTTATTATTACTTTATATCTACTATTGGTTACATTGTGCTTCTTTTTCTGTGTGCTTCATTCAATCCCATCATTCAGCACGTGTTTTCGTTTTTCATGCCTGTGACCCCTTTCCTCTCAGACGCATTCTTCGCGCCCTCCGCCTCGTTAGGGTAATGGTGCTGGGGTAGCACAGCGCATCTCCCAACAATGTGTAGAGGGGCCTGGCTATCCCCTTCCCCATCCCCATCCTCTCCCCTACACTCAATTCCCCGTCCTCCATCATGCTAAGTACCTTCCTATCCTTTCCTCTCCCTCTCTCTTCTCACCTCACCTGGCTCACCCTTCACCCTCAGTGCCTCCCACGCTATCCTCACCGACCTGACATATCCCACGCAGCTAGAAGCCCCGACAACACAAACAGATCATGTAATTATCTCGTTGACGACTCCCTCCGCCGCCGTCACCACTACTCACAACATGGTCACGGATAATACACACGTGGACTTCCTGGTTTGATGTCCAGGCTAGCTTCAACGTTGTTTGCTTCGCTTTACGGTGAATTAATGTGTCCCTGGAGATCGATGTTAATTAAACGCGCTGTGGTTGATAAAGAAATTGCCAAAACTGGTAAAAATGGCAATTCATCAAAGGTTGACAAGTCCATGAAATATAATTAGACGCTGTTCTTACACTGTCTGACGCCTTCACGCTCTGCCATTCTATTGTCTGGCAAACATATAGCACACCCGCGACACAGTGTCTCCCACGTCACCTCATATTTATTTGACTCGATCACACAAAGACGCTGAACACAAATATTATTGCGAGGCAGATCGTGTGGCCTTTCAGCTGATGCAAGGCCGATCATACATAATGTATGTGTGTGTGTGTGTGTGTGTGTGTGTGTGTGTGTGTGTGTGTGTGTGTGTGTGTGTGTGTGTGTGTGTGTGTGTGTGTGTGTGTGCATGTGTGTGTGTGTGTGTGTGTGTGTGTGTGTGTGTGTGTGTGTGTGTGTGTGTGTGTGTGTGTGTGTGTGTGTGTGTGTGTGATTTCCACCTCATTTGCATAACTGTCACCAAAACCATTCGTACTTTTCTCTGTGATCTGTTGGCATCCCAATTACTCTTTCTTTTTTTTTCTCTCTCTCTCTCGCTCTCTCTCTCTCTCTCTCTCTCTCTCTCTCTCTCTCTCTCTCTCTCTCTCTCTCTCTCTCTCTCTCTCTCTCTCTCTCTCTCTCTCTCTCTCTCTCTCCTCTCTCTCTCTCTCTCTCTCTCTCTCCTCTCTCTCATCTCTCTCTCTCTCTCTCTCTCTCTCTCTCTCTCTCTCTCTCTCTCTCTCTACTCTCTCTCTCTCTCTCTCTCTCTCTCTCTCTCTCTCTCTCTCTCTCTCTCTCTCTCTCTCTCTCTCTCTCTCTCTCCTCTCTCTCTCTCTCTCTCTCTCTCTCTCTCTCTCTCTCTCTCTCTCTCTCTCTCTCTCTCTCTCTCTCTCTCTCTCTCTCTCCTCTCTCTCTCTCTCTCTCTCTCTCTCTCCTCTCTCTCTCTCTCTCTCTCTCTCTCTCTCTCTCTCTCTCTCTCTCTCTCTCTCTCTCTCTCTCTCTCTCTAACACACACACACACACACACATCCAAACCCCTATTCCCAGCACCTCCCCTCCCCACCCCCCTCGTCGACCCCTCGTGCACCCAGCTATCGAGATCAATTAGGTTATGAAGTATTTTTAATTAGTGACCCTGACAGGATTTCATCTCCGGCGACACGGAAAGCAAATGTTAATGATTCCCGCGTTTCTGCCTGGCTGATGGCTGTGGTCTAATCAGCGAGTTAGCTATTTTTTTCGGGGGGGGTTCAGGACGCATTATTGAATTTATCTCTTCAATTCAACTTCCTACGTCTTTATTTGCTGTTTTGTTTTCATATATATTTTGTTGTATTTGTGTGTGTGTGTGTGAGAGTCGCCAGAGAAGTGTAGTTTATATATACCACACCTGATGAGGTAAACAAGACTATACATTTAAGCTCTCTAATTACGTACAGGTGGTGGGGGAAGGATAAATATTTACGCTTTTCACTGCCTAGGTGGGTGACTTTAATGTCCTGACGAAGGTACGATAATCACTTGCTTCAGCGTACAAGGTCTGGAAGGTTGTTCGTTTTGTATAGCGAAGAGAGCAACGAGTCAACGTACGTGAGAGAAGATGTCGGAAATTACAGTGAAATTGCGAGGTGGTGTGAGTGTGAGTCGTGGAATGTGCGTGTGGAGGGGACGAGGGAGGAGTGAAGATGGTGGTGCTATGGTTGATGTTGTTAGCTTTCATTTCCTCTCCCCTGTGATTTCCTCCGTCATCACACTTATAGTATTTATTTTGTTAACTCTTATCCCTCCTCGTCCTCGTCCTCCTCGTCCTCTTCCTCCTCCTTAGATGAAACGAGACCTCGCTCATTCAAGGCTATTCAACTCTCAGTCCTGTGGTGAAAATCGCGGCTAAACATGCGAGAGGAAAGTGACTTGTAATGCAGATTTTTGTTAATTAAGTGGGTGACGTGAATGAAATATTAAACAAAAGATAGTGAGTACTCAAAGTTCTTGTTTTATTCAAGTGGTGAAAAACTCTGCGTAGATATTAATGAACATCTCTTATTCTCATTTCCTTTGACATTTCTTAATTATAATTTTTTGTTATGAAGATTAATTAATAGCCAAAGATTTTACTTTAACGCCATGAAAGATGACTTAATGAAAACGAAAATCAAGGTGAATTATCACGTCTTTTTCGTTTCTTTAAATCTTGTCTCAATTAATGAAAGAAAAAGTAAGGAAAGAAGAAAATACTCGAAACACCTCTATTTCTGTCAAGAAGAACCTTGTGTGGTGAAGACAAAACATGAACTAAAATAATGGAGGTTAAACAAAGGACTTGACGAGTGAAGAAAGCACACCAATCTGTTTTTTTTACCTGACTGCAGATCTACAAACCTCGTAAATCAAAGTTTTTAAAAGAACATTGACGTGTGAATTTTCTTTCTATTTTTGTTTGCGGGGGAGGACGGTTGAATGATTGATAGATTAATTGATTAATTGGTATCAAGGGGGAGAGGAGAGTGGTTGTGTTGAATATGGAGAACCCTTGAATCCTGATGGCCGTCCAGTCACTGAAAAATTGAGATGAAAACGTACGGCGACAGAAAACATGATCAAGTTTACCACGTCTGACATTTCACCTCATTGAACAGAACCCTTATTGACACCAAGCACGTATTATTCTGTCCTGGATGCGAGGGGTGCAGGCTGTTCCTCCCCCATAATGTATTCATGATTGGATAACGTAATCATATTCAAAGTCAGGCAACGTCAGCATCATTCAAAATTAGTCACCGTCGATCCTGCTGCTGCTCCGGACATCCCTTGCCGCTCCACCTCAGGGACGGAAAGAAAAAGTGGCGGGAGGGAAAAAATCACTTCTGTCACCGGAAATAGAATACATAAAAGAGAGCCGTTTCCCCTCCTAACTTTAGCCCCGTCGAAGCAGCTCAGCCAGATCCATCCCCCTCAAAAACGAAGCAGCAGGATAGTGTAGCAGGGAGCGGAGGGAATGCCTGGAAAATGGCTGGAAAATGCCTGGAAAATCGCTTAACCGCACCATTCCCCTCGCCGTGTGTCCGAGTGAACTGTACGTGTAAAAAAATCTTAAACCTTTCCCTCTATCCAGGCAGTCGAGAGCTGAGCCTTGGGATGTGACTCACCAAACGAACCTTCACATTTTTTTTTTTTATAGAATATTTCAAATCCCAAAACAAGGGGAAAAAAATAGAACAAGATAAAAATAAGAAAAGCGGAACTTTCCACTGATTTCACGCTTCAAAAATGTTTCAGCAAGACGAACTACGCATCACCACAACACCACAGAAGTGACGACAATACCACACTAGCCACACATCCTCCCTACGCGTCCCCTTGCATTGCTATCACGCTGGATGTTCCGAATGTTCCGAATGTTATTGGAACTAAGATTAGATTTCGGTTTTCGAACGACCAATTGGATGAGAGAAGCTTAACTGCCCATCAAGGTGAGACGAGTTGGCTGCCGAAGTGACCTGATCAATGGAGGGAGGGAAGGAGGGCAAGGCAAAGAGGCGTAGCTCAGAGAGAAAGGTGAGAAAAGGAGACATAAATGAAGACGAAATAAAAGACTGCAATGCGTGAGAAAGAAGAGAATGGAAAGAAAGGAAAAATAATAAAGGCAAAATAGGAGAAGAGAAAGGAAATACGATGATTGAAAAGAAGAAAAAATCACTCAAGGAAGAGAAAGAAGAAGAGGAGGAGGGATCAGCGACGAAAAGATGCAGGAAGAGAGAAAGGAGAGAAAGTCAGAAATTAAATCAAAGATTCAGGAAGAAAGAAAAAAGAGGAAATATTCAACGAAAAGAAAAAGAATTGTTGAGAGGAAGAATAAGAGAAAGGAAACTGGGCTGGAACAAAACCAAAGATAAACAAAGAAATGAGCGTCAGAAGAAATGTCAAGACAGGGAAGTGTGAGACAAAGTGGATAGAAAGAAAAAGAAAATAAGGAGGATAAAGAAAGAAAGGTAAACACTTGTCTTGAGCCTACGAAAAGGATAGAGAAAAACAAGTAAAGAAAACAACACAACTCAACTCAAGGTCAAGGTGTCAAGGTACGAAAGAGTGTAGAAACGGAAGACCATCAAGAAGAACAAGAAGAACAAGAACAAGAACAAGAACAAGAAGAAAAAATAAAAAGAAGAAGAAAGGAAGATCAGACGCTGAGTGAGAGACATGGAACTCAAATACCAAAGAAAAAGAAAAAAAGACGAGATCATGAAGTTTTAAAAAAAAAGTAGTAAAAAAAAATGCATTGCAGAAGAGGCTTGTCAAAAAAATTAAAAGGCAAAAGCTCAAAATTAAAATAATCGTTTCCTCCTACCTTCACATTACAGTCCCTAAAGGTGAATAACCCTTTTATCTTTCATAGAGCGCAAAGAGGGTATATTTTCCGACGAGCAAACAATTAAGCGTGAATTTTCCCTTTCTCCTTTTTTGCGAAGGGAATAATGATGAAAGAAGGTGGCGTAATGACAGTGTTGAGACGTTAGTAAAAGAGAGTCAAGGCGAAGATGGGAATATACTGCAGGGAAATGTTGCATGAAAGTCAGTAAAGGAGGCGAGAGAGAGAGAGAGAGAGAGAGAGAGAGAGAGAGAGAGAGAGAGAGAGAGAGAGAGAGAGAGAGAGAGAGAGACAGAGAGAGAGAGACTTGATAATATATGACTAAGGGTATTTAAGACAAAGGGAAAGAGAGAAAAACCATTAATTAGGAAATAATTAAGAAATACCCAACAGAGAAAGAGAGAGAGAAAAAGAAGAGAGAGAAAGAGACCAATGTATTTCCTTAACCACCCACACACACATATTACCACACAATTAACCTAACTTTATTAATTAACCTAATGAACCTAAATTACTGCTGGCATTAACTTAGTAGTTTGCGTAGGTAATATTAGTAAAGGAAGGCAACAGACCAATCCACTCAGGTACAGGAAGATTGAGATGGATTATTATGTTCGAGTTAATGAAGTGGTTGATGAGAGAGGCTGAAGAGGTGGAGATGCTGCTGATGAACTACTAATGTGGCTTAATTGCAGGGGTGTTTGTACGTACCTGTGATACCTGAGTTATAGTTAAGGTGTGTGTACTTGTTCCTCAGTTATATTTTGGGTGTGTATGCGTGAGAAGCAATGTGGGGGAATGTGTGAATGTGTCTCCACTTTTATCCACTTTTCGGGTGTTTCATAATTCATGTTTCGGGAAAGATCAGAGGTCACTTGCCTCCACTTGTACGACGCTCCCTTCACTTCACTTTTTTTTCACTTCACCTCACTTCACTTTATTATTTATTCCTTCACTTGACTTTTTTTTTCACTTCATCTCACTTCACTTCAATTCACTTCCTTTCACTTCACTTCCCTTCATTATCCATTCCTTCACTTCGTTTCACTTCACTTTAGTATCCTTTCCTTCACTTCACTTAATTGTGTTGCCCTTCCCTTCGCTTCACTTCAATTCTCTTCTCTTCACTTCCCTTCACTTCACTTTCTTTTCATTTCCTTCCTTTCACTTTCCTTCCCTTCCCTTCCCCTTTCCTTCCCGTCCCTTCTCCTTTCTTCCCTTCCCTTCCTTTTCATCTCCACTGCCTCTGTGCATAGAAGCCTCGACTGCACAGATGTAGTAATGTTTTCTGCATTTTTCCTTCTCTCAAACTCTATTCAATACATTCAAGGGTAATTATTTGCTTGCCTTTGATTTTTTTTTTTCTCTCTCTCTCTCTTTCTCTCTTTTCGAAGTTAATGATGTTCGAAACGTGAGTTACATATTAAAAACAAAAGTAACCTTGAATTTAATAACCACAAACCCTCCTACACAAGAATTTCAGGGTCACGTCCTCTGCCTCCTCCTCCTTGAACTCTCCCACACGTCGCATATTATTGAGTTATAACAAGTGTCTGTGTAAAACGTAACCCGATCCGATTCTTGCCAATACCACTCTGCTTTCAAACCCGAGGGAGTTACAGACAGCACATCCTCACATACTTCTGCTCTTGTAAGATACGTGGGACCTGTGATCTGCTGTTAATTAGCATACGAGTGGAATCTTTTGAGTATTCATTGATTGGATTTCTCACCGGGTCGGGTCCTTCAGTCTGCCGCTCCATCGAATTCCTTCCGGACTCCTCCACCCTTCCATCACTCGATTACTCCTGCCTTCTATCAGTCCCTTTTTTATGTTTAATTAGTCTCTCGTTAAGTGAAGTATTGGATGAGTCTGCGCTGTATAGCCTTTCTTGTAATGCGTTAATCGTCTTGCATCTACTTCGTCGTTTGATCATGTAAAGGGTCGTTGTGTGTGTGTGTGTGTGTGTGTGTGTGTGTGTGTGTGTGTGTGTGTGTGTGTGGTGAGGGGAGAGGATCGTCTAACACACTAGAACGAGTCTATTTTTTTGTTTATTTCTTTGCAGGCTCCAAGGTCTCTGTGGGTCAGTTGTATAGGAGCAATTTGATGATGAATGTTAAGTGTTCCTTTGAGAGTGACAATTCAAGGTTCAAAGCGTCGATGGGTGATTTCCTTCGTGGCTCGTTAAGGCATTTTGTTATCGAGAACTTGTGTGATCAGCGTTGTATTGGGAAGTGAAGTGAAAAAAAAATAAGCGCAAAAAGAAATGTGCTTCGGGTCTGTTTTCTGTTTTTTATTTTTTTCTGGAGTGATTCATAATACTTCAGCTTTCCTTCATTCTGTCGAGGAAGTTTGCTGAGCAGTATTAATAACCGAAGTTGATATCATGTCCTTGCAAACACAAACACACACACACACACACACACACACACACACACACACACACACACACACACCCCTATGAAATTAACAGATAAAACGGCAAAATATACAGGAACACACAATAGAGAAGAGAAAACAGATTGAGACAGACCAGACCTACGTACATTGAAATACACTTGGATTACACACATTGCCATCGAGTAGCATTCATTACCCAAACAGACAGCACTAAAGTCGCCCACTGCATCACCGTGTTTGCCTAACGTGGCCACACATCCAAACACTAGAGGGACAGACTGCCAGGTGAAGATCGGTGAAGCTGTGAATCTAAAAGGGAAATTAAATATAACAATACCGTCTTTATACCGTCTGTGTATTAATAGTCATTCCCTCGACGCAACAGCACCTCAAGCGGGACCAAAACATTATTCCCTTCAGGTATTGGGGTGAAAGAAAACGGAAAAAACATAATAAAAGATTGATAAAAAAAAATTAAAAAAAAACGCCTCCGCTCTGTGACCTTGAACTCCCGCGAAGGTTGTGAGCGGCAAGGTGAAAATTTCATGTTATCGACGTGAGCCAAATTA
>JAPQNM010000048.1:3243450-3250950 GCA_029783475.1 Metacarcinus magister
TATCGCAAAATTAGTCTCCCCGCCATTCTTCACCCTGTGTCAACAATGATGTGGGCTGTGGTGAGGGTAAGTGGATTGCATATTCATTGAGTGCGAGAGTGGTGGGAAGAGAAGGGAAGGGGGGGGGGAGGAGTGGCATGGCAAGATGGTAGCTAAACAAACACATCTACCTCAAAGGGCGCGTCGCTTATTAGATTAAGACGTGATTGTGTCTCTTTCTCCCCTTCTGCAGGCACCGATAGAGTGGAAAAAGGTGTTAATTGGTGTATGATTCAATGGAATGGTTGTAGGAAAGATAGTTAGTATGTTAAGTAAGAAAATATTTTGCCTCTTACATTTCTAAACAAGCAAAATATTTTCTTTTTTTAGTTCTCTCTCTTTCTTGCTCTTAACCAGGCAAGCACAGGATAACTCAGCTCACGTAAACATATTGTGACCTTCAATATAGCAATGTCTGCCTGCCAACATCATAACAAGACCCGTGGGTGCGCTGTGTGGTTTTTACTGGAGGATGTTGATGGGGAGGCAGGCAGGGAGGCTGGGAGGTTGGCAGGGAGGCGGGGGTGAAGAGGCAGGCAGGCAGGGAGGAGGGGGACGGGGACGGGGAGGTACGCAGGGAGGCTTGAAGGTAGGCAGGGAGGCGGGGGGTGAAGAGGCAGGCAGGCAGGAAGGAGGAGGACGGGGAGGCAGGCGGGAAGACAAGCAGGTCGTTGTCTTAATCTTGAGGCATCAACCTGTAGGACACTTACCTCGTAGGGTACACTCAAGGATGCTATGAGAGCTAACGTTCACTTACAGGATGAATGTTTGTACTTGATTAATGGTGGTGCGGTGCTTGCGTTAGGTAAAAGTTCATGCATGCCAAGTTCATGTGTGTCTTTTTTTACCCGTCTGCCTGCGTCTGTGTTTGTTATGCTGTCTGAGTCGGAAATGTGAGGAAACAAGATTGAAGGTATATGATATCATCTCTTCTTTCTTTACGTTCTTTTCATCTTCGTATCCCTTGTTGCCTACAGTGATACAGATCTATACGGTATGCCAGCACCAGGATGCCATGTGTGTGTGTGTGTTTACCTGTCCCTTGTGCTATACTGTATTATTAATTTCACACCACAAACACCGAAAAAAAACACCTGAGTTAATATTGGTATGACTCGCGCTGCACTCGAGTCTCGTGGCGGGAATGTTATGTATGCATGTAAGTATGTATGTATGTATGTATGTATGTATGTATGTATGTATGTTAAAAGCACAACGTCATCGCTTTGTAGTGTTGTTTAAGTTTATGAATGTAATGTAATATATCTAGGTGTGTTGCTTTTTCACTTTGTATTATAATTTCTTATTCGGTCTCATAAACTCTCCTTACTTCTTTTCTCTTTTTTCTTTTTTCTTTTCTTTTCATTCTTCTTTTTCTTTTGTCTTATTTTTTATTTTTTATTTTTTATTCTGTCTTTTCTTTTTTCCTTTTTTTCTTTCTCCCTTCTTCTTTCTTCTTCTTTTTCTATTGACGTGTGCGTGTAGCTTCGTGTAAGTTATTGCTGCGATATCAGAACTTCAGTGACAAAAAACGAAACATGCGACAAAAATAAATTTAAAAAAAAGACAGACAGAGAAATAAAAGACACAAAGAGACTGAAATATAAGAAACGAAAACAGATTGAAATTGGTGATCAGTATCAGGAAATTTGCGAGACAAGATTAATACCTTGGTGTGTTTAGCTATATAGTGAGAGAGAGAGAGAAAGAGAGAGAGAGAGAGAGAGAGAGAGAGAGAGAGAGAGAGAGAGAGAGAGAGAGAGAGAGAGAGAGAGAGAGAGTTGGGATTTGCATACAGAACCAATGGTGATGCCTTGTTTGGGATATTCGCCCGTGATGCGTGGAGTTCGAATCCTTCTAAGCCACATGTGATGAATATATAATCGTCTTTGATCTTCCTCAAGCTTTCTTTCTGTTCCAGTGAAGTGTGTTTTTAATTATGATGAAGCTGTGAAGACTTGCTGCTTGTGAGAACTATTGGTAATGAAAGGCTTTGCAAATTATTCTTGTTGTGAATTTTCTGATCATCGATTATTTGCTATTATTGTATGCGCTGAAACACACACACACACACACACACACACACACACACACACACACACACACACACACACACACACACACACACACACACACACACACAGAAGAGGAGAGTTCCTTGCCACACGCACCATCCCCGGATTACAACAAGACCATTACTGTCCACCTCATGTTTGCGTATATTCCCCGGGACTCGAACCTTGGACTGATCTGTTGTGACGCAAATGCAAATGCGCTAACCACGCTACCAATCTACATTTGTTCAAAACACACTGTATCTAGATGGAAATATATCCATTATGACAAAAATATTACCGGCAAATCGTAAAGAAGATATGAGTAAGATGTACCGTCAGACACATAACCTGAGCTCGGGAAACCACATCTTTTCCGTGTCTTGCCAAAAGGGATCAGCACCTTTTCGTTCATATACATCACCGCCATTGATGCCAGCGACGTCACTCCAGTATTGATTTATCTCTCCTCTTCGTTAATACTTTTGATGAGAGAGAGAGAGAGAGAGAGAGAGAGAGAGAGAGAGAGAGAGAGAGAGAAAGAAAGATAGATGCTGCTGTCGATGAAGGAAGCAGGCAGTATGACGTGGCTCGTGGGTACAGGAGTGAACAAGCGGGCGTCTCATGAGAGATTTAGCGATGCGTCCTTTGAGACAACGCGTCACTCGAGACAGTGTGAGGGAACTTTGGCCCATCAGGAGTTGCAGGTCATCGAATATTTCACTCCAGTATCCATGTCTTGCCACCGCCAGAACCACACAACCCATCCAACATCGACGCCTCCCGAGGGCCCTTGATCTCTGCAAGGGACGAGGGACGCGTCACCTTCAGAGTCGCTGCGGATAGTTTATGTTGTGTACGTTCCATTTTGCATTTGATGGTCATATTTAAGTTTAGAAAGTGACGAGAGTGAAGGGATCGATGAAGGCATCAGACGGGCTGCCTGACTCTGCCTTGCGTTGGCCCGTCAAGAACACAGACTCCTGACGGTCTTCTGGTTATCCCATGAATATTTTACCATGATCAAAGATTTCATGGAGCACTTAATTTGTGATACTCTAAAGAAATGTTATACTCGCTTTCTTCCTTCTCGTGGAATGATGCATATTAAGTGTGCGTATTAGCCTTGGTCCTTTTTACGTCCATTTGTTGCTTATGATGCTGTGAAATATGACTATTACTCATAAGGTAATGTTTTTATTATGGTTATGGAGCAAAGGAATATGTTTATAACTGTTCTTTTATTTCTATTCTCTCTTCATCCACATACAATCTCTTTCACCGGGAATTCATTTGCCTGTAATTCACACTCGGAAGTTTCTCGAGGTCTTCAATATGATGGGTTCATCTCGTGTTTCCTCCAACTTGGCATTGTGGTGTGCAGCTCCGTGCTTCCCTATGGAAAGCACCGAGTATGTTTCCGAAACCAGTAATAATGATGATTATAACAAAGATATTCTTCGTAACAATCTCCACGCGAAAGTCTTGTTCTACGAAGTGCTATACAGGATTATCATGTTTAATTTAATTGCAACAACACTTTTATTTGCAAACAAAAACAGAGGAGTGAAGTTATGGTACGCCTTGTTAAAACCAGAAATAAATGTTAGTCTAGTGAATATGTGTGCGTGTGCGTGTGCGTGTGCGTGTGTGTGTGTATGTGTGTGTGTGTGTGTGTGTGTGTGTGTGTGTGTGTGTGTGTGTGTGTGTGTGTGTGTGTGTAGGTGTGTATATGTGTGTGTGTGTGTGTGTGTGTGTGTGTGTGTGTGTGTGTGTGTGTTTGTGTATGGGTGTGTGATCATCTAGTATATAAATACACCACCAGGTACCCGAGATAATATGCTGATTAGTGTTACTTGTGATTTTGTTCATATTTGTAGACTAATGTGTAACAAAAAAATCTTGATTCGCTAAAACCTGCACCAATTTGATCATTTTTATCTCATCGTCATGCATCTTAATTACTCTGTTGCCCTTGACCTCTGTGATCAGGGAGGGTGTCGTTGTTCACACACACCCTCCCCTTGTTCAGTGGTTAACGTCCCCGCCTTGCATCCGGGTTCGAACACCGCTCAAGTAGCTAAATATTTTTCACTAACAAGGAGTGGTTACTGTCCCCCTTGAGCAGGGAGATGGGGGTGTAATGTGTCCAGATCTTCCAGACCAGAGTGGATTAGACACACACACACACACACACACACACACACACACACACACACACACACACACACACACACACACACACACACACACACACACACACACACACACACACACACATACACAAACACAAAGGCAGGTGTTGTGCCTCAGGTGAGAAGCAAGGCACGTAGACCATCAGGTGTGGCCATTAGGTGCCTTCTAATGAGCTGTTTGTGAGAACACTTCTAATCTCTCTCTCTCTCTCTCTCTCTCTCTCTCCTCTCTCTCTCTCTCTCCTCTCTCTCTCTCCTCTCTCTCTCTCTCTCTCTCTCTCTCTCTCTCTCTCTCTCTCTCTCTCTCCTCTCTCTCTCTCTCTCTCTCTCTCTCTCTCTCTCTCTCTCTCTCTCTCTCTCTCTCTCTCTCTCTCTCTCTCTCTCTCTCTCTCTCTCTCTCTCTCTCTCTCTCTCTCTCTCTCTCTCTCTCTCTCTCTCTCTCTCTCTCTCTCTCTCTCTCTCTCTCCTCTCTCTCTCTCTCTCTCTCTCTCTCTCTCTCTCTCTCTCTCTCTCTCTCTCCTCTCTCTCTCTCTCTCTCTCTCTCTCTCTCTCTCTCTCT
The DNA here is from genome assembly GCA_029783475.1 of Metacarcinus magister. NCBI lineage: Eukaryota > Metazoa > Arthropoda > Malacostraca > Decapoda > Cancridae > Metacarcinus > Metacarcinus magister. The sequence continues at coordinate 3,248,298 of JAPQNM010000048.1, forward strand.
CTCTCCTCTCTCTCTCTCTCTCTCTCTCTCTCTCTCTCTCTCTCTCTCTCTCTCTCTCTCTCTCTCTCTCTCTCTCTCTCTCTCTCTCTCTCTCTCTCTCTCTCTCTCTCTCTCTCTCTCTCTCTCCTCTCTCTCTCTCTCTCTCTCTCTCTCTCTCTCTCTCTCTCTCTCTCTCTCTCTCTCTCTCTCTCTCCCTCTCTCTCTCTCTCTCCCCCCCCTCTCTCTCCCCCCCCCCACTACGGTAAAAATTTTTCCTCTATGGCGTGGGATTTTGGCGGACATGATAATTTGTTACGCTGAGTGGTGTGTGTGCTGGGGGGGGAGGGGGGAAAGATGGTGGATGGAGTGTGGTTCGATAGTGGTGGTAGTGGTGGTAGTGGAGGTTGGTAGGTGACATAGAATTAATGTTCTGCAAAATACTGGAACATAATCTCAATTCGGATGTCTGGAGGAAACGTGTCGTGGCGGGAATGTATATATATTTTTTCCTATTCTACTTTAAGCTTCGTGCAACGGTATTCACAAAGCATGATATCAAAGCAAGGTAGCGGAGCGTTGCCGCTTATCTCTTTTGAAAAAACATACGCCAGTGAATAAAACCAGAACCTCAACTTAGATATTTATTAATACAAGAGAAATAGATAGGTAGATAGAGAGAGAAAAAAGCGAGAGAGATAGATAGATAGATAAATAGAGAGAGAGAGAGAGAGAGAGAGAGAGAGAGAGAGAGAGAGAGAGAGAGAGAGAGAGAGAGAGAGAGAGAGAGAGAGAGAGGTTATTCTTATTGTGTTACAGAATTTAGTTGATATTTTTGTGTCTTGTCCCTTGATACAATTACATCGTATATTTCTTTAGAACTTCGAATGCTTTTGATACTAAGAACTTTTCCTGTAGTATATTACGCTGGACTAGAACACTATTTGGAAAGATAAAACGTGTGTGTTGGTGTATGTACAAAAAACAACAGTCTAGGGTAGGGAACATTACCTAGAGAACCACCATAAACACACACACACACACACACACACACACACACACACACACACACACACACACACACACACACACACACACACACATACATACATACATACATACACACACCCCAGCCAGTGCCAACACAACAAGGTATGCACTGAGCTATGGGGTCAGTCATCGCCACCAAGCAACTGAGTGACGAGGCAGCGAAGTTTACGCAGTAGACTGATAAATGGTACAGGCGAGGTGGAATGACGAGGCTGGCTAGTGGGCGCACCATGAGAGGGATGATTGGGAGAACGAGGGGGACAAACAGGAGAGAACGAAGATGATGAATAGGGAACGACAAGAAAGATAGAGAGGCTAATGATGAAAGGGATAGAGATTAGAACGAGAGATGAAGAAAAGGACAAGGACGAGGTGAATGGAGAGATGGAAGGTGAAAGAGACTGTGAGGAAAATGAAAGAAAAGAGAAAAAATCCTGAGATGAAAAATAAGCCCGACAGTATAAGGATGCAGAGGATGACGAAGAAAGGATGAAGCAGTGCACGTGTTAAGACTAGTCGAGGAGGAAAGAAAGACAAGGAATGGGACACGTGTGCTACATAACGAAGCGACCATTATAATTACCCTTTGAGATCAAGGTCCATTGTGAGAATTTATCCATCGGCTGCCCACTGTAGAGAGTCTCGCTCGTTTACGTCAAATTTGTGCTCCGGTTGTGTTTTGAAAAGGGGATCGCATTTTATATCTCTCTCTTTCCCGCTTTTATGTAATTCCACCTTTTTGAGAGATTTTTTCCATCTGATATGTAAAGGTTGTTTTTATCCCATTTTATGTTTCCCTGGTATCTGTGAATACATTGATAGCATGGATTGTGTATGTCCTGTGTAGCTCTCTTTCGTGTTTCATCGCGAGGGAAGAGTAAACAGCTTATCTACCACTCAAAAATACACAATAAAAGATTCAATATGTTATTTTTTTTCTTCTTAGCATTATGTTCTCCCTTAGCGGTGCTCTATGTAAGATTTAGTTTTGCTTACATACAACGAGCGACAATAATGTAAGCAGGTCTCATTCAGCTTATTTTCTCCCCTCCAATGCAAACTCCAGCTGCTCTTGTGTGTGTGTGTGTGTGTGTGTGTGTGTGTGTGTGTGTGTGTGTGTCTGTGTGTGTGTGTGTGTGTGTGTGTGTGTGTGTGTGTGTGTGTGTGTGTGTGTGTGTGTGTGTGTGTGTGTGTGTGTGTGTGTGTGTGTGTGTGTGTGTGTGTGTGTGTGTGTGTGTGTGTGTGTGTGTGTGTGTGTGTGTGTGTGTGTGTGTGTGTGTGTGTGTGTGTGTGTGTGTGTGTGGTGTGTGTGTGTGTGTGTGTGTGTGTGTGTGTGTGTGTGTGTGTGTGTGTGTGTGTGTGTGTGTGTGTGTGTGTGTGTGTGGTGTGTGTGTGTGTGTGTGTGTGTGTGTGTGTGTGTGTGTGTGTGTGTGTGTGTGTGTGTGTGTGTGTGTGTGTGTGTGTGTGTGTGTGTGTGTGTGTGTGTGTGTGTGTGTGGTGTGTGTGTGTGTGTGTGTGTGTGTGTGTGTGTGTGTGTGTGTGTGTGTGTGTGTGTGTGTGTGTGTGTGTGTGTGTGTGTGTGTGTGTGTGTGTGTGTGTGTGTGTGTGTGTGTGTGTGTGTGTGTGT
>JAPQNM010000048.1:3255950-3258450 GCA_029783475.1 Metacarcinus magister
CTACTACTACTACTACTACTACTACTACTACTACTACTACTACTACTACTACTACTACTACTACTACTACTATTTTTTTCATGAAGGCAAGAGTACCACACTGGAACATTAGCATAGTATTTTTAATCGCATGAATACATAATATAAAGAGCATTCCTCTCAGAGCCGCGGGTACTAGAGGAACGCACGCAGCCAGGGGATTGCGTGTGTGTGTTTGAGTGTGTGGGCGACAGGCGGCGAGGTGGCGGACGCGGGGGAGATCATTGGGTTTGGTACGAATTGGAAAGATGCTTTTTAAGTTATGTGAGAGGACGGAGTGGCTAGAGTGGGGCTGGATGGTTAGGTGTGTGTGTATGTGTGTGTGTGGGGGGGGGGTATGTGTGTGACTTAGTTAGTGACTGAGATAAAAGGAAGTGAAAGCATTGAAAAGCCATTTATGTTTAGTTTAGTTAGTCATGTGATGCAGTGGTATGAGAATCAACAACAAAAAAATTTTATGAGGAAAAAGTGTAACTGGGAAACCTTCGTAAACATGAACCTGGATGTTATTTGTGTGGAAGAAGCCTCGTGGATATTTTACGAAGTCACAGAGAAAGTATGAGTGTTTGTTTTGTTTGTTGTTTTCGTGTTCAGAGTTATTCAGAAAGCACATTGAATTATAAATAATTTCGAGGTTCCAATTAGTCCTTTTTTTTAATTCTCAAATTTGAAAATAAAAGTCACGACTGTAATTGTGTTACTTATTTTTTACATTGTGAACATCGTTGTTGTAATTGTAGTTGTGCACTGCATGGTTCTGGTGAGTGAAATTATGTTGATTTTAATTATTCACATACATGCATTTATTATACATACATACAAATACACATACATACACACAACGCCATCAATACTTACACATTCCTACAAAGGAAAGTAAATACAATTATTCTTTAGAGGAAAAACATTTACCTATTCACTTTACGCTACATTTTTTTTGCCATTCTGTAAATATTCCCAACTGGATGCGACGTATTAGCCTCATGGGATTTTTAATTGTTTTTTAATCTTTCATATTCTTTTATAATGCGTTCAGTGTCATGAATTTTTCTACGCGAGAAATTTGATGACTGTAAGTGTATGCGTTTGTGCTTATATTTATGTGTGTGTGTGTGTGTGTGTGTGTGTTTGTGTTTTCTTTTTGTGTATATGTATGTGTGTGTCACCTCGTAACCATATATTCTATTCTTCATTTCCCTCTCTTTCCCCCCTCCCCTCCCCTCTCTACATTCCTATCTCCACCTCACCCCATGCGTCAACACTTGCGGCTGGATAGTGTACAAACGTGTATTTTGCGGCACGAGCTGGAGCACCTTCGCACACCATCCTCGTTCCTGTGATATTTAATACTGTTAGCCACGCCACAAACTAATCCGCGAAAAGTTAGTTCAGCAATAAAGCTTCCCACGCGACCTCTCTTCCCCTTTCGTCCCCTTCCGTCCCCTTCCGTCCCCTTCCCTGCAATCCCCTCATATCCTGACACCGCATATCGCTTCCCTGTCCGCCCTTTAGTCCACCTACACACCCTTCCGTCCGCTCCCACATCACCTGTCTCTCGCTGGCAATATCTGGACCCCTTTTGATCTTGCCTCACGTTCTCCTCCTTTACTTTCCCAGGTACACATGGTCTTCTCCTGCAGTCTGAATCACCTGATGCCTTTGACCTATTGATGACATCCTCTCTGCCTCCTCCTCCTCCTCCTCCTCCTTCTACTCCTCCTCCTCCTCCTCCTCCTCCTCCTCCTCCTCCTCCTCCTCCTCCTCCTCCTCCTCCTCCTCCTCCTCCTCCTCCTCCTCCTCCTCCTCCTCCTCCTCCTCCTCTCACTCCTTTTCTTTTCCTCCTCGTTAAACAAATAATAATAATTATGAAAATAGTAATGATAATAATAAAAATCTTGTTTTTCCTTACTTTTTTCTATCATTCGTACCCTTCTTTTTCCTTTGCTTCCTTCCTCCTTCACTTCACCACTTCTCTTCATTTCCTCTTCCTCCCCCTCTTCCTCTTCCTCCTTCACACTTCTCGAGAAAATAAATGTAGATTACCTTGGGTAGCAGCCAGAGAGGAAGGGTCTAATAACACAACATGGTGGCCATGATCTCTGGTAATGGTGATGATGTTGATAATTCCTTCTCATTATCTCCTCATAAAACATTTATCTACACAATGACCTTCCATCTCCACCAGAATTACCTACCATTACACAGCCTCCTTCCAAATACCTTCTGTACCTGCTGATTTTTGTTTGGGGGGGGCGGGGGGAGTTTGTTTCCTCCTCAAAGTACGCCACTGCACACCTCCACACCTTTCATGTTAACCATTTGTTTTAACTTGGCGGATATGACACGCCCACAGACGTAGAGCAAAGGCAGTTTTCTCCCTCCCAGTATCGCCAGTCATAAGCATAAGGAGAATGGGACAAAGTTCGCCCAAAGAAACCCAAACTATGTAAAATTTAAGGTG
>JAPQNM010000048.1:3263450-3288450 GCA_029783475.1 Metacarcinus magister
TGAGAAAGAGAAAAGCAAAGGCTTCTTAATTATCCCTTAACTTAATTACCGTCTAATAATAATAATAATAATAATAATAATAATAATAATAATAATAATAACAACAATAACAATAATAATAATAATGATAACAACAACAACAACAACAACAGCCGACTAAGTGAAATAGAGAGGAAGAAGAAAACCTATAACACAGAAAGGTGGGAAGGGACTAAACGGATGGAACAGGAACGAAGTAAGAGGAATTGAACTGAAATAAAACCGGAACGGAGGAGAACAAGGGTGCGACTGTATGAAAGCATTCAAGCAAAGTGATAGGATGAGGGAAGTGACGCTGGAAAGGTGGACTATCATGTTGAAAGGAAAGAGAAAGGAAGGAACACAATCGTGAAAGAAAATGAAAAAATATACATCCATATAAAGAAAAAAAATAATCAAAACACTCCATAAATCACGAATATTTTAAGAGAACATAATTTATCTTTCGCCAAGTACTTCATGCCTCATACTTTCCTCCGAACCTTCCATTCAATATGCACTCTCCAGGGAAGGAAAAAAATGGGTAAAAGATGAAATATAAACCAAATTATAGCAGACAGACCACTATAAGCCTTCTATGAGTAAATAAATCACTCGAAAAGAAGAGAGAAAGTTATCGTGCGTTCTGTCATCAGGGAATTGGTGTGAGGCATTAAGGCACTCACGTCTTTTGTTATGTTCTGGATAGATATTGTGTTTCCAAGGTAGCGAGGCAGCCTTTTATCCTTCTCATCCTTCTTCATCACCTCACTCCTCATTCCTCACTCATTCTTCACTTTAACTCCAAAATATTTCTTCCATTTCACAGTACTGCATTACACGCCTACTTTGTAATGTGATGTTGTTGTTATTTTTTTTCTCAGTTTTTCTTTTAGGTTCCCCCAAACTATTACGATTCTGCTTCCATAAAATATTCAAGGCAGCAGCCACGCCCGATGTTCCTGCTCGTCCACCACCTTGCATCTTAACGCCTGCATATACAAACATTCGAGGCCGTCATAAAGAACAAAGGAATAGCCAAACTTTGTCTTATTTTTTATATACTTGGTTATGTTCCTCTCAAATAGCCTCCGTTAAGTAGTAAAAGATAGGAAATGCGATGTGTTTCATGTGGCAGGAGCGTACCTACAGTCTTCTTGTTGTTTTTCTAGTAACAATGCAATTCGTAACAGTATCGTATTCTTGCCTAGTTGAGCCACTTTCCCAAGCAAATTTCGTTGCATTGTCACATAATTACATCTAGCTAATTCCATTTTAAAGTTTGGAAAATATCTTCTCGTCCTCGTTCTCCTTTTCACACAACGAGGCTAGATTGTGTCCTTGTATGGCCTGCAGGTCGTCTTAAGTTTGAAGATCTCTCAGTAAGTTGTTTAAAGGGAACACAGATATAGGCCACATCCTCCTTGGTGAGAAGGGACGCAGTGAGGTTGGGCGCAGGGTGGCGGAGCTGGGTCGGGCAAGTAAGGCGGGAAGGGATGCACGGGACTGAACAGGAAAGGGCCAGAGTTACGTAGGAAATGAAGAGAAGCTTAGATTTCATAAAGTGGAAGAATTTAACTAGCAGGATAAGACTATATAGGATGGTGGCTTTTCTTTATCTAACCACTTACTTAGTCCTCCTCATGCTTTCCTTCTACTTCCCTCCCCTCCTCCTCCTCCTCCTCCTCCTCCTCCTCCTTCTCCTTCTCCTTCTCCTCTTCCTCCTCCTCCTCCTCCTCCTCTCTTTCTCCTTCCACTCCCTTTACTTTACCTTTCATGTTGTGTGTTTAGGGCGGGGGGAGAGTTACTTAGCCAACACTCCCCCACATCCCCCTCAGTTCCACCCTAAATCACCTCCTCCCGAAGGCCTCTCTCCCTTCCTGCATCGCTTCCATCCAGCCTCCGCCACACCCTTCCTCTACAGCCCCCTAAAGGCACCACCGCCTCCTCCTTCTCTTTACACTGTCCGCTCTTATTACGGCCTTCATGTGCTAGCAGACGACGCCCTTAGAAGTTCTCAAGCATATGCCTCTAGGTCACTACTACCACACACCACCACAACACCACTATCACCACACCACTATCACCACCAGTCACCACTATTATCGTTACCACTATCCTCCTCTTTTTCCTCCTCCTCTTCCTCTTCCTTGTACTCTTTTATCTTCTACTACTTTTTCTCCTCTTTAGCTTCCACGTCCTACTTCCCTTCCTCCTTATATTTATCTTGTTCCTTAACGATCTGTGATGTACTTCTCTTTAATATAAATGGAGGGTGATCAGAGGCCGCTATTAAGGAGATCATAAATGTGACTAATAAATTGAGAGAATGAGTTTTTTTTTATAGGTCTTATGTAAGGTTCCTGTTTATATTTGTCCTCCACCAAACGGAGCAGGGGGGGAAGAAAAAAAAAAAGCGAGAGAGAGGCGCGTGTAACCACCATAGAATGTAATAAAATTCGGTCAATGTGTGGTTTATGTGTATGTTTTAGCGTCACGCACACCCAGCATTGGAATTTTTCGCTGTCCAGAATGAATTCAAACTATTAGTCTATTTTGTTTCTCTTTTTTTTTTTTGTATATCCGTTTTACACACACACACACACACACACACACACACACACACACACTTTATTTTTTCTCTCTCCCTTTCTCTCTTTCTCTCTCTCTCTCTTCTCTCTCTCATTACGTCTGGTCGCTGGTCTTCCCTGGTGTCCATTCAAAAGTCCAGGTCAAACCGATTCTCCACCGTTCACGCCCCGGTTCCTGGACGGTTCTCTCAAGGTCCTTTGACATCCACCTTACGCTCGGGACACAAAGGCCTTACAAAGAGCCACGACCTCACTGATGGCAGCGCCGACCACAGAGATGAGAGAGTTACGCAGCATCAAAGTTTTTATTGAAGACAAATCCTCGTTTTTCAATTGTTTCGGTATGTGTATGTCTGTGGGTGCGAGTGTGTTTTTTTTATCTATCTTGAGTCTTTGGTTATATGACACTGATAGTTACAGGACTTGTTTTCTCATTTTACCCTGGCAGGACGTGTACTCCATGACCTACTTCAACGCCACACATAACGTGACGGTGTACCACTGCGCCACGAGGGGTGAGCATGACCTCATCTTCGCCGTGTACCGCCTCGTCATCGTGTTCCTGCTGCCTGCCCTCTTCATGTCCTTCTTCTACGCGCGTGTCATCAAGGCTCTCTGGGTGTCCACAAAGACCATGTCCGCCATGACGCGTGTGTACAGGTAAGACTAAGGTGTGCCTGTGTGTGGGTTGGGTGTATGTGAGTCAACGACCACGCTAATCTATATAAAAAAAAAAAAAGGTATCATAATGTTATCACAATGGTGTCATGTTCCCTATTATACGCATCACAAAGAAATGAAAAGTGCTAGTAAAGTTTAATGAGCAAAAAGTAGGCGGGTAAGAGGATAAACAAGCTTTGGAAAGGTGTGCTATAGAGTTTCTTACGTTAGTCATTATGTTGACAAAATGTCCGTCACTCATACATCATTACCAGTCAAACGCCTTCAGATATATTTCACAACAAATGCAGGATGTATATGAAGCAAGAAAGGCGTTGCATATATTTGAATACCTATTTCCATTTTTTTATAAGCATGAGTGGAAAAAAAATATCCGGGAACGAGTACTTGAAGGCGACCCAAGATACAAATAGGGCTTTGGTTCAATTTTTTTTTGTTTTTAAGTCGGATCCCTAATCGCCGCCGCCGAGGTGAAAGGCGTCTGATGAACCAACCACCTTCAGGCCCCGACGGATACGCCTCGCTCACTAACAAGGGAGGAAAGTTACAGCTCCACCAGACTAATCCGCGGCGTTCAATGGTTGTTTAGCTGCTTATGTGTTCGATCTTCGTGGATTGAATCTGTTCTCTTAAGACCTTCGGCACAACATCCAGAACTAATTACCACAGTCTCTCCCTCTTCCCTTTTTCTCCTTGTCTCACCGCCTCTCCTCTTCCCGCCGCATCTTCCAAGCTATTCAACTTCCTGGAGATCTCCTCTGGTATAGGAGTTTCTGAGATTCCACGCGCTGAAAAGGTTAATTGAAGTGGAAATCCGGTGTAAAGAGCGAAGGGGAAGACGTTGCAGCAGAGATTATGGTGCACGCTTCTTCGTGTTGTGGTCAGCGGTCATGTAGGAGAGAAAATATATACTTGGCAGAGAGTTAAGTTGCTAGGTCAGAAGAAAAATTTAATTTGTGGAAGGTTGGAAATCATAAAAACTTCCATGGTATGTCGTTCGTGGCAAGTCTTCAAGAAATCGAGGCTAAACTTGTTCGCCGGAGGAAAAGATTTTTTATCCCTTAACTTGCCAAGGGAAAGAGAAATATGTGTGTATGTATGAAATTGGTTTCTATGTTAGGTTTTCTTGAGTTGTGTGTCTATACAATGTCAATACACAGCCTGGCATGTATGAAACTATTCACATACATACATTGAGAGTCCTTATTGAACAGGTAAGCAAACAGGTGAAAAGATTGGCAAACGTAAACCGATCTGTTCTGATATTTACTTCAGTTATTGACGATACAAGCAACCCCAGGAAGTGACGGTAAAACGTTGTACATTCCTGACAAGCGTATTACTTCATGGTCAACAGAACGCCTCGCTCTTACTGCGTCAACTTATCATTTTTCTTTTTCACTACCAGTCACAAGGTTGTCATTCCTCCTCCTGCTTCTCTTCCTGTTCGTCTTCCTCCTCCTCTTCCTATCCCTCCTCCTCCTCCTCCATCTCCTTCTCGCCCTCAACATTAGCCTGTGGCACAAAAAATATAATCCTATCAATTTCACGGCGTCTTTATCGGAGTTAGTAGTTTGTCCATTAAGGTGAATTGCAACACAAAAAATCCACTGAAAAAAATACCAATCGTACAAAGAGGGACAGTTGTAGTCCTTATGGGTCTTACTTTTTTGTTGTTGCTGTTGTTTGATAGAGAAGGGTTGGGTGATTCTTTGTTAATTGTTTATCTCTTATGTTTTGTTGAACGTAGGACGAGAGAGAGAGAGAGAGAGAGAGAGAGAGAGAGAGAGAGAGAGAGAGAGAGAGAGAGAGAGAGAGAGAGAGAGAGAGAGAGAGAGAGAGAGAGAGAGAGAGAGAGAGTTAGACGGACAGACAGACAGATAGACAGAAAGACAAATAAACAATTACATGTATGTGCTAACATTAAAGTGAGACAATTTCTAACATTAATATTAAAGTTTCAACAAATAACTTAATGCGTGCAAATTGTAGGAATGTACAATTTGTGTTTTGAAAGTGACACATCACCATATGTCAACCACATTGAAACACGTGAACTATGTTGTGCCTCCAATACAAACACAAATATAAAATGGGAAGAATCAGTCACCATCGTTACCGTTATAATAACCTTAATAATAATAATAATGATAATAATAATAATAACTAATAATAATAATAATAATAATAATAATAATAATAATAATAATAATAATAATACAATTGAAAAAAAATGTACCCATATCTCCGAGCAACCTCAAAGCTTTCATTATTTTCATACCCAACTTCGCAGCAAAAAAAATGTATATGAAAAAAACATGTTCATACAGAGTTCCAACCAACTCTATACTTGCTAAATTTACTGGACTATATTTTTTTCACTCCCTCTCTTTTTTCCTCCTTCACTCCGTCAGCAGCAGTAGTGGAGGGTTAATGGACTTACTTGGGCTTACTTATTGGTCTGACCACGAAAATCTGGGCTGTGGCCGAGACGTTTGGTAGGTTGATGTGGCAGTGAATGGCGTTGTGAAATTATGGGAATGTAGCCTAGAAAGAGGAGGAAAAGAAGATTACGAGGAAGAGGAAGGGGAAGAGGAAAAGAAAAAGGAAATGGTACAGTATGGTAAGGGAGGAAAGCCAGTATGTAGCTACAGTGATGAGTTACAAATGGGTAATGTAGATGAGGATACAAGGGAAGGTGTATTATAGTGTAGCAGCAGAGGTAACAGGGTCTGAGTGTTTTCATATCCGATGTGATTTTGATATTGCTTCCCGAGGGACACTGTAAACAAGGAGAAAATGTTTTATTATTATTGAGGTGACAAGAGTTGGATATGAGTTTGTGTAGAGCGTTTGTTGTAGCTGTGGATTACAGATGGTGAAGAGAAAGAGAGTTGGGTGTTGCTGGGTGAGGTGTGAAGGGGTGTAGGGAAGATATACTACACACACACGCACACACACACGCACACACACACGCACACACACACACACGCACACGCACACACACACACACACACACACACACACACACACACACACACACACACATTCTGGAAGACAGGATTACTGGCCTTCAACTTTGACTCCTGCTAGAAGATCAATTACAACTCCTTTACTGCGGCAAGTATGAAAAGACAAATTTCTTAAATCCATTCACTTAAGAAATGAAAAGGAGCTTGCAACATTTCATGAATCACTTAGCAATATCATCCTCGTTCTCAATGGAGGTCTAAGAATAGAGTTGCAATGATTTCTTACGACCACTCACGGATGGAAAAGTGGTACGGAATGCTTTCAAAAGACTTGTGATATCAATGCAACATCTCAAGAAACATACAAGCGAAACATTTGATTTTGCTTCTTCCTCCTCCTCCAAAGTTATCATTTTTCTAAGTATCGAGAGCAAGTAAAGACGATATTATGTCTAGCAAAGCAGCATCGTCCTTGTGTCAATATTCAATGGGTATGTTTATGCCTGTTGACTGATCAGTTTGTCGTGTGTTACGCCACAAAGCATCTAACCTTCACCCAGACGCCACTCAAAAGAAAAATAGACATCAAGACGCGTGTTGAAAGATATAAAATGTCCAACATGTAAATGAAATAACAACAAAAAGAAATTAATAGCTGCTCTCGGCTACTTTACTTCTTGTCTTTGATTTCAGCTCATGTAGAAGTTAAACATCCGTTCGGAAATATAGTGCTAAGCTTATTGTTTTCTATCTCATTCTCTGTCTTTAGAGTGTAAGTGAGCAGTCTTTTTTTTTTACCACATCCTAGTAGAAGGAATAGTAGTAGTAGTAGTAATAGTCGTAGTAGTAGTAGTAGTAGTAGTAGTAGTAGTAGTAGTAGTAGCAGTAGCAGTTGTAGTAGTAGTAGTAGTTGTAGTAGTAGTAGTAGTAGTAGTAGTTGTAGTAGCAGTAATAGTAGTAGTAGTAGTAGTAGTAGTAGTAGTAGTAGTAGTAGTAGTAGTAGTAGTAGTAGTAGTAGTAGTAGTGTCATGCCGGGGGGGGGGTGTCTATGGTTGTTTATTATTATTTTTAATGTTGTTATCATTACCATTTATTACTTGTTCTTATCACCACCTCCCTGGTCATGCTCTGGGGTTTATTTATGATGTTATTAAGCGGGTCGGTATTATGCTGCCATCACCTATTATGAGGGAAATAGGAACCCTTTCGAAAGCTGGCCACTGGTCGTTGTCGTTGTCATTTTGGTAGTAATAAATCTTAGCCACAAGGAGTCACTCTGGTTACCACTGGGGGAGACATGTCACTAATGAGATAACTTCTGATTTTTGTATACTTATTATTTGCTAAAAGATATTTTTTATAGGTTAACAACAAAAAAGAAAAGAGTACAAACTCAATAATGTTACACACTTTGATAATCTGAGTGACACGTTCAGTTTATTTGGTACCAGAGACCTCAATAATACTGTTAGCTACTCCACACGTTAAATTTCATTTACTTGACACAGAATAATTTCGAAACCCAATCTTTTCCTGATCTTAACACGGTATAACTTAATCTTCACTTTCCAGATTCAAACTTGTTCCTAATCAAAACACATGATCAAAATAATACAATACCGTTCTTAATAATACTCTAACTAATGAGACAAACATCTAATGGGGAAACAAATGTGAGTGTGTGTGTGTGTGTGTGTGTGTGTGAATATGTGTTTGTGGAGGCACTTGGACGGAACCTGATCGGGGAGGGAGAAAGACGCGGACTGAGTTAAAGTGTAGTAGGTATTATTTTTATTATTAGTATTAGTAGTAGTAGTAGTAGTAGTAGTAGTAGTAGTAGTAGTAGTAGTAGTATCATGACAAGTAAAAACAAGAGCTTACCTTTGTACCCTGAAGATATTCTCTCCACGTTGTCTAGGATGGAAGAAACTTACAGAAAAGCGAATTCCGTGCTGAAACTATTTGGTTAGCTCGTGGAAGACAGAGACTTACGCTTTGTGTTGATTTATAGTTAATCTTAGCTTTGTTTGGTGTTTGCGTTTGGTAATAATGTTTTGCCTTTGACTGGGGGTATGTAAAATGTCAGATGCATTTAATCAACTTAATTACATCGCTACGTTTTGTTTATACCTTGAAAGCTTATTAAAACAAGGTTAGCGTTAAAAGCAATTGTTTTTAGATCTTTTCTCTCCACGATTTAATAAAGCGTACCAACAAAACAAATGGCTTTATCAGAAGGAAGCAGCCACTCATCACAAGAAAAACTTAGAAGAAAATTTATGTCAGTATCAATATATATCACTGAGAATCTTAATTAGCTGAACTTGTTTTTAGAATTACGTAAACTCAACCATTAACATCATAACTTAGAATTTCGACGACCTAAGAATTTCCTTTGCGTCGTGAGTAGTTTGAAATATTTTGCAAAGTTTCTCTACTCAGATGACGAGGAGTTCAAAGCAGCCAAGCACAATTTGATTTTGGTAGCAGCCTTTGACATCTGCAACGTAGCTAGAACACAGATGGCGACTTGATTCCTTCCATGTATCTATCTATATATAATGTTCTAAATGATATCAATCAGTCGAAATTCAGAACTGTAGCGGCAGTGTAAGGGGAAGAAGATATAATTGGATACATAGTTCTCTACTGATGAGAAGTTACTGCAACCTTCACCTCACAGTTTGATGGTGTTGGTGGCGGCGGTGCTTCCATGCTCCTCCACACACCACCAAGCCACCGTTCACTCGCTACTGTGTCATCCCGTTACGCACTACGTCTGTCTTTCATCTCTCGCTTCCCCCCTAAAATCCAGACCCTGTAAACCTATAGTGTTTTCCCTTCAGCGCCTTTCGCCTAATGGTTTTTGCTCCGACGTACTATTTTTCTCTTACACTAACATTTGTTTTAACCACGTCAGAGGAGTACAATAAGCCTTCCACCTTTGTTGACGACGTAAGCAGCATCATATAAACAGATTTTTTTATTATAATGACTCAAAATAATGTCTTTGCCAGGAAAAAGTCAGGCTTTTTGTCTCTCTCTCTCTCCCTTTCTTTCTCTCTTTCTATCCTTCCACTGGGAAAAGCAGGTGAATAAAACTTTTCCTACAGGTAACTCTTTGTCCGTGCATCATTAATTGGTGGTGGTATTGGTAGCGGTGATGATGGTGATGATGGTAGTGGTGGAAATAGTATAGTGGTGATGGTGGTAGTGGTGGAAGTAGTGCTGTGGTGATGGTGGTGGTGATGATGGTGGTGGTGGTGATGATGGTGGTGGTGGTGGTGGAAGTAGTGTAGTGGTGATGGTAGCGTAGTGGTGGTGGTAATAGTACGGTAAAGGTGATGACGTTGGAGGAAGCGGTACTAGTATGGTGTTGATGGTGTGGTGGTGAAAGTCTTGATGATGATGGTATGTGCAAGCTGGTGTGGTGGCGGTGGTGTTGGGGAGAAGGATGGAGACACAAGTGGTGAAGAAGTGGTGGTGGGGAGGGTGGGAGGAGCGGCATTTTTTGGCGGCAGTGGAGGTGTGAAGTCAGTGAGGCGGGGGTGAAGAGACGCCATCTGACGGCCGTAAAAAGAAGCTCCACAAAGTCGAGGCGTCAGGTTACGGTGACTTGTAGATTCATATTTTTCCTCCTCCTCTCCCTCCTTCCCTTCTTCTCTCCGTCTCCTCTCCCTCCCTCCTTCTATCTCCTCTCTTTGTCTCAAGCATCATCGCTCTTTTTCTTCCGGCCATTCAGTTTTCCTTTCTTGCATTTTTTTCTTCTCTAGCTCTCGCTCTCAGGCTCTTGCTCTCTGGCTCTGGCTCTCTCTCTCTCTCTCTCTCTCTCTCTCTCTCTCTCTCTCTCTCTCTCTCTCTCTCTCTCTCTCTCTCTCGCTCTCTCGCTCTCTCTCTCGCTCTCTCTCTCTCTCTCTCTCTCTCGCTCGCTCGCTCGCTCGCTCTCTCTCTCTCTCTCTCTCTCTCTCTCTCTCTCTCTCTCTCTCTCTCTCTCTCTCTCTCTCTCTCTCTCTCTCGCTGACTCATTTACTAAGTCACTCAAACTTTCATTAGAGGGTGGTCTTCAATTTCGCCCACACACACACACACACACACACACACACACACACACACACACACACACACACACACACACACACACACACACACACACACACACACACACACACACATTCACACTCACCCACACAGAAAGAAAAAGTGGGAGGAATAAATATGCATGTTGAGAGAGTCATTTTCACTTTCACTTTCACTTGCAATCACACACCCACTCTATTATTGCAACACCCACTCCATTAGACTGACGTGAACACAACAACACACACACACACACACACACACACACACACACACACACACACACACACATGCATATCCTAATTCCTCCTACATGATCAAGCATTCCTTTCCCCCTTTGTCCTCCTCCTTTAAGTCCAAAAATAAATCATCTGCAAATAGTCGGAGTGAATAAGTTTCCCGCGTGAGTTTCCAAATTTAGAACACTGAGTAACCTTGAAAATTCTAATAACAGCTTCGCGTCGCAGTAATTCCGTCAGCAAACACGAATAAACGAGAATCACGACTTGACAAGGAAGAGTAGAATGAAGTTAGTGAGAGCGTGGCATTGATCTTTTATGTAGCTATCGGACGGACGCACGCTCCTACCTCCTCCTTCTCATCCTGTCCTTGATTGCATTTCCTTCATTCATGAGTCAGACTAAATCCACTTCATTGCCCTTTAAAATCCTCTCGTATGTAATGGATTTATTGTATTGTATTTTGTGTCCAGCTTAATGTTAAGTGAAATGTATCCATGTTGATTTATCTAGACGAAAGAAAGTTATTTATTTATATTTCTTCCTCTCTCACTTGCTTTATTATATATATTATTACTTCATTTTTCTTTATTTCTGACATTTATCGAAGGTCGTGTGACAATGTGGAAATAAGGGATATCTCTCTCTCTCTCTCTCTCTCTCTCTCTCTCTCTCTCTCTCTCTCTCTCTCTCTCTCTCTCTCTCTCTCTCTCTCTCTCTCTCTCTCTCTCTCTCTCTCTCTCCTCTCTCTCTCTCTCTCTCTCTCTCTCTCTCTCTCTCTCTCTCTCTCTCTCTCTCTCTCTCTCTCTCTCTCTCTCTCTCTCTCTCTCCTCTCTCTCTCTCTCTCTCTCTCTCTCTCTCTCTCTCTCTCTCTCTCTCTCTCTCTCTCTCTCTCTCTCTCTCTCTCTCTCTCTCTCTCTCTCTCTCTCTCTCTCTCTCTCTCTCTCTCTCTCTCTCTCTCTCTCTCCTCTCTCTCTCTCTCTCTCTCTCTCTCTCTCTCTCTCTCTCTCTCTCTCTCTCTCTCTCTCTCTCTCTCTCTCTCTCTCTCTCTCTCTCCTCTCTCTCTCTCTCTCTCTCTCTCTCTCTCTCTCTCTCTCTCTCTCTCTCTCTCTCCTCTCTCTCTCTCTCTCTCTCTCTCTCTCTCTCTCTCTCTCTCTCTCTCTCGATAATTAAACACTAGCAACACAGTCCGCCGTTGTATTGCAATCTAACACAGGAGATCCGACGTTTTATAGATCTGAAGCTAGCACGACTTAATCAGCTAAATGGACACACACACACCCACACACACACACGCACACATCCACACCCACGCTCACACACACTTAAGAAAAAGTGGTCAGTTGCATTTTATGCATGCTTTGATGTTTTTATTTTCTCTTTTTCTTTTATTCGTTTTTCCTTTCTTTTCTTTCTTCTTTGTCTCATTTTTTCCTCTCCGTTATTGTTGTGTCTTCGGATTTTACTCAAAGGTTTATGTTTTTTTTCCTTCTTTATTCTCTTTCTTTTCTTTTTATTCCTGTTGGTGGTTTTATTGTTTCGTTTAATAAGTAATTGTTGTTCATGTTTCTTTTCTTATTCAAAGGCAACACTTATTATTATCATTTGTAGTAGTAGCAGTAGTAGTAGTAGTAGTAGTAGTAGTAGTAGTAGTAGTAGTAGTAGTAGTAGTAGTAGTAGTAGTAGTAGTAGTAGTAGTAGTAGTAGAAGAAGTAATAGTAATGTTTTTCTTTCTTTACTATTTTTCTTCTTCTTCGTCTTTTCTTATTTTTCTTCTCTTGCTTCTTCTTCTTCGTCTTTTTCTTCTTCTTCTTCTTCTTCTTCTTCTTCTTCTTCTTCTTCTTCTTCCTCTTCTTCTACTCTTTGTCTTACTTATTTTACCGACAGTTTCTTTTCTTTTCCACTCCTCCTCCTCCTCCTCCTCCTTCAGACCCAAATTTTTCTTCCGTCATTTTATACATCCTTCTCCTCCTCCTCCTCCTCCTCCTCCTCCTCCTCCTCCTCCTCCTCCTCCTCCTCCTCCTCTGTGAAGCTAGAGTAAGAGGAGCCAGAATTATGCTTCCAAAGTGGAGTCCTTTCATATCGAAGAGAAATGAGAAGTTGAAGCTGCATTTTATTTCAATTTGTTTCCCCTTTGACGTCCAAGGGGAGGGCAAAAGAGAGATAAATGCAGAAATTAGAGGGAAAACATTTGATTACATGAACCTCGCAATATTTCCCTTCTCTCTCTCTCTCTCTCTCTCTCTCTCTCTCTCTCTCTCTCTCTCTCTCTCTCTCTCTCTACTCTCTCTCTCTCTCCTCTCTCTCTCTCTCTCTCTCTCTCTCTCTCTCTCTCTCTCTCTCTTCTCTCTCTCTCTCTCTCTCTCTCTCCTCTCTCTCTCTCTCTCTCTCTCTCTCTCCTCTCTCTCTCTCTCTCTCTCTCTCTCTCTCCTCTCTCTCTCTCTCTCTCTCTCTCTCTCTCTCTCTCTCTCTCTCTCTCTCTCTCTCTCTCTCTCTCTCTCTCTCTCTCTCTCTCTTCTTTTTCTCTCGTAACTTTACTTTTTTTACACTTTTATTGTACACTTTTCTCAGTCAAAAAAATATAAAAAAATTACACCTTCCTAACGCCATTGAATTGCACCCACCTAATCAAATAACTCTCCTCATCTACCTTTTATTAAACCTAAAACGCTCACCAACGAACATGTCCACAAATTTTTTTTCTTTCGTGGTCGGTCTAGTTACGAGGGAGGAAAAAAAATAATAAAAAGTACTAGTGGCCACATATTTTCCCCCTCAATGTCAGCAGACTTCGAGACGTGATGAGCCTGCAGCTTAAGCCCCGTCAGAGAGGGATGGGGAACGAACGTGGGAGTATAGCCTTGAATTTACTCCCCTCTCCCACTTTCCCTTCCTCCCACACGCCCGTGCACCTATTGACCGAGAGCATAGGTGGGGTCGTTGAGCGCTTCTCCTCTTTTCCCGTTACGCCTCTTAAGTGTCATTGCTGCACCATCCATCACAGCCTTTGATGTAATGATGAGTAACTTGGTTTCCTTTTTTCCACTTTTTTCCTTCTACATGGTTACGGTGTTCAGAGTGAAAAGACGTGTTTTTTTATTTGTTCTTACAGGACTAAGGATGCGTTGAGGCCTTACAGGTAGACGGACAGACAGACAGATAGGTAGACAGACTTATCTAGAGAGAGAAGCAATACAGAAAGCAATCCACGGGAAATACTGTGTTCGTTAAGGGCATAGTAACATGTTCGATTCTTTAGCACAGTGCATAGCGCGAGTTTGTCTAAGTTGCTCTTTAACTTATTGAGTTCACTCGTGTTTATTTTTCACGTGAACAGAAAGTATTAGTGTTGCCCGGGCAGCACCTGTCTCTCTGTGATGTGTATTAGTGGTTCCATCACACTCAGCGAGGGTGACTCTATAGTACAGTGTTCGACTCGTGGCCTAAAGGTTGCGAGTTTGATCCTGGCTCACGGCAGCTTCTTGGTGAGAGGGGCAGCACTCTCTCGATAATCCTAGCACAACTATATGGTCTATAGTTATCTAGTTTGGGGGAATTATATAATCACCTTTAATCTCTCTCTCTCTCTCTCTCTCTCTCTCTCTCTCTCTCTCTCTCTCTCTCTCTCTCTCGCTCTCGCTCTCGCTCTCGCTCTCGCTCTCTCTCTCTCTCTCTCTCTCTCTCTCTCTCTCTCTCTCTCTCTCTCTCTCTCTCTCTCTCTCTCTCTCTCTCTCTCTCTCTCTCTCTCTCTCTCTCTCTCTCGTTTGTTCTTGCCCACACTGAACATTATATAGTTTCGAAATTGTAATTGTCTGGATAAGCTTCCGTTGCGACAGAGCTTCAAAAAATTTGATGTGATAGTTGGATATATTTTGAAACGACGACGATTATCTTAGGTATATATTGCTAACTGAAATACATTATGTCGTCGTCACAGGAATTACGAAACTCAGGAGATCAAGGATGAAGAACTGTATAATGTTTCCCACCAGTTCAGGAATACTACTACAGATTACCTGAGTCAAAGGGATGTGTAAACCTAATTGAGCTTCGAGTTAACTCCTGCTGGTACTTAGCCTTTAAGAGCTATTCTGAGAACCACAAAGGATGCCACCAATACCTTTAAGAGGACGGGCTTACGAGTCCTATAGGAGACGGTAACATAGTAGGATCCTGTGTGTACTATTAGCGCCTCGTCCCCACCACCACATGCAGGGGAGAAATTGTAGCTCGTTTGTGTGGCTGTGGCCTTGTGTAGTGAGGGGAAAAATGGAGAAAAAGTAAGATAGGGAGAGGGAAAGGGTGTGTGTGGGGTTCAATTGATATCCTTCCCTTCTATTTTTCTATTATATTTTGCACTCATCCTTAGACACGCATCTCGGTTCCAATTCTTCACCTCACACTTCGTATACTCACTCACTCTCTCACTCTTTCATACGTTCCTCCGTCTCGCACTTTCTCTTTTTCAATTTCCTTTTGGTCACCGGTCTCTTACTCTTCGTTTGCGCTTTCTCCTCAGCCTCACTGCTCTCCCCTCCGTCTCTCCTTTTTCTTCCTTGCGCTTTCCCCTTACACTCACTGCCGACCCATTCCCTTTTTCCCTCACGATTTCCGTTTGGTTTCTCACTACAGCATCTCTTCCCACCACTCCCTGGCCTCGTGCTCTGTTACTTCCGGCATCGTGCAGTCTTCCCCCTCAGTGGCGTCTGGTCTCGCTGCTTTCCACGCCTCCTGCCCAGTTAGGCGCTGCGTCCACCGCCAGAGGTCCGGAGAAGAGGTCAAACAAGCCAGAAAACAAGTAAGTGTCTTATTTTCACGGTCAGGCGACTTAGACATCAAGAGCAGCATGGACTCTGGAAGTATATTGTGTTATATATGTTTGTGAGTTCTTTGTGGGTTATTAGTCTGTGCCAGTAGGAGTATATAAAGCCCTTGGAGATGTGTTATGGTTGTGTGTACGTGAAGCTTTTGACCTTGTATGAGGTGAAAGGAATATATACAATTTTTCTGCTATATATATATATATTTTACTTCAGTGTTTTAGGAAATCTTTGTTGTTTGTAGGGAGTGCATCAGCTTGAGGTTCTTAGATTCTTTACAATTTCCTGAAAAGATTTTTATTTCACTTTTTTGGGGTTGCGTATAATTTAGTGCTGAATGATTGATATTGTACCACAAATCTTTTTTTTCTCTCTCTTTTTTTCCGTTCCACAACCCTAATAGCTCGCCACACAATGCATAAAAGGAAAGGTTCTCTTTGTTTACCCCCTCAATTCCAGCCCCCAGCCCAGGCGTCGAACAATAAGGGTGAACATAGATCCCACTCGGTCTCTCTTTCACCCTTTGTAAAGAAAGGAATAAAAGAAAAAACATCTGAAGCGCATGAATCGTTTGGTTTAGTTTCATAGCTTCACATCGTGTTATTTTCATATTTGTTCCCTATATTTTTCACTCTGCAGTTCCCACTTATGGTTTTGTCTCATAAATTATCCCAAATGTGTTAATAAGTGCCTTCCTTCCATCGGACATGCAAACAGACAAAAGAGAGAAAAATAATAAATGATCATAAAAAAAATGTCAAAATTACACGATAGAAATCCCATTATTGACGACATGAAGTTTTAGAAAGAACACGAATTATAAAGTTAAAAGATACATAGCTAAGATTAATGTGTAAGTTTATCAAATGTTCTGTTTATTTCGTGAGTCCAGCTCCGTTTAGCAGTGTTCTTATCCTGTTTAGTACTGCAATAGACTTAAAAGATTTTCATGACTGCAAGAAAACACAATAGTTATCTAATATGTTTACAGGGATAATAATTTGCCACGAAGAAATGTATGCATTGTAGTTGACATGCAGTACGCAGCTATGAGAAGGGCTAACTATAATACACTGAAATAAAATAGTTAGGGTAAAGGACGAATTGTTTAATATGATACAACAATGATTATAGTAAATAGGTAACTTCCACGATTATTACTGAAGAAAAAAAATTAAGAAAAAAATTTAACACTTGACATGCCTACCTTAATGATTTTCACATCCAGATATAATTTGCATTCCTCTGTTTACACACGTTCTATATTTAACCCTTTCGTGCGTCACTGGACTCTTGTGAATGATATATAGACTAAAAGAAGAAGAAAAAAAACTTGACGACAGATGCACTTTACTGTAAATAAATTCTGTTTACGCTTTTAACATGTGGCGGCAAAGAGTGTGACATTCCAAGAAAGTGTTACTGATTTAGGTATTACCACCCACACCCTTTTGATCCTTCGTGAGAGCATGCAAAGCTCCGTGTGTGTGTGTGTGTGTGTGTGTGTGTGTGTGTGTGTGTGTGTGTGTGTGTGTGTGGGAGTGGGTGAGAGGTAGGGTTGTGTGTGTGTGTGTGTGGGTGTGTGTACGAAGAGATAAACAGACACTAGGAGACAGAAACAAACACACACACACACACACACGCAGGTAAAAATATGATGGCAAGAGCAGAAAAATATGGAGTATTAGTGAGGTAAATACGCGTGATGTGTACCAGGAAAAAATAATGACACCACTCCTTGCCTCACTTCCCAACCTTACACTAGTAATTGGACGGAGACTCAGATGTGACGGGACAGGCTCTTTGCCGCACACACCCCTGATCTGTCTTGACGAGGTGGTGGAGGAGGAGATAACGAGATGACAAGATTACGAAACGAGAAATACGAATGAAAACTAACTCTTATTAAAAGGAATGAAATATACAAGAGAAGGAGTAGGAAAAGAGGACTAGGAAGAAGAAGTAACGAGATGAAAAGATTAAGAGGAAGGAGAAATACTAATTACAAATGTCCTAGATTAATAGGAAGGAAATAACAACCGAAAGAAGAAGAGGAAGAAGTAACATGATACAAGTTTAGAAAAGAAGAGGAAACACAAATAACAAATGACTTAGTTTAGAAGGAAAGAAAGAAAAAGGGAAAAAGGCTGCAAGTTCAATAAGAGATGCTGAATGATTTGATATAAAAAAAAAATAGGAAGGAAGGAAATTATGCGAGAGAAGGACATTACCATCTCATCTGTATGCAAATCAACGTCATACAAAAACAAAGATAATAATGATAATATTAATCACATAAATTCTTTTTTTTTTTATTATCACAGGAAGAACTAGTTTGAATCCGCTTTGAGCCCTTCAGTTCCTTGTTTTAATTTCTCGTTTTCTCTTCCCTACAGGTGATCAAGATGCTGATTTTGGTGATCATTCTCTTCATGGCGTGTTGGGGACCCAAGATTGTGTTCCTCGTGTTCCAGAAGAATGGTTTCGCTCAAGAGTCTTTCAAGCCACTCGTCTACAACATGAGGATCTGCCTTGGTCTTCTGCCCTTCATCCATTCGTGTCTCAATCCAATCATATACAGGTAAAGAAGAATGTGTTGTTATCTGTCATTTTTTTCTTCATCACTTTTTTCATCGGTTTTTTTTTTCCGTCATCTTCCTTTTGTTCATCCGTTGTTTTTTTCGTCATTTCGCTTTCTCTTCATCTCCCTTTTCATCTCTTTTTTTTCACCTTATTTTTTTATTTGTCATCTTCCTTTTCTTTCTTTATCTACTTTTTCGCTATCTTCATTTTTTTTTTTCTTTGTCATCTCCCCAGTGATGTTTTTCGCACCTTCACGTTTCTCTATACTTTTATCTCACACCTTGTTTGAAAAGTTCTGTAACCATCTTTCTTTAAAAGTTTTCCTTGAACAGCATCAAAACACTTTCAAAATTTATATTATAAATGCTCAACTTAGTCTATATTTAGTTCTATTTTTCATTCATTTACCTATTAACATCGCAGAATATAGTGAATTTATTTTTTTTATTTTCTTTCGTATTGACTTTCTTTTCTTTATCTTTCTCCTTCGATCTTCCACCTACACAATCCTCATCCTGATTTCTCTGTCCTTCAACCACACAGTTCCGTTCCTTGCATTCCCAACTGTCTTCTTCGCTTCCACCACACAATTCTTTCAACGGACCATCGCTTTTTCTGAATACCGGACGCTGCATCCTAGGTATTCTTGTCCTCTTCTTCGTCACTATCACTTGTTTTACTATGTATACATCCTCGTCAGATAAGAAAACGTCCTCCCTCTGCATTACCATAATAATAATATTGGTTTCCTCATTACCATACATAGATACATATGACTTTTATTATCATTACTTGCCTATTGTCTTATATTCCTCCATCTTGTGACTTGCGAGGTTTATTTAGTTAAATGTTTTTACTGAGTGCTGTCAAAATGGTGGCGAATGATTAGCTTGAGTTAGGGAATTACGGAAACCACGCAATTTCTCTTGAAGGCCTTGGCGAAGAAATTTTCCAAGAGATGGATTGGGTAGGATTGCAGACTCCAATCAGAAAGGGATCAAGATACTAAGTGACTAATTGCATGCTTTTCTTGTTTTCATCGTGTGACGTGCGCCGGTCACTGAACTGCGAGGGAAAGAGAGAGAAAGGAATTCGCATTTCCTGTCCGGCATGTGCAAACCTGAAACTCCTCCTTGTTTTCCCGCCTATTTTGATGTCGACGTTTCTCTTATGCTCTCAGAAGACTGGCAGTATCTGATTCACCCAGGGAATATTGGAAGTGCGAGTTATTTACTTGCTTAAAACTGGAAAATATTCGATGTTGTCACTAGCCTGAGAAGCTTTGAAGAATGTGAGATTACTATACAATACTCTAATAACGCTCCCTTCCTTGTCCTTCCTCAACGCACTATTTCGTTCAGTATTCAGAAAAGATATATAACATACAGAGAAAATGCATCACATACAAGTCCTTTGGCCGAGTCAGGGTCCATTTACAGGTTTGGGTTTGGGTTCGTTTACTACATTATCAGAGAGAGTGTTTGAAGTGAGTGTTGAGTCTTAGCGTTTGATATACTATACTAAACACCTTTAATAATGATATCAAAACCACCTGCCGCTCTTGTACTCCTGAAGCAGACAGCCAAGACGCCCCTGCACACTATGCCTTGCTAAAATGTCAACATCTCCCTTCTTTACCCTCCTTTCCCCCGCCATTCTCCCTTGCACTCCTCACCCACCGAACTTTTCCACCTCCGTCCTCAATAAGGCTTTCATCCCACCACCACTTCCCTCTAGGCAGCCTCAAGGTTCTCCCCACTACCCTCCCCCGCTCCACATCCTGTTTCCCTTAATACACGAGCCTCCCTCCTTCCTCATCCCTCGTCCAGCATCAGTTACCTACCTCCCAGATATCCTTTTATGTCTTCGTCTCCTCGTCGCCTTCCCTCCTTCCCTCTCTAACAAGGAAGGCTCTTTATTCTCTCGGTAGACCTTGCCGCAACACAATTTGCTACGTGTTCACCCGACAGCTGTCACAGGCACCTCTCAAACCTCCCATGACACACACACACATATATACACTCTTGCTCTCTCTCTCTCTCTCTCTCTCTCTCTCTCTCTCTCTCTCTCTCTCTCTCTCTCTCTCTCTCGCTCTCGCTCTCGCTCTCGCTCTCTCTCTCTCTCTCTCTCTCTCTCTCTCTCTCTCTCTCTCTCTCTCTCTCTCTCTCTCTCTCTCTCTCTCTCTCTCTCTCTCTCTCTCTCTCTCTCTCTCTCTCTCTCTTTCTATTTCCTCCAGCATCAGAATACCTGTCAAAATTGGCTTTCTCCCCCCGTTATCATGTCTTAATTGGTCTTAAGGCTAATATGAGTGTGCAATTTTGCCGACTATCATGCAATCTTTTTTTTATGAGGATATTATCTAAGATGTTCCTCAGTTATTAAGTCCTTGCTAGGTGATCAGAAATGTGCAGGGAAACATTGGTGCCTTGCCGCTGTGCAGGAAGGAAAAATAGTAGCGAGAAGAGTGAGCAAGAGAGAGGTAGAGGGGGGGGGAGGAGGGGTCTGACGAGAGGAAATGAGACCAGGGAGGGAAGCGTGGAGGAGAGGGAGGCGTGGTGAGAGTATGAGGGCAAGGAAAGAAAGAAAGGAGAGAACGAGAAGGGGATGGCAAAATGTGTCTAAGGAGCGTTGAGAGAGGAGGAAGAAGAAGAGGAGTACAAAGGAAGAACAGACAGCAATAATCCTTCTGGACCTAACGAAGCTGTCCGTGTAGCTACACTACTACTATCATATCTACTTGATAGAGACAAAAGGACAGCAAAGTGGAAGGCTCCTCTCCATCCATCCCTCCCTCCAGACGAAGCTGACCTGAAGAGGAAGTGATATCATGTAGTATAGAAGAGTGAGCAGAGAAGAGGAGAAAGAGGAGTTGGAGGATGCGGCTGCGTGGAATGGGAACTCGTCAGCCTGTTTGTCATGTTAGAGGAAGATTACACTCCTCGAGAAGTTGAAGGACAATTTGCACTTCTTGTAGGTTTCCCAAAACAACATCCCGACGTGGAAAGAGCGGAGAGCGTCTTGTGTCAGGGCGTGGAAGGCTAACAGGATATCTTGTTACTCGATGCAAATTCGCAGAGACGGAGAAGAAAGACGGAAAGAACAAAGTTGATTTCAGGTTTCAGTGTTGTCATGGCAGCGAGACTTAACTGTAAACATTCTTAATTTGTGACGCGATGAGTCCGAGGTCTCTTTGACGCCCACATCAAAGCCTCTCTCTCGTTTATAATTGCCAAACGATCCCGGCGACGGAAAGTTTAATTGACTCCGCTGAAAAAATTGCTCATCGCCCCAGGGTCTTCTCAGAAAATGGAGATGTAGAAAGTAAGTGGCGAGGAGGATTCACGGAAGGTACTTTACTTTACCTTTACTATCTTGACGGAGCTGATGCATCTTTCATACGGTGCTATCAAGGTCGTCTGTTTGCTTGTATGGCTTGTATGGCTGCTTCCTGGAATCAACAAGTACGAGTTTGCAATGATGGCAGAAAGCAAGGTAATCAAGAGTAATCATGATGCTAATTATATAAACTCTTGTTCCTCTTATATTTCCTAGGAAGTCGCTTTAATGGAGGGTGTAAATACAACAGACTTTTTATTACAATTTTTTTTTCCTGACATTTGCATTGTCCTGTTTTGTTGAAAGAAAAAGAAAACGGATGTACTTTGCATATAACATTCAATTACCTAGATTACTTTCCATCAAAGATTTCTTACATTCATTATTCCACAAGGTGTTTGAAAGAGAGCAAACAAAAGTAAATGAACTCTTTCCTAATTGCTTTTCCAATTTGTTATCTTTGGGGAAATAATAGAAAACAGCAAGACTTTTCCCCTTCCAATCAATTTTCCAATAAGGAGTTTTAATCAGGCAAATACACGCAGATGACATGTTCGCTGCAATAGAAGTGATAGTGAACATTAAGGTTTTATCAAATGGTTATCAGCATCACGCGGGGTTGGCGGGAGGGCGTTGTGAGGGCGTGCTTGGAGTGGTGAGTGAGCTGCTAATACACACTGCTAGTCACCTCTGAATTGACTACCTCCGCTGCGCCGGGTGTGTGTGTGTGTGTTTGGGGGGGGGAGGGTATGTATGTGTGTGTGTGTGTGTGGGTGGGTGTGGGTGTGTGTGTGGGTGTGGGTATGGATGTATTTTTTTGTTTGTTTATAATGATAATGATGAAATGTCGAGAAGAGTGAGAAATGTAGTAGTTAGTAGTAATAGAAGTTTGTAGTAGTAGTAGTAGTAGTAGTAGTAGTAGTAGTAGTAGCAGTAATGAAATAATAATAATAATAATAATAATAATAATAATAATGATAATAATAATTCCTACTCCATCATACGTCTGGCAGTAGCACGAACACACTCAAAA
This sequence comes from Metacarcinus magister, assembly GCA_029783475.1. Lineage (NCBI taxonomy): Eukaryota > Metazoa > Arthropoda > Malacostraca > Decapoda > Cancridae > Metacarcinus > Metacarcinus magister. Next base: position 3,285,801 of record JAPQNM010000048.1, read on the forward strand.
CCATCACTAACCCGATCATTATCCCCATCATTTCAAAGTAACCACGTATCCACAACTATCAATCACATTAAAAAAAAAAAACATCAATTCACCTTATCGGACATTGCTACACGTATCATTATCAAGTATCCTCATTCCTATTTAAAGCATATGTATCATCATAATTACCACCTATTGTCTGACGCCCAAGAGACCAGCGCTGCTCTTAACCCGTGACGTAGGAAAATTAAGCTATTCTTAACCACCTCCCTTCTACTCTCCCTTCAACCCTTCCTCCCTCCCTCGGGCTGCAATCAGAATAATGCACACCTAATTACGCTTCACCGCCAACCATTCATCAGCGAAATGAAGTGGACAGCTTGTTTAATGGCAGCAGTACGTAAACTTTGTCCACGAAGAGAGAAAACTAGGTGGTTGGCTATTTTGGCAAGTTAATTAAAAAGTTGAACGAGTTGGGTGTTTTCTTCGTGGGGAACATTTATCATTTCCTTCATCAGTAGACGGAAGAGGAGGAGGAGAAGGTGAAGATGAGATGAGGTGAGATGGCGTGTGGTGTATGAGAAGAATAAATGGAAACGTGAGACTCCTGGAAGAGCACCTGTATCGTTTTTTTTATGTAGTATGTAATGTTATGCCTCGATGCTATGTCTTCCTTGTTCACCGTGCGGCTAGATCAGTGTAATGAAAGTGGTTTTTTTTTATGTAATATAAGAATCACGATAAAAATTAACACTTTAAGAGGTTTTTAAGTGGATTTCAGTGTCAGTTTTGTCTCTTGCCATCTTCTCACTCTTGTTTTTTCCCTCTCTTTCTTTCTGTCATCTATCCTTGTTCTCCTCTGTCTTCCTATTCTCTTTCATCCTCTCTTCCTCGATCCCCAGTTTCCTGCCTACCTACCTATCAGCTTACCTTTCTCCCTTCATCCCTACTTACTTACTTCACTCACTCATTCTCTTTTTCAATGTTTTCTTCCTCCATGCTCTTTGCCTCCATCTTGCACTCTCTCTCTCTCTCTCTCTCTCTCTCTCTCTCTCTCTCTCTCTCTCTCTCTCTCTCTCTCTCTCTCTCTCTCTCTCTCTCTCTCTCTCTCTCTCTCTCTCTCTCTCTCTCTCTCTCTCTCTCTCTCTCTCTCTCTCTCTCTCTCTCTCTCTCTCTCTCTCTCTCTCTCTCTCTCTCTCTCTCTCTCTCTCCTCTCTCTCTCTCTCTCTCTCTCTCTCTCTCTCTCTCTCTCTCTCTCTCTCTCTCTCTCTCTCTCTCTCTCTCTCTCTCTCTCTCTCTCTCTCTCTCTCTCTCTCTCTCTCTCTCCTCTCTCTCTCTCTCTCTCTCTCTCTCTCTCTCTCTCTCTCTCTCTCTCTCTCTCTCTCTCTCTCTCTCTCTCTCTCTCTCCTCTCTCTCTCTCTCTCTCTCTCTCTCTCTCTCTCTCTCTCTCTCTCTCTCTCTCTCTCTCTCTCTCTCTCTCTCTCTCTCTCTCTCTCTCTCCTCTCTCTCTCTCTCTCTCTCTCTCTCTCTCTCTCTCTCTCTCCTCTCTCTCTCTCTCTCTCTCTCTCTCTCTCTCTCTCTCTCTCTCTCTCTCTCTCTCTCTCTCTCTCTCTCTCTCTCTCTCTCTCTCTCTCTCTCTCTCTCTCTCTCTCTCTCACCATGATTCACTTTCCATTACAGTTCCTTGTTCACAATCCCTCGCAGTTCATTTCATTACGCTAAGTTTCTGTGTTTCCGCTACAAAAAATCGACGTACGGCTTTGTTTTTGTTTTTTTGTTTTGTTTTGTTGTTTTTTTCTCTCTCTCTTTACCGTATCCTTTGCCTCGGTATTTCTGTTCCCTTATTTTCCTCCTAACAGCGTGCAAACATAGTACATAATTGCTGTTCTTTTTTTTCCTTTTTTTTTTATCCTTAAAACTTCGTTTACATACGTCATGTATTGTTTGTGTTTTTTCTTGTAACTTGTGGTTCGTTCCCTTCCACCTTCCAAGCCATAGAGGTTAATGCTGTGTGGGCGAACTGGTACCCTCCTCCTCCTCTTCCTCCTCCTCCTCCTCCTCCTCCTCCTCCTCCTCCTCCTCTTCCTCCTCTTCCTCCTCCTAATCCTCCTCCTCCTCCTCCTCCTCTTCCTCTTCCTCCTCTTCCTCCTCCTAATCCTCCTAATCCTCCTCCTCCTCCTCCTCCTCCTCTTTCTCTTCCTTGCCCTCTTTCAATGTTATGATGATACTTACACATTACATTTTCTGTCGCAATGCTGGATGTGAGAGTGTCTTGGTTTGCCTTTATGTTCATAGTTTGTGTTTCTGAAGGAATTACAACCTTTACTCGTCCCTTTCCTGGTAACTCATATAAAGCTTTCTCCATCACCGTAAGTATAAAGGATTCATGATAGAGAAGAGTTCCTCGATAAATGATCTCGTACCAATATCCAGCAACGAAAAGAAAACACAACATTTTGAAATATTCACGAAACCGTAAAACAACATTACGTCGCATTCATAAATGGAAAAACGGATTACTTTTGTTTTTTTTTTTTGGGGGTAGGAATTTTTGTGGTGCATTGTTTTCGCGTATTCCTCCACCCGACAAGAGAACAAGGAACATACACGTGTATACTGTATAGTGAGTGAGTCAGAGCTGCACATCTTTGCCCTGAACCTGCTCTAGTTA
>JAPQNM010000048.1:3298450-3338450 GCA_029783475.1 Metacarcinus magister
GCGCCGCACACCCTCAGCCAGAGAGAGAAATGCATGATAGTTATAAATAAATTCAGCAGTAAGTGGGGAAACGATATTTTTCTTATTGTTTTTAGCCCTGTTATAATATTTTGGACTATAGATGTTCTGTAGAAGCATTACACACCCAATAATCAATTGTATCATTATGTAGCATAGCGCGTACGGTGGAGTGGGAGGGTAGACTGTTGAAAATATGGAGCTGGGTGTGCGGCTCTACAAATGCACACTGCTTGCGTTCGTTTTTGCTGCTGAAATTTTATATTGGCTAGAAGGTATAAAGTGTCTTTGCCATTCATTATATGGGCATAATTAAGACTTGCTGGAATTATATTATAATATTTGTTATGAAACCAAATGTTATTAAGTCACTCAATCAGAAATAAAGATTGAGTGCAACCTAACTCATGGACTCTCTTACCGATGAAACAACGGAAGTAAGTTGAGTTGCCAAGTTATACTAACTCAGTTTCATTGACGCCAGTGTCGAGGGAGCACGTGCATTTCCCTTGACTTCTAGCTAATTGATAGTAGTATGATGAAGTCATGAACAAGTTTATATCAAAAAACACCACCCCAGCTCCTCCCCGTCATCTCTCCCACTCGAGGGGTGAGGGATGACAGGTGCTCACAGATGCTCTCCCCTTTGAACCTTCAGCAGGACAGGGAAGGAAGTCAGCCGCTCTCACCGTTGATCCCCATACATCATGGGACTTAGGGCAGCGCTGGACCCTCCTGGCGAGTCTTATATAAAGAATGTTACATATTCTTTAGTATATCAGTCCGTGTTTCAGTCTGTGGCTTCCTCATTTTTCTAGTGAAGCTGTTGTTTAGCATTCTGTCGCTGCTGTGTGTTATTGTGAAATTCGTTGTACATTACTTGATTAACACTCGTCCCTTTGTGATGCCTGGGATGTGAGCATTCCATAAATTTAATTTCAAAAGAGTTTATATTCGTCATAAAAAGAAAAAAATGTGAATGCATGATCCGCCTCGGTTGCTGCTGCTGCTGCTGCTGCTGCTGCTCGTTGTCGGTCACTTTATTTAAAAAACGACACACCAACAGTTTTGATGGAGAAAGAGTCATTATTCAGATCAAATTAATGTCTAAGCTATTTTTGATACGCGTAGGAAAAATTATCCACGTTCAGCACACTGTCATGCCATTCCTCACCGCCACCCAGCGCCGCCATCCCTGCCCAAGCTTACACCACCATTCAAAATGATAGATAAAAATGACTGAAATGAAAACATAGAGATAAAAAAATGTACATACGCACAGAGAGAAAAATAAATTGGTGTTCATCGCCCTGTCGTCCATTTTTATGCGGATGAAAAGTGAAATAGTGAAGGTTTTAGTATTTATTTGCGTATTTTTATATTAATTTCTTGTTTCCTTTGTTTTCACGGATGGTTACAAATAGAAAATTCACCGTGTGGTGAAGAAAAAAATAACTATTTTAAAATGCCGAGGACGGTTATCCCTTTAAGCATTATGAAAATTATGTACTTAGTTTTTTTAAGCATTTACTCGACTGCAGTTTTATTTAATGTTAATAATATGATCATTAACCTTCGAATGAGCTCAAAATAATTACCCGCGCTATACCACTTATATATATAAACATTTTAGTTAATAAACATCTATTTCTGATGACATTTTCACAATCATCGCTTCAGTTTTAGTCATTAAGTCCAGCAATATTACTTCATTTAACTCAACACACTCCCCGCACTTCCCTGCTTTCCCTCGCCACCCTCATTAAGCATCCTATCATCTTGCCTCGCTCATCCCCTCACACCCAGCTCACTATTCCTCATCCCATCACACCACACTGCCCGCGAGGCGCCACAAACGCCAGCCTCACACCACATCCTGCATATTATTCTGCTGTGGTGTTATTGGCAGCCTTTGTGTAGTGTTGCCTCCAGCGGCTCGTCATTACAACCCATTGAATCACCGTCATGATCATGTACCAATCACTATGTAGAATTTCAGGTATATCGATCATATATCCTCTTCTTTGTATAACGTGTTCGGTGTGTATGTATGTGTGTGTGAGTGTGTGTGTGTGTGTGTGTGTGTGTGTGTGTGTGTGTGTGTGTGTGTGTGTGTGTGTGTGTGTGTGTGTGTGTGTGTGTGTGTGTGTGTGTGTGTGCGCGGTGTGCGTGTGTGTAGGTGTGTTGCCTGGAGATGAACTATATCGGTGTATAAGAAATAAAACTTTGATCAATAAAGAGACTTATTGTTTTCCTCCCAAACCTTATGAGTGAATCTGAAATAATTATATACACATAGCGTTCAGTCTCTCACACACACACACACACACACACACACACACACACACACACACACACACACACACACACACACACACACACACACACACACACACAGGCAGCACCACTTAACATTGCTCTAGAGATAGATAAAAGGGATCTGAGGTAAGGAGGGAGAGGAGGGAAAGGAGGATGAAATGAGAGAGATGAGAGAACAGTGTGTGGATTTCAAGAGTCCACCTGTCTGCAAACACTTTTATCTCCTTCCAAACACACATACGGACCCACACGTATTCATAAAAACCCTTACTGATCTTTTTCCTTTCCCGTGTTTAATGTTTCGCGGATTCAACGTCACGCATTTAAGTTGTCGTTTTAGGGGTGAGAGTGAAACTGAGCTGTTATCCTCCGTTATCTACATACGTTTTGCATATTCTCCCAGCATGATGAGGCTTGCTTGCTATCTGCATCTCCCAACTCATTCATGCCATTCATAATACGAGGGTACATCATTATATTGTAAGATTGCATAGCGTTTGGCCAAAGTCAGACCGTCTTCATTTTCACAGCAGTCACGCGCGTACTACAATTTGCATAACGTTGATATATTCACATTACTTATTTTTCCTTTCACTTAAATTGAGGCATAACTCACTACCATTCTCCCTTCCGTCTACTACACTATTTCTTTGTCCTCTCCCACATTTTCCATTCCTTTCTTCATTTTGCTCTCTTCCTTTCCACCTTCTTTTGCTCTTTCTTTCTGCCTCATCTCCCCCCTCCTTTGATCTTCTCCTCTGTCCCTTTTCCATAATTTTTTCTCCTATCCCTCTCCTCTCCCCTCCCCTCCTTTTCTCTTTTCTCCCTCTCCTACCTTCTCTTCCGCCTACGCGCTGTTAGACCTACTGTTTATGTTTGGACAAGTGCCAAGGAGGGACCCACAGAACACTAGGCAATGTTTGCGTTTCATTCGTGTCTCGTCGGATAAAACAACCATGAATTCCCGATACAGACTTAGGATTGATTCGAGGGTTCTTGAGAGAGAGAGAGAGAGAGAGAGAGAGAGAGAGAGAGAGAGAGAGAGAGAGAGAGAGAGAGAGAGAGAGAGAGAGAGAGAGAGAGAGAGAGAGAAAGAGAGAGTTAACAAGGAGACAGACGTACTATCAAGAGAAGAAGCAGACACACAGATAAAGAAATAAAGAAAGTAGACTAAAAGAAAGAATGGAAAAGAGAAAACGAAGAGGAGAGAGAAAAACGAGTACATAGATTTTAAGTAAGTGTTTAATTAATTGATGACAAGGAAATAATTAAGTGTGAGTCACGGGATTACAATTGATCGTCGTTATTATGTGAAGAAACACACACACACACACACACACACACACACACACACACACACACACACACACTGATTGGTTTAACCCAGACACATAACTAATAAGCTTGAGCTGCCGGGTGGTGTATTCCAAGGGGGAAGTATCGCTCCACCATTGTTTCTCACATTAAGAAAAAGTAAATTGTTAGTGTGTCTGACAAGTCTCATGGAAGATTCTTAGCCAATAAGATCCAATTATCGTGTCAGATCTTTTGTGTGTGTGTGTGTGTGTGTGTCTGTCTGTCTGTCTGTCTGTCTGTCTGTGTCTGTGTCTGTGTCTGTGTCTGTGTCTGTGTCTGTGTGTGTGTGTGTGTGTGTGTGTGTGTGTGTGTGTGTGTGTGTGTGTGTGTGTTTTCTATGGCATGGAAATTCTTGCCTCGTGCCATATGTAAAAAAAAACCACTGAATGCACATTTAAATATAAATATCAGAATGAGAGATAGATAAATAGATAGACAAATTAACATAGGTGGGCTGATATTGAGTTGAAAATTATACCAGTGGTCAGATTAATGAGTTTATGAGCGCCGCCAAACCACTTGAGCCAACAAAAGCAGGCAAGTTGGAGAGCCGTTAATTATGAAATTAAATCTGTGTAAAAAGAAACCTGTAAAAGAGACTAAATTACGAGCTGGAAAATGGCTTCAGGTAAAGTTACCACTGTGAACTGAAACCATAATGAACCAGAAATCAACTAGGATGTGTGTGTGTGTGTGTGTGTGTGTGTGTGTGTGTGTGTGTGTGTGTGTGTGTGTGTGTATGTGTATGTGTATGTGTGTGTGTGTGTGTGTGTGTGTGTGTGTGTGTGTGTGTGTGTGTGTGTGTGTGTGTGTGTGTGTGTGTGTTAGTAGTATAATATTATATAGAAATGACTGCAACTTTTCGTTTTATCAAATATTTTCACAACATAACATTTCCATGAGACTCCTTTCTTCTTCTTGTTCTTCGTCTTGTTCTTCTTCAAGTCTCAGGAAGGATCATCACCCCCTTCTGTAGGAGTCACGATGGAAGTAAGAGTAATTATAATGACAATAATAAAACAAGAAAACACAATAAGGAAGCACATTGCATCCTTTTCATCGTGTTAAATATAAAAGATAAAAATCCTCTCTGTGAGGCACATTATACTTTCCTGCGTCACACTATTTACCAGAATAGAGTGTGACATAATCAACGAGCGGCTGGAATTAAATGTTTTCCTGTCAGTTAAGACTTTGGCCAATAACTTAAGTGTGGTTGTGGCTGCAGCCAATGGAGTGAGTGGGTGGTGGGACATGGCTTAAAACTGTGACATCATGGCCACTTGGGTTAATGCGTCAATGGGTACACAGGACGCGGTGGAAACAAATGAATTGATAGTAATGATGATAATGATGAGGATGAGGATTACCATTCCAAAAATAGTTACAATAATGATAATAATAATAACAATATTAATGATAATGATGACAAAGATGATAATAATAATAATAATAATAATGATAATAGTAATAATGATAATAATGATAATGATAATAATGATGATAATTGTATTAATTACAATAATAGTAGTAGTAGTAGTAGTAGTAGTAGTAGTAGTAGTAGGAGTAGTAGTGGTAGTAGTAGGAGTAGCAGTATAATTTTTTTTTTATAGTAGTAGTAATAGTAGCAGTAGTAGTAGTAGTAGTAGTAGTAGTAGTAGTAGTAGTAGTAGTAGTGGTAGTAGTAGGAGTAGTAGTATATTTTTTTTATAGTAGTAGTAATAGTAGTAGTAGTAGTAGTAGTAGTAGTAGTAGTAGTAGTAGTATAAGTAGCATTACTGTAGTAGTAGTAGTAGTAGTATAAGTAGCATTACTGTAGTAGTATTGGTTATAGTTAAAATAAACAAAAACTGAGTAACAGCTTGGAAGTAAACAAATGTTCGACACAAGATTTGTTCAGTCCACGCGTCTGACACAGTTTTGGATTGTTTACGTTGAGAAGCCGTGCACATAGGTCTGGCACGTGGGGCGGGGAGGGGGGGGGGTGTACTCGGCAGAGCCAGGGAGGGGAGGGGGGGGGACTCTGCAGGGCCAGGCTATGGGGCGGGACTCGGCATGGCCAGGCTGGGTAGGGGGAAGGGCGGTTGCCACAATGGAGTGAGGAGATGAGTAAATTTTGTCTGTTAAGAGGAAGTGCCGCATGAGTTATTCAGGAAATACTCTTGAAGACAAGGAACTGTTAGGTAGTCTTATCGTAAGCAAGAACTTCGATTTGGGAAGTTTTATCAAAAAAAATTTTAAATCTTTACCATAGTGTGTGTGTGTGCGTGTGCGTGTATTCACTGTACAGTCTGCTGCTGGTCTCTCTCGAGACAGCCGGTCGTCCCCCTATGTGTGTGTGTGTGTGTGTGTGTGTGTGTGTGTGTTTCGAATAAAATTTCCCTGCACGAACTTTGATTAAATTGTTTTCATAGATTAATGTGGTATGTGACGGACAGCAAAGCAACGTCATATTAATTACGTAACTAATTCCTTGCGTTGCACATCCCCACAAATCAACGCAGTCATCCATGAAGCCGACGCCCGAGGTAATCAGGGGCTTGAAGGTGAGTGAAACGGAAAACGGCGTAGGGAGGCTCAGCACAGGACAAGAACGGCCTCATTTCCTGGTTAAGGGGACACACACTCTTAAAGACATCACGAGCTCCTCTCAGCCCTGCACATTGAGTTACTTTGGTAGATTAGGAAATACTTTTAACTTGATGGTTACTTTCATCTATGTAGTCTTTTGTAGTACGTACTGTATATTATAATACAATTTCCTTCGTGGTAATCTAATGTACCAGAAAGAAGAAATGTCTCCATGAATTACTGAGGCAGTTCTGTATAAGCTCTGAAAGAATTACTTACAGCAGTTTCGGGAATAAGTTGCAACATTTTTCTTTACCATTTTCTTCTTTCTCTTTTTCTCCTCGTCCTCTCCCTTCCTCATCCTCCACTTCCTCCTCATCCTCATCGTTCCATACAATAGGGAGCCTCAACGTTATCTCGATGTGCAGATCACAGGCTGGGGATTTTAGGAGGGAACTGAAAGAGATTTTACGGTCGAGAGCAAGATAAAGTCGTGACAAAGTCTTAATCTGCACTTCAAGTTTGATTGGTCTTGTCCTACGAAGCGGTCCTGTGCTGACTGACTCCGTGTGTTTTTCTATCAGTTTTGTTTTGTTTTTTATTGTGTCACTACCTTCGAGATCCTTGTTTACGCACCAAATGTTTGCTTTCCTTCTTTTGGTGTTCATGATGTATTTTATTCTTCAGGTCATTACTTGTGTCATACGTGATATTTTATTGGTAAATTACTAGTAGGAGAGAACAGCGCCCGTCCATGGAGGTACTCGTAGAGTGCTAGTACACCAGATAGAGATAAAGAGAGAGAGAGAGAGAGAGAGAGAGAGAGAGAGAGAGAGAGAGAGAGAGAGAGAGAGAGAGAGAGAGAGAGAGCAATATATATATATATATATATATATATATATATATATATATATATATATGTATATATATATATATATATATATATATATATATATATATATATATATATATATATATATATAATTAGCTGGAGTCATACCTCTCGTCAAATTCTGAGTTAGAAACAGGAATGTAACCATTTTACTGAAGACTGGAAAGAAAAAAATCGGAGAGATTATCACAGTTAGTAAAGAGAAGAATAGAGAGAAGGGAGGAGAGAGGTGGAGAGGAGAGTGGCAGGTCCTAAGGCGCCGGACAGACTTAGGGGGCTTGTCTGGATCTGCCTCGCCCATCCGCCCACGCTCAGAGAAAGAAAGGCTCGTGTACTGTCCGCTTATTTAGTCTTCACCTTCGAAGGTCAGTATAACTTGTCTATCATTTTCATGTTAGATATTATTTTGTTTCATGTATTAAATAGTTTCGTTCCAATATTACAGGGAATTGTTGAGCAGCAAAGTTGTTTGTCCAGCTATCCTTGATGACTTACCAAGCTTCAGTGGTTGTCAAACTGTCCGAAACACTCGAAGCCGCGGTCAGGTCTAGTCTTTCAGCCAATCAGCTTCCAGCATTCAAGTAAGTGAACTCTCCAGCCAATAGGAGCGCACTGGCTTGTGACTCCCGTCTCTTTCTTCTTCGTTTAGTCATGGCGTGTGGATGTGGAAAGGTGTGTGAGCATTATTGGAGGATATGGACCTGATATCTGTATTCGGATGCAAGTCCAACTAGTTCTACAAGAATATGGTGTCCCTTGACCTCCGAGAAGACACCTTTACAACATATACCTTGCGCAGATGTTCTTGTGGACGACTCAAGTGTAAGTATAGCAAGCAATGCCTACCTGACGATAGCATTGTTAGTGTGAGGAGTATTGATCCAATACACCCAAAGACAAGCAACATTCGTGAAAACTTGAAAGGTGACGAAATCAATCAAATACTTAATAATGGATGCTGCTGAGAGAGAGAGAGAGAGAGAGAGAGAGAGAGAGAGAGAGAGAGAGAGAGAGAGAGAGAGAGAGAGAGAGAGAGAGAGAGAGAGAGAGAGAGAGAGAGAGAGAGAAAAAAAAAGACAAATAGAGAGAGAGAGAGAGAGAGAGAGAGAGAGAGAGAGAGAGAGAGAGAGAGAGAGAGAGAGAGAGAGTGAGAGTGAGAGTGAGAGTGAGAGTGAGAGTGAGTGAGTGTGAGTGAGTGAGTTTGTGTGAGTTTGTGTGCCCCATCATGATGTGCAGCAACCGGTAATTTTTTTTTAATGTATGCAGAGTCCGAACTTGTGGAAATGTATCGTTAAGGTTGTGTAGGTGTCTGATAGGCCAGCGTGACTGTGGAGACTTATTCTGACCTCCAGTTTGTAAATTTTGAGTTATATATATATAGACTACATGCACTATATTTACATATACTATTTGTCCCTGCCACGGCTACACTGAAAGAAGATTGAGCTTAAATAAAAATGGAGATGTCAGAAAAAAAAGGAAAGTGAATCTTACCACATAACTATAAAATATCTTCATTATCAATCCTACCAAAAAATTCACTCAATCATAAAAGGATATTTATTTATTCCTTACATGAAAATAGCCTTGCTTAATGTTAATAAATGTAAAGAATCACTGAAAACTGAAAACGCGATTGTTTGTTTACTGTTCGATCAGCTGAGTCGGCAAGGCAAGGCAAGGCAAGGGGCCAATGATGCCAGGTGAGGCTTAGGCAGGGCAGTACGCTTCTTGTAACGCTTTCTACGCTAATGAAGAAAGCGAATACATGCTAAATTGAAAGTACCTGCTGCTGAAAAGGGTCGTGGAGGCCCTGGAAGCTTACAGCACGTAATAGTTTGTGCTGCCGAGAGCGTCCTGCCTTATAAAGCGTCAACAAAAAGCCTGTAAGTAAAGTGTTATGAACATTGAGTTGCAGGATATGTTTACTGACTCTACTTCCCTATACTTTATGTAGAACTATTAAGGATTATATATAGTTATTACAAACACTGAGGAGGGGGCAGCTCTCCCTTCTGCCAGAGTGCCTCGTTTCCTACAAGCCCCTCATCCTTGTTTTAAAGGTTGGCTTACGAGTGTCAGACTTGTAGAATAACATAGGTCGTGTTCAGGTACTTGTTCGTTGATGTATTTGGATGATGCATGAAAAATGTTGAATATTTAATCAACTTTACAGTACTCGTGATTTAATTAGTACTAACTAATTAAATGATTGGTTAAGAGATAAATTATGTAATACTATAGGTTGGTACTACATTGGAAATGCCAAGTCACATCTGATTGGATAATTTGTTAAACACCTCGGTAGTCTTATACAATACAGTTATAAAATTATGTAAAAAATTTACTTTTTTTGCCATTCTATTAAAATGTAACCTTCAAGATCAATTAATACTTGAATAGTTCTTCTAAGGGACTGAAATTTGACGGCATAAAAGACGCACTTTTTTCCAAAACAAATGGCTCAAAAAACACCCCCAGGTCTTATATGGTAAGGTGAGGCCTCCCGTAGGCTAATGTTATCCCTGACGCTCACTACTGTAGGCTAATTTTACCCCAGATCGTCAGTACTACCTAGCCTGACTCAATAATAATATTATTTACTTAAATGACGTTATTATTATTATTACCGACACTGTAAAAGGAATTATCATAAACACCGATGACTTTCTATACGCCGTCTACCTGGGCACACCGGGCTTTGCTTGTGCAAGTAGCAACTGGTAGTCTGGAACAGCAGTATCAGATTCTGACTTTTATAAAATATTTTCTGCTTTGTTTTGTCTTGTCTTGTACTGCTAGCTTGATTTGTATATACAGTAATGTTTTCTGCTATAGCTAAGGTGATTTTGTAATGTTTTTATTTACTGCTTTAGTTCTTTTAGTTTTTTGCATTTCTTTACTACTGTAATCCTTCTATAGTTAATCTTTTGTAATGTACTGCTAGCTTGCTTTAAACATTATATGCTTAAATGCACTAAAAACTATTCTTTCCTGCACATGCCCCGCTGAAATGGGGATGCGTCTTATATGCCATCAAATACGGTAACCTCTGAAGATATCCAGCTTCATCATGTTTTTACCTTTTTAGGTTCATAATATCTTGTAACATAGCTTAAAGAAGGAAAGCATAAACAGATATCCATATCCGATGCTGACAATCTTGATTTTAGAAGACTTTTATTTAAACTGATTGGCACTTGATGAGGAACAGTATTTCTCTTTTTCTAAGCCATATTATAATAATCAATAACCAGAGTCATTTTTGTTGATGTATGTATTTAGGCCTTGCAGCAGCTTGCTTCTATAAAAATTAATATATGCTTCAATACAATTGTTCTCAGGTATGTATGGGCCCAGCAGATCACCATACGACAACTATGGCAATTATTGGGGTGGTTACAGTCGCCCTCCCCACCCTCCCCCTCCACCACCTATTCCACCTCTTGAACCACCGCCTTTCCATCCTCCACCACCACCCCCTCCCCTTCACTTCCGACCCATGAGACCCCCGCCCCACACTCTTCGTCCGCCTCCTCCTCCACCTCCAATAAGGTCACCCCGCCCACAGCAGCAACCTTATCAACACCCACACCCACACCCACACCCACACTCACACCCTCACCCTCATCCTCACTCTCACTCTCACCCCCACCCACCGTCCCGCCAATCACATTACCGACAAGACAGGAAAACGTCTGTGCCACCCCACCACCGTCCTCCACCTCCAGATTACCCACCAAACCCTCCATATTCACGACCAAGGCACAGTAATGGTGGCTTGCCCTCTCGAAGAAGCAGCGAGTTCTGGCAGGAGTCAGAGAAACCAGAGTCTGAGTCTGACTCCAACAATGTAACAGAGCCAATAGTGGGCTCTCCATTAGTCCCAAGACACATAGAGCCTGACCCGCCTCCACCACCTGTTAATAAATCTGTGCCAAACAATAAAAGGCCATGTAAGTATACAAGTGTTTTATGTCGACTACATTAATTCTGTAAATGGGAAATACTCAAATGAGATTGGAATGTTTCGTTATTCAGTCATGTTCTTTGAATTTTCACCTTATTTCAACATTTGTTTTACTCTGAATATGAATTTTCATTGTTGCCACATCTGAATTCAGTTAGGTGATCACAAACATTATTAACCTCTTCACATCATTTTGTATTGTCTAGTCGTCAGTGTGGAGGATACAACCTAAATTATCAAGTTTTGTTTTTGTTTTATGCACTTCAATCTCATGACAACCTGTTAGTTGTCACTGACAAAACATGTAGTGGTTTTTTATATTCAAAAGATTATCACTGGCTTAGACATATAGCACTCAAATTTTTCTGATATTTTTACACTTCGTGCATCATTAAACATTTATTCTATAATATGAAAGTCACCCAATAATGCATGGCTTAGTATACACTGCACACAACTGTACAGCAAATATACACGGAGTCCCTAACCTAAATCATCACCTTACACTTTTTTTTCTGTATTCTTCCTTTTATACTGAGTGAATTGGTATTCCAAGTTATACGATAGTTATTTTTCATTATATTTTACAGTACCAGTCGAGCTTGATCCAGACCTTCCAGAAGAACTTGTTGCAAAGTTCCACAATAACTCTTGTGAATTATGTGATGTTAAGGTAAGTTGAAGCAGATTAATATATATGTTACTACAGTAAGCCCTTTGGTTTGACAGATTATTATTCCATAGCTCAAATTTTTGCTATACTATCCAGAGAGGGCCTTGGGGGTAAGAAAAGTGAGAGGAGTGTACATGTATGAATGCATGGGTGTGGGTGTGAGGGCCTTGTCTCGGCTACCACCCTTTTGGGGACTTGGTATGTAGATAGATTGATAAATTGATCATCCAAAACATTCCAGATCCATGTTTATATTGTCATCTAGTCCACTGAGATGCCTGTTCCTTGGGACTCTCTCAAGGATATGAACATGACAGAAGTTTACATGTGCTTTTGTTTGTGCATCTCACTCTACCACTTTTTAATCTTCCTAATCTCCCAAGCATTTCTCATTGAATACTCTTAACTTTGCATTTGCCTTAATTTCATGGGGTTTTTTATAATCACATCATCTTTCCCATTTTTGTATATCTTTCTCATCATGTCATTCATTCAGTGGCTCCAATGACCAACTCATCATCTCAGGGAGCTGTGTTTCATATCTTCAATCATTCCATTACTCATTCCTTCTCCTTTATGAGTGTCAGGGCCGAGGTGACTACCAATTAATATTATCCTTCCTATAGAGTTGTGGGGAAGAAAAATCATGGAGTATGATACCCCAAATATATTTACACACACACAAATAGCAAACAATAGGCTAGAAGCCAAAATAAATCACCAACGACGAACTGCTCGTAAACAATTACCAGAGCAGGGGTATGACACCCAAATAACTCCCTGTACAGCTGTTTTGAGGGTGAGATGCGTGACAGCAACACTCGGCAACGTAGATTGCTCCTCAGACAGCAGGAAGGGTCGAATGGTGTAGGTACAGTTGAAGGGCACACTGGAAGGGAGCCCAAGTCTCCAGAAATGCCTTCGGAATGTTGAGAACCAGCAGCAGGTGGTGAGGTGTTGTCAGGTGTGAGAGCTGAGGCGTTCTGTCCTTCTCCAAGCCGGTGGCGTGGAGCTTGGCTCGGTTAGACTACCCCCCTACCCCTGGACAAGGGGGTGGGGTAGTGGCGGGGAAGCCGGTGAACAAGCGCCGGCAGACGAGAGTGGTAGTTCAACCACTAATTAGGGGAAGACGAGGCAGGTGCAGTTCCTCACACATGCCCCCACTAAAACATCTGCTGCACAGCTGATGTCGAAGAACTGCAGCTGACCAGGAGACATAAACAAACTTATAATATACTTGAGTGCAGGAAACAAAACTTGTAAAAGACTGGAGTGCAGGAAAACAAAATAAAGAAAAGCTATTGCCGGCTGAGAAGGTCGGCTCCAATGTTGTCTGTCCCGGCAACATGAACAACCCTAAATTTATAGGGTTGAAGACCTAAAGCCCATCGTAGTACTCTATCATTTTTACCTTTGAATTTCTGAAGGTATATTAGAGGCTTGTGGTCTACTTCAAGGATAAATTCCTTACCTCGAAGATAGAAGTCAAACCTATGAATGCCGAATACGATGGCCAGGCATTCCCTCTCGATGGTAGAGTATCGTCGTTCCCGATCAAGTAGTTTCCGGCTGGCGTAAGAGATGGGATGTGGACGATCATCATGGTACTGTAGGAGTACAGCACCTAATCCATAGTTTGAAGCATCGGTACGTAGGACGAAGGTCTGGCTGGGGTCCGGAAGACGCAGAATAGGTCCCGAAGTCAAGGCTTGCTTCAGCAGCTTGAACCGTTCAAGCAGATCTTCAGTCCACTGGAGGGGATCCCGTACCGGCTTCTTCAACAAGTCAGAGAGGGGGCCGGTAAGCTCAGAGGCCTGAGGAATGAAAGCTTTATAAAATGATATCAAACCTAGGAAACTCCGGAGTAACTTCTTGGTGGTAGGAGGAGTCATGGAGGTGATGGCAGTCAACTTGCCAACTTGTGGTTGAAGATGGTCGCGGGACAAAACAAATCCCAGATAGTTGATGGACTCTGCTCCAAACCGGCACTTTTTAAGTTTGACAGTCAGACCGTTTTGTTGTAGTCTATCTAAAACAGACTTGAGGGCAGAGATGTGAGTGGGCCAATCAGATGAATACACAAAAATATTATCAAAATAAAATGAAACATTGGCCAAGCCAGCAAGCACAATCCTCATTAAGCGAATATAAGTGGCACAGGCCGTAACAAGACCAAAAGGCATCCGAGTAAATTCCATCAGGCCCTTGTGAGTGGGAAACGCAGTGAAGCGTCGAGCTTTGGCAGAAAGTGGAACCTGGTAATATGCCTTACTCAAATCTAGCTCTGAGAAGAACTCAGCACCAACAAACTTATGCAGCTCTGTCTCAATACTGCAGGATGGTTCAGCATGGAAAATAGTAACTGAGTTGAGTAACCTGTAATCAATGGCCATCCGATACGTACCGTCGGACTTCCTGACCATGATAACCGGAGAGCAGTGTGGAGAGGTTGAAAGTTGGATGATTCCTTGACTCAACATCTGCTGAACCTCTTCTTGGTAGTAGTACTGGAGATGGATGTGATGGTAGTGGCAGTAGTAGTAATAATAATAATAAAAAAGTAGTAGTAATAATAGAAGTAGTAGTAATAATAATAATAGAAGTAGTAATAATAATAATAATAATAATAATAGTAGTAGTAGTAATAATAATAGTAATAATAGTAGTAATAGTAGTAGCAGTAGAAGTAGTAATTAAGAGGAAAACCAGTGAAGAAATCAATGCAAGTTACAAGGTGACGGTGCCCTTCAGAAGAAGGTGGAGCCAAGGGATCTACCAAGTCAAGGGCAACTCTGGAGAAGGGTTCAGTTACGACAGGTAACGGTTGAAGAGGTACTGGACGTACCCTTCCCTTAGCTGACATACGTTGACACTTGTCGCAGGAACGGCAGTAATCCCGGATGTCTGCACACATCCCTGGCCAATAAAAGTCTTGCCATACCTTCATCTGGGTCTTCCGGTGGGAGAAATGTCCAGCCAAAGGACCTTCGTGAGCAACACGTAGGATGACGGGACGGCAATCGCTGGGAACAACCAAGGATAAACCATTTACCTTTTGAAGGTGATCCGAGGAGAGACATTTTCGGTACAGGAGGCCGTCCTCATGTATGAACTGGTATGTGGCACCATCCCGTGCCTTCTCAACTTCTTGAGTGGTAGCCTTTGACTGTAAACACGTCAAGGAAGGACAGGATTCCTGAAGTTGACGAAACTCATCAGGGGTTACAGTCAAAGGATGGAGCTTAGGCAGAACAAGAGGGTGGACCCGTTTAGATCGACCGGCTCTGGTCTCCACAGCACACACTTGAGTAGTGGAGGACTCAACTGGTGGTAGATGCTGACATCCAGAAGGGCGGTTGTCCTTTTCTTGAGAGGAGAGGGAAGTTCCGGGCGAAGGCGAGTCATCAGGAGGCAACAGGATCTTGTAGGGAAGAAACGTCAGTGGTGGCTTGGTCATGGTCACTATGGAGAAGATGGTTGTCATTACTGAGTAGAGAATCAGGACTATCAGGATCTTGTACTCCGGGAATATTCCCAACTAGAGCACTAGCAAATTTAATTGGGGCCCTTACAGCATCTGTCCAACCAGTGTAAAATGGGCACCGTAGGTAACACTTAATGACAGGAAATTCGTCGATGCGTCCCAAATAGTCAGCAACTTGTACTTTGGGGCAGAGTGATGGGTCAATGTCTGGCAAGGCTTCCTCAGAAATTACAACTCCAGAGCATCCAGTATCCCTAATTATAGAGGAAGACCATGACCCATTAATAGTCCCCGTAACTGAGAAGTTAGGCACTTTATGGTCCTCTAAACAAAATCCAACCTTATAGGGGGGCGTGGTAGTAGTTCCATCCTTGAATGCTCGAGGATTCCTGGGACAGCGTGGTCGTATATGTCCTGCTTCCCCACAATTGTGACAAGTCACGGTTGAGGGAGTCTGACTCCCAGGAGAAGGTAGAGGCAGGAGTGGAGTAGCAAGTCGAGGGGAGATTTTCTTAGCGTTGTTGTTGGAAGAGACCTTAGGATAGGCATTGTGGGCGGATGCCCAGTCATCCGCTAGTTGTATTGCGTCCTTCAGCTTGGTAGGCCTTCTTTCCTTGATGAATAGGCGTATTTCTGCTGATAAGGAGGACAAAAATTGGTCAAAGATGATAAACTCCCTTAAATTAGCATAAACATTGGCCACAGAGGAAGACTCAACCCAAGAATCAAACATCCTCGATAACTGGGTAACAAACTGATGGTAGTTCTGTCCTACTCTAATCTTGTTTGACCTGAAATCCACCCGGTAGCCATCTGGAGTTTTACTGAAGCCTGTTAACAAGGCTTGCTTCAGTAACTCGTAATCCTCAGTGGTGGATGACGGAAGGGACGTGTAGAGTTCGGCAGCTTTACCAGTAAGGAGGCAACCCAGACGAACGGCAAAGGTATCTCTGGGTAAAACCAGCATCTCGGCCACACGCTCAAACCTAGTTAAATAGGTGGCAATGTCCTCTTCATCCTTGTATGGTGGTAGACTAGGTCTGGAAACAGGATCATGTGATGGTAGGACTGAGGGTTTACCTTTAGCTGCAATTTCTGCCAGCTTAATCTCTTTCTCCCTCTCAGCTTGTGCTTGTCTTTCTTCTCTTTCCTTCTCAGCTTGTCTTTCTTCTCTTTCCTTCTCAGCTTGTCTTTGTCTTTCTTCTCTCTCAGCTTGTCTTTCTTCCCTTTCGTGTTTCTGTTGTTCAAGGATCCACTGGCCAATTTCCTTGCCCTGCAGACCGAGGGCTTCACCCTGCTCCTTCAGTTCTTGAAAGGAAGACATGGAGAAGACCACACAGTGAACACAATACAAACAAACAAAAAATGGACAACACCTCACGTGCAAAATCTGGCAAAAGTAAGAGTTTGACGGCAATCAAAACACTCTCATAACATTACTCCCGGGCCTCAGGCAGCAACGGCGCGCAGCAGCGACTTACAGATAACAACCCACAATCTGTAAAATGATAATAAATAATTGGTAGTTCTTATCCTGGCGAGGTCGCCAATATGTCAGGGCCGAGGTGACTACCAATTAATATTATCCTTCTATAGAGTTGTGGGAAAGAAAAATCATGGAGTATGATACCCCAAATATATTTACACACACAAATAGCAAACAGTAGGCTAAAAGCCAAAATAAATCACCAACGACGAACTGCTCGTAAACAATTACCAGAGCAGGGGTATGACACCCAAATAACTCCCTGTACAGCTGTCTGGAGGGTGAGATGCGTGACATCAACACTCGGCAACGTAGATTGCTCCTCAGACAGCAGGAAGGGTCGAATGGTGTAGGTACAGTTGAAGGGCACACTGGAAGGGAGCCCAAGTCTCCAGAAATGCCTTCGGAAATGTTGAGAACCAGCAGCAGGTGGTGAGGTGTTGTCAGGTGTGAGAGCTGAGGCGTTCTGTCCTTCTCCAAGCCGGTGGCGTGGAGCTTGGCTCGGTTAGACTACCACCCTACCCCTGGACAAGGGGGTGGGATAGTGGCGGGGAAGCCGGTGAACAAGCGCCGGCAGACGAGAGTGGTAGTTCAACCACTAATTAGGGGAAGACGAGGCAGGTGCAGTTCCTCACAATGATACATACCAAAACTTTCATACACAGGAACATCAATTGCACTTCTTTGAAACTATACCATTGATTTCCACTCCATATTTCTGCATCATTTCCATTTGCTAGTGTCAGAGTTATCATGCCATCTTGAAGTGACTTCTTTACTTCCATCCTCACTGTCCTAACTCTCATTACACCTACTGATCCTACCAATTTCCTTCTCTACAAACCTTTCTTATTCATCTCCCTTCAACCACCAGGCCAAAAACGAGACATGGTTAGCACATGACTCAAGTTTAGTAGCAGCTTTCAGCACAAAACAATCAATTACTCTGATTCCCATTATATGAAAGAATAAAATTTTTTACATTAAGGCTTACAATAAACAGTCCCAATGTGGTGTGAACTTCAAGGGTTTATTTAGTACTGTGATATTGTTTTTGTTATAGATACCTATCATGTAAGATATATTTTTGTGTTTAATATGGGGAATTTTTTAAGTTTCTCTCATATATGTTTTTTTCATATTCCAGTTAAACTCTCGAATCCAAGCCAAAAACCACTATGAAGGCAAGCAGCATCAGAAAAAAGTTAAAAATTATGTGGTGGAGAATGCACGGAAAGATGGTCAGCCTCCAGCAAAAGTAGCAAAACAAGATGTGTCGGCATCTAAAAAGGTTTCTGTGAGCTCAAGTCGTTGATAGATGCATGTATAAATGGTGTTTGTTACAGTTATTATGATGATAAATCACCAGCTAAAGTTGTACAAAAGTTAGATCGTGTGGTGTGAAGCAAAGAATTGTGTTGGATGAAATAGATTATGTACGGTATTACGTGTGGTATTATATCGTACTTTATCTTTTCAGAAAATAGAACCCTTGGATGTAAGTCAGCTTTATTGCAAATGCTGTGACTTGAGCTTCACCTCAGAGCAGCATGCACAACAGCACTACATGGGACGCAATCATCAGCGTGTGTTACATGGCCTTAAACCACTGAAGGCAGGATACTATAATAAAGATACTGGAAAATGGCAGAGAATGTAAGTTTAGTTCATATTTTTTTATGTATCCAAATTGTGACTTCACATATGATGAACTGATAGCAGTAATTAGAATTTTTCACATACTAAAATAGTGTCTTCTATGATTCTTTAAGTTTCAGACCACCAGTGAGTGTCATCTTTCATGTTTCAAATTACTAAGAAGTGTAATTAACCTTGTGTTCATCTTATTGCAAATTTTACATGTTGAAAGAAAATCCTCTTTTCTTCATTAATGTATTTAACACAGTAGAGTACTTGATATTATAGTTATGTATAGCTACCATGCTTTACAGAAATGTAAGATCCAGTTCATATTTCTCAATTGATTTTTTGTCTTGTACGTGGTACTTACTTTAGAAAAATATATATATAATGAACCTATGCCATATATAGCTAATACTTTTGTTCCTTTGTGACACCATAACACAGGCCTCCAGACCCTCGAGTGTCCGTGGAAAGACTGGGGCTCAACCTAGATCTTCCATCAGATGATGAAGATGGAGATGACTCCAAAAAAACACTGGATCCTGACTGTGTCAAAGCAAGAGGAAGGTTAGCTATGTAAACCTTTTTGTAATGTTATACAGCAAGTATGTAGCCTTCTAACATTATAACAATGATAATAAGAATATACTAACCAATATCTAGTACTCATAATCAACTTCAAATGCTTTATTCATACAAAAAGTACAATTTCAAGTTATTAAGTACATGTTTGACACGTGAAAGATGATATACAGGGAGTGGAAGAGCATAGCTTGTTGGGAAGTACAGTATATCATGACATCATGACAATAACAAGAAGAGCCAGTCAGATAAAATCAACATTGTTTTTACTGCATGACCTACCTACTCTACTGCTGTGTATCTTTGATACTTTCACAGTGTCAGGGCCGAGGTGACTACCAATTAATATTATCTTTTTATAGAGTTGTGGGGAAGAAAAATCATGGAGTATGATACCCCGAATATATTTACACACACACAAATAGCAAACTATAGGCCAAAATAAATCACCAACGACGAACTGCTCGTAAACAATTACCAGAGCAGGGGTATGACACCCAAATAACTCCCTGTACAGCTGTCTGGAGGGTGAGATGCGTGACAGCAACACTCGGCAACGTAGATTGCTCCTCAGACAGCAGGAAGGGTCGAATGGTGTAGGTACAGTTGAAGGGCACACTGGAAGGGAGCCCAAGTCTCCAGAAATGCCTTCGGAATGTTGAGAAACCAGCAGCAGGTGGTGAGGTGTTGTCAGGTGTGAGAGCTGAGGCATTCTGTCCTTCTCCAAGCCGGTGGCGTGGAGCTTGGCTCGGTTAGACTACCCCCCTACCCCTGGACAAGGGGGTGGGGTAGTGGCGGGGAAGCCGGTGAACAAGCGCCGGCAGACGAGAGTGGTAGTTCAACCACTAATTAGGGGAAGACGAGGCAGGTGCAGTTCCTCACACATGCCCCCACTAAAACATCTGCTGCACAGCTGATGTCGAAGAACTGCAGCTGACCAGGAGACATAAACAAACTTATAATATACTTGAGTGCAGGAAACAAAACTTGTAAAAGACTGGAGTGCAGGAAAACAAAATAAAGAAAAGCTATTGCCGGCTGAGAAGGTCGGCTCCAATGTTGTCTGTCCCGGCAACATGAACAACCCTAAATTTGTAGGGTTGAAGACCTAAAGCCCATCGTAGTACTCTATCATTTTTACCTTTGAATTTCTGAAGGTATATTAGAGGCTTGTGGTCTACTTCAAGGATAAATTCCTTACCTCGAAGATAGAAGTCAAACCTATGAATGCCGAATACGATGGCCAGGCATTCCCTCTCGATGGTAGAGTATCGTCGTTCCCGATCAAGTAGTTTCCGGCTGGCGTAAGAGATGGGATGTGGACGATCATCATGGTACTGAAGGAGTACAGCACCTAATCCATAGTTTGAAGCATCGGTACGTAGGACGAAGGTCTGGCTGGGGTCTGGAAGACGCAGAATAGGTCCCGAAGTCAAGGCTTGCTTCAGCAGCTTGAACCGTTCAAGCAGATCTTCAGTCCACTGGAGGGGATCCCGTACCGGCTTCTTCAACAAGTCAGAGAGGGGGCCGGTAAGCTCAGAGGCCTGAGGAATGAAAGCTTTATAAAATGATATCAAACCTAGGAAACTCCGGAGTAACTTCTTGGTGGTAGGAGGAGTCATGGAGGTGATGGCAGTCAACTTGCCAACTTGTGGTTGAAGATGGTCGCGGGACAAAACAAATCCCAGATAGTTGATGGACTCTGCTCCAAACCGGCACTTTTTAAGTTTGACAGTCAGACCGTTTTGTTGTAGTCTATCTAAAACAGACTTGAGGGCAGAGATGTGAGTGGGCCAATCAGATGAATACACAAAAATATTATCAAAATAAAAAGAAACATTGGCCAAGCCAGCAAGCACAATCCTCATTAAACGAATATAAGTGGCACAGGCCGTAACAAGACCAAAAGGCATCCGAGTAAATTCCATCAGGCCCTTGTGAGTGGGAAACGCAGTGAAGCGTCGAGCTTTGGCAGAAAGTGGAACCTGGTAATATGCCTTACTCAAATCTAGCTCTGAGAAGAACTCAGCACCAACAAACTTATGCAGCTCTGTCTCAATACTGCAGGATGGTTCAGCATGGAGAATAGTAACTGAGTTGAGTAACCTGTAATCAATGGCCATCCAATACGTACCGTCGGACTTCCTGACCATGATAACCGGAGAGCAGTGTGGAGAGGTTGAAGGTTGGATGATTCCTTGACTCAATAGTTGTTCAACCTCTTCCTGGTAGTAGTGCTGGAGATGGATTGGCACCGGGTAGATCTTTGCTTGTATTCTCTCCGTTGTAGTGAGGGTGATGTCGTGCTCGACAGTCTTGGTGCAGCCAGGTTGATCCGAAAAAGTAGACGGGTATGTGAGAAAAAGGTCTTCAACCTGAGCAGACTGGTTCCAAGTGAGAGCAGGATTAATGACAGGTTCTTCAGCATTAGTTGGACCATCAGGTGTTAAAGCAAGCTCAGGTAAATCATCAATACCCTCATTAAAATAGGATGACTTACCCTTTTCCTCGGGCTCGCTTAAAGGTGAAATCTCGTCGAGGACTTGTAGCTGGTTAACTTGGGCCCGCCGGTGGTACTTCTTGAGGATATTGGCATGGTAAAGTTTAGGTCCTCTTGGCATCTCGATCAAGTAGTCCACCTTACCCCGTTTTTCCAAAACTTTGTGAGGGCCACTCCAAGCAACCAACAACTTGCTGGAGTCACTAGGCAGTAGTAATAATACCTCATCGCCTGGCTGGAATTGACGGTCTTGAGATCTTACGTCAAAGTAAGACTTATACCGGGCGATACTCACATCCGCGTGTTTGGCAGCAAGCTGGGCGCATTCGGTCAGTTTCTCCTGTAACTCGATGACGTAACGGAAGGTTGATCTCTCATCTTCTGGGATCCTACGGTTTTCCCAAAGGTCACGGAGCACCGAGAGGGGACCCCACACTGACCTGCCATAGAGGAGTTCAAATGGAGAGAATCCAGTCCGGTCGTTAGGGATCTCTCTGAGGGCAAACAAAGTAGGGATTAAATATCGATGCCACTCCTTGGGCTTATCAGAGCACAGCTTCCGAAGGGCAGACTTCACAAGGTGCTTGTAATAGTGTAATACCTACCAGCATTAACACAAAAACAAAGGAAAAAAAATAGGGTTCGGTATCACTTTCCTTGCGTCGTTTAGGGGGTAGGGTGTTCAGGATAATAATATTTGTAGTGGAAGTATCAAAACAATAGTATTTATTGAGTGCTGAAGTATGTAGTACTTATTTCGACACTTACATATCACTTATCTATCACTTGTATATTATCACTTTGCCATATGAGATTAATTAAGGGTTAACTGGTATAAAAATATAACCACTGCTTAGTTAACTAAACGGCCCAAGTTACCCCTGATCCCTTATCTAACGTCTTAGAGTGAATATTCCTTCGAGTCTAAGAACGAAGACAAGGTGACATACAGGATAACTTGTGCAAAACAAAAACACTGAAAGAAACACACGATATGGACACTTCAGATGGGTGAACACTTCAGATGGGTGGACACTTGACCACTTCAAATCGACTTCCTTATCTTACGTCTCGGATGGAATATTCCTTCGAATCCGAGAAACGAAAACAATGATAGGAACGCGAGGAACTATTCACTGGACCCTTTACAACATAAGCCCATGGCACCACTTCACTCGTTCTGACATCACATGTTATACATCCTACCTAATTTCCCTAACAAGCTAGACTCCCTTGATACTTTGACTTGGCATTGACCTAGATTCACTTGCCATATGACGAATTTGTAACACCAGGTTGAGATGTCGGAGAGTAGCAGGCGAGTGGGAAGAAAACAAAAAAACACATTAACTTCCAACCTAACACCCATATAATATTCACTTTCCCTACACTTGATCACACTCCTAGTAATGTCAAAGATATATATATACATACATATATATAATATCACACACCTTACTGACTTTACATAGCTATCACTGTATCTTCAATAGCTATAATAACTCTCACCTGAGATGTCGGAGAGTAGCAGGCGAGTGGGAAGAGCTTTCGCTTCAACCCTCGAATAAAACTCTCCTGGATTGCCAGACGCCTCTAGGAACATAGGTTCTGAATAATTATAACTATAATCTAACTTTGCCTGATACATCATTCATTTCCTTAATTCTTATTTTTAATTAGAATTATTATAATATTATTTTTCGGTTTCAACTATCCTTCCTTTATGAAACAAGTTTAATAGGAGGTCCCCCCCCCTTTATTGGAACTATTCATATTTTCCCTACGTGAGAATAATATCTTTCCTCAAAATATTCCACCGTAAGTGAAGAAAATTATCTGGATTATGGAACGCAGGTTAGTGAATATACGTAGGATTTTACGGATATATATTTGATTCATTCCTTCTCCTCCCCACAGGTAGATTTTATAAGACTTTGATTTGAGGCGATGATTAAACTCCCCTACTTAATAAAAAAAAATAATTAAACAACCCTTTACTCTTTCCCCTTATTGCCTACTTAACCCCTTATCCCATGATGGTTAGGGAATAACAAAATATTGCAAGTACTACTCCTTCGACCCTCACCCGAATGATATTTGAGAAATAATAGACAGTTTTATCACACCAAAACCAAAAAAACGGAGTGTTACATGTGTAAATATATTCGGGGTATCATACTCCATGATTTTTCTTCCCCACAACTCTATAAAAAGATAATATTAATTGGTAGTCACCTCAGCCCTGACACACAGGTAGCTTACATATTACATTGATAATGCAGAGGTGGGATAGTTTTGGGTTGGTAGAAATGGCATATCACAAAACCAGAATGCACATATAACGAGATCTAATTGTAGAGCTAATCACTATCAGTTTCATTATCACTAATTATCCTTTTCATTCAGGTTTTTTTGTGAGTTATGCAATGTGTCGGCCACATCCCAGGATCAGCTGGATGGCCACACAACTGGTCAGCGGCACCTCAAAGCTGTAAGACTTGAAGCCAAAAAGACCTCAACAACATCAACAGGTGGGTGGTGACTGTCTTTTCCACTCATTATAATTATTAGAATTACTGTGTTATGCTTGTCCATCCTTCTGTAGCACAGCACTAACTACTTTCACTTCTGTCTTTTGTAATAAACAAAGGTACATACTGTCCATCACCATTTGTGGAGAGCAATAAACTATTCTTTCGTAAGGTCATTATTCCCTCTGCAGGCAAACAGATGGAAAACTCAGAATCGGTTTACTTAATTTTTATAATCACTGAATAGCATTTTGATAAGTTTTACTGAATGGCCAAAAATTTGTTTAGTAGGATACTAGTAAGATATATAATTCATTGCACTTTTGACAACTATCATGCATCACTGCAAAGGTTCTTCAGGATACCAGTTATTAATAGGTTTCTCCAGTTTTAGTAAAAAAAAAAAATGGCCTTGCTACAAGAACTACAGGTCATTGATCTACAGTTGCATGGGTTCTTTTCTTCATATGATTTTATTACTGAGTAGATTTCATGGATTATGAAATCTAATTTTAACCCATGAAAATTAAAAGTTATGAATATTTTTTAGTACAATAGAGATAAACAATACTTGACCTATGTAATGAAGGCTTGTGGTACTATTAAATTTTATATGCACTTTGATGTATATTGTGAAATAAACTAACTAACCAATTTTTCAGTAGCTTGAGTGTTATGTGTCACATTAATATTGTAAAACCTTCAACATATTCTAGAAAATGCACATATTTTGAAGTGTTCCTTTTCTGTTACATGGTAAAGTGGAGTGGAGGCACGATTAGATGCTCGTATTACCTCAGTCTTCATCATCATCATCGTTTTGAAAGGCAGGTTCCAAATTTCCATGGGTCAGCCTATGTCACCTTGCAGCTCATCCAATAGTATGAGTACATGTGGTGTGTCTGTCGAGACCCTTGCTTTTTAGGTCCTTCCTTAGGACCTCATCCAATATTTTTTGCCAACCTGCTGGCACTCCACCATCCACTTCACCCAATGGCCAAACCAGCACATTCTGCCTGTCCATCATATCACTGATCCACTCCGTCCCATGTCTGCTTCTCAACTCCTCTTTTATTGGTCTATCTAAGAGTACTGATGAGTTGATAATTTTTTTAACAGGTTCAATCCACTTCTCATTGCATATTTTAGCTTGGCATCAATCTTGTGATTTGCTGTTTTATTTGCTTTCAGGTTTCCTAATTTGTTTTTGGTTAAAGCCCATTCACACATTAAAAAACATGGTGCCAATAGCCATTTACTCACGTTTTTTCCTACATACTACAAGGTATTCCATTCAATGATTGCATGTATAATATGCCTTTTGCAAGTCATGAACACTGCAACAATTCTTCCATATTTCAATTATCAAAGTTTTTCCACTCACTTCAAGGATCTTTACACTTTCCATGTTTGCCAATATTAATGAATCCCATATCTTCAGTTTTCTACTACACTTTGTATTACCGTTCCTTCAACTATTACACACCCAAATTTTATGTAATCTTCTTCTGTCCTTTTCATAAGAATTAAGAATAAGCTCTTCATCTCCCTCCAGGGACTTCCCTCAAGGGGGTAACCACAGCAGTAGTCTCCATTTTTCCCTGTTCTGGCATTCCCTCATTGTATGGTCAAGGTCTTGCCTGTCATCTCTCCCTCCAATACTCATTCATTGTCCCGCCACTTTACTGGTGGCTTCCCTCTTGCATTCTGCCCTTCAACATGACTCGTGTACAGTCTCTTAACAAACTCATTCTCATTTATTCTCATTACATGTCCAAACCACCTCAGTTTACCACACTTTACCCATTCAACCACTCCACAATTTATTCCTCTTTGCTGTTGCACTGATGCCAAAGTTATCAGACACATTCTCATTAATCTCTTCATCTCATATTGACGCCTCACACACTCCCCTTACATAGCTCACCTCCACTGCACGTATTCTTGACTGCTGTGCTGCATTCCATGTCCATGTTTCTGATGCATATGTCAGAGTAGGGAGGATAATACTATTTCTTATGCCTCTCTTAGCTTCCATACTTACTTACATTCCTCCCATTCATAACCCTTCTCATGTACCTATGATCTGTCTTCCTCTCGCTGCTCTCTTTCTTTCTTATCTCCCTGGCTCTTACTTTATTCGCATTAACTCACTCACTCCCTTACCTCCCATTCTATTTATTGTTTCCCTTCTATATTCTGTACCCTTGCGCTATCTCACTTTTCCTTTCTTAGTTGTTTCTTTAACAGTCTTGTGTATTCATTAAACTCTTTACACAATGATCCTGAAACCCTTGTCTTCCACAACCTCCATTTTCACACTATCCTCTTTTTCTTTCTTTCTTTTTTCTTTTCTTTTCTTTTCTTTTCTTTCTTTCTTTCTTTCTTTCTTTCTTTTCTAGACCACATGTATCATAGTTATACATATACAGAGGAATCTCAGTTATCCTTTATACAAACATTTGGAGAGGTCAAGCAACCAAAATTTTTGAGGAAATTATAAAAAATATATAGCAGATGAAGAAGACAAAGTTCATTACAAAGGAAAAATAGTAAAGACTAAATAGAACTATATCATAATTGAAATAAATTAAAACAATATTTTGAGGGCAGGAATATTGTTTAGCTTGCATGTAGATAAGAAAAGGGAAGAAACAGTGAATGAGAGATGAAAGAATGATAGGTACACAGTATAGGATAGATAAATTGATCGGTGAATAATGTGGCATGTAATGTTCAATTTATGAAAAAGTTTTATAACAGCCTGGTGATTCATATCAAGTAACAGAATGGTTAGAAGGAATTTAATACCTCAAACACCGCCATTTATGGTAAAAAAAAAAATGACGTGTTAGTTACAGGTATCTCAGTGACAAGCAGATAGGTGTGATAATGTAATGTCATGGATAGTTTTAGTGCTAGATTTTTAATTTTTTTTGCAGTTGGGAAAACCAAGGACCCATAGAAGATGATGATGCCTCGTGGATGTCCTATCAAAGCATCGTAAAGTCACCACTCACACTTGACATAGAGGGGTAGAGTGCAATAGAGCAACTACCTCTGATCACTATTGTAATAGGAATTAAGGAACACTTTTTTTTCACAGAAATTGGTTTCACAAAGTACAGCATTTCATCATATTGCAGCCAAAAAAAATTTGGCTGCAATATGAATAGTATTGCAAAATAGTGAAATTGAATACTAATTAACAGTAATGGGCACCGTTCCCTAAAATGGGAGTGGAACTCCTCATTCCGCTCCTACAAAAATGGGGTGGAACCACTCTTCTTCTCTGCTCCTCTCCCAAAAAATTAAAACAGACTTCACTGCTCCTCCACTCCACTCTATTTTTCACTTGATAAAAAAGAAAATTCATTACAGCCAAAGCCGCCACCACTGCACCTGGAACGTCAGTGCTAATAGCACTTTCAAGCTGCATAAAAAATGGTTAAAAACAGTAATTAACAAATATTGTTTACTTTTATTGTTCATAGAGTAAAAGAGAACATATTAAAAGTTTCATCAAATAAAAGAAAATATTCATTGTGTTCAGTTAGTGCCACACCAAGCCTATGAGTTATGGCTTGTCACACACGCACTCTTACTTCCATCCAGAGCCTCCCCACTGTATGGAGTGTCCCTGTATCTACAAATCTGTTGACTTTTTTTTAAAGTAGACTTTGCTGCAGACCACATGCACAAAATATAACTTCATTCCTATTATCTCTATTTTTAGAAAGTCATGGGGAGTAAGCAAACATGTACGGTCAGCCCTTGCCCAACACGACAGTTAGGTTCCTGAACCCATCATGTATGATGAATTTCATGCTCAAAGTTAAGTTTTAATGGGAAAAAAGAAGAGGTGATAATGGCAAAGAGTGTACAACAATTAAAAGAAAGACTGGACAAATATAGAAATATAGATACAGAGAAAGGACCACACGAGTGTAGCTCAGGCCCTGTATACTACAACTAGGTAACCACACACACGCACATATCTGATAACAGTGTACAGAGCTTTGAAGGGAATGGATAAAGTGGATAGAGAAGATCTGTATGTGTGGGACTCAAGAAAAACAAGAGGAAATGGAATAAAAAGTTGAAAATTACTATTTCCAAGACAAAAAATACAGGTTTCCACACAGAAGTATCTTAAACAACTTAGATGCAGAAATGGTCCATGCAAGGAATATAAGGAAATTTAAAGCCAAGCTGGATAAGAGTTGATATGGAAATAGGACAGTACAAGCGTAATCGTTTCCTGTACGTCACACACACACACACACACACACACACACACACACACACACACACACACACACACACACACACACACACACACACACACACACACACACACACACATAGAGGAGGGTAGGATTCTTAACATAAAATGTCTGAAAATTTTTAATTTTTGCAGAGTATCTTAGGCAGTTGTGAATCGGTGTCATGTTGGGCAAATTTTTTTTTTTTTTTCCCATTCATGTAATTGCCGATTTCATGCTTGAAGTTATGTTCATTAAGGGTCGACAGTAATTTCTTTCCGTATTGTAACCCATATGTGGTGAGCTTCAAATTATGGTACATGGTGAAAATGGTGAAAAAACAAAGCTGAGAGTTGAAGGCTGAGTTCTGCACCTCTGCTAAATATATATATATATATATATATATATATATATATATATATATATATATATATATATATATGTGTGTGTGTGTGTGTATGCATGTATATAAAGTAAAGCAGAGTGGGAACCAGACATAAAAAAAATTTTTTAATCCATTCTGCTCACATTTTCCAAATTTTACTTGTTTCATCTGCTCTTGAAAATGGATCAGAGAGCAGAGGAGTTGACTTCTACCTAACACTGCTAATGATCAATGTACTGTAATGGTATTTCATTATGGTAAAGACCACAAGCTTTTCATTATCATAATTAAGTCAATTATTTCCATTTATGATATAGGATAAAGTTGATATAAATGTTATCAATCTATATGCACTATGTGGATTATGAAAAATAGGTTTTGCTGCCTCCCTCACTTCCAGCTCCTCCCTACTATTTATATTTGTTACTACATCATCATCCTGTATTAATCCACCTTTCAATCTAGTGCCTACAAATCATTAGTTTCATACATCTGTATAACTTTTTTGTTGGGTAAATAACTATCAGTAATATTTGAAATTTTAAGTACTGTGTTAGAAATTACCATGAAAAATATTGTGTTTTCAATGCTCCTATTAACCTCTTTCTCATTTTTAGGTAACAATTAACTTCATTATTGACCAGTTTTATCCCTTTAAAGTATCATACTAACCTCTCAGCATCCCATTCAAAGTTACAACAACGCATACATTCATACGAGGCATCTATTAACATAATTCACGGAGCAAGCAAGAATAACGTGATTTTATTTTGATTAAAGATAAATCTTTATTTTTTTATGCTAATCTAAGAAAATTAGTGTTAACGGTGTATTGAAAGGAAAAACAATGACTGCATTTTCTTAATTAAGTTGCAATTATACATATAGTCACACTACATTTGACTCAGTCCTTAATAACGCAATAAACATTAAATATATTGGTTATGTTTAAGATAAAAACAAGATTATAATACAAGGAAAAAGAATAATACTCACTGTTTTTAGACAATCAGTCATCATAATCAAAGGAAAGGAAACAAAAGAATTGGCCATTTACTCGCAAGAAAATAAATTGTGTGATATGCAGCAAATAACGTCCTGTTACATTATGCATGACTCAGTAGTGACCTTTAACTAGTTGTGTTATCATATTCTCCTGCCTGGTTGCTGGGTACATATTGTGCTTTGTACTTGATAAGAAAACAAAATTTTTGATGTTAAAAGCATTTTAATTTCAGTCAAGTGTTTCAAATCAAGAAAGTTGAAGGGTGGGGATTTATATCTCTCTATCTATAATTTCTGATGCCTCGTTCCCTCTTAAAACATCCCCCAAAGAGGATGACTACGACAGAAGAGCCTCCACCTCTCCCTATCCACACACTCCCTCATTGCTTGTTCAACCCTTCATCTTCTATCAGCACCTCTTTCATGCATGTACTCCTTTAACCTTTCTTTCCATCTTACAACTGGCCTTCTTTTCCTCCTAGGACCCTCAATTTCACTCACATACACTTTCTTCACAAACTTTTCACTCTTCTTTCTTTCAATATGACCAAATCACCTCAAAGTTTTTCTTTTCACCTATTCTATTACACCACACTTCACTCCATTTGCACAAGGTTCCATGCCGCCACTTTCATATACTCTTTCATTGCTCTCACTCTCCCATCTTGTCACACCACATGTTCCTCTTGGATAACTAATTTCGGGTAATATGGAGATAATATTAGCGTCTTCTCCCGAGGTTAATACTTACATGTCAGATAGAATTAAAGTTGCAGAATATCATGCAATATATATCTACTTCCAGAAACTTGTAAAAGCAAAAAAAAAACAAGGTAAAAGGTTAGTAGGCTAACTTTATCTCCATATTATTATCCCTAATTTCCACAACACGCACTCACTCTTGAATGTTGTGCCGTATTCCATGTCTCTGATCCATACATTAGTGTTGGCAGGAGAATAATGTTCTTTATGAGGAATTATGATGGTACATTAATCTAAAATTGGCTGAGGTGGTACCGACTTGGCTTGTTTTGTTAAGAGATGCACATACATGTAATTTTATTCAGTAAATATTGCAATCACATTAAAAATATCAAATTTTTCTGGCCTCATATATTAAGCTCTAACACCTTTCTGGGCCTTATGTAGAGTCATTTACAGATACTTTGGGCACTTTAGAGTACTGCTATCACAACTTTCATTCACTCACTAATTGGGTCTGTGTCTGTGCGTGATTAGTGATTATACATGAGAGAGGGACAGGTATTTGCATAGTTTAATTGTACTCCAGTTCTGTGATGCTTTAAGAAGAAAAAACATAATTTGGCGAGTGTAATTTTAATACTTGGTTTTCATAATACGTATATGCTGCGAAGTTGACCATTTATATGAGAAGGAAAAGCTGACAAGAAAAAGCATTAATAAAAAAATAGCAAGGAGATATTCACAAGCTCTAAATTCGAGGGAGGGAAGCACTCATTAAATTATGATTATTGTAAACTAACTTTTCTTCTTTTGTTAAATTGATTTATTTACTTAAGTTTATATGCTTCCTTATTACATGGTGCATTCTTCAAGAAAAAAATTCATATAGAAATTATTTAGATTTGATGTATGTTAATGTTCTAAGTTATATGATTAGCACTTTCATAACCACAATCATGATATTTCTATGCACAGAATTGTTTACACAACATGAAAAAACTTGCACTTGCTTAGTGATTGGCCTTTTCAATTTAGAATATGTATGAAATTTTATTTTGTTTTATGAAATTTTATTATCCCTATGGTGTTAACTTGCAGTAACATTACCACCGTATTACATGCGGGCCATAAAAGGCAACCAAAAAGGATGGTGCAAGGGGTTTTGGAAGCCGCTTCTCTGTGTACTCTCCTACAAAAAGACAAGGAGGGGAAAGTAATGTCTCCCTGAACCCTTATTGCCTTGTCTTGGCTAACCCCCTTTAAGGGGATGTAAGCTATCTGTGTGACCTGTTGATCAGATCAGGTGTAGGGAGGGAGAGGGCATATGTCATATATGAAGTGGCAAGGTAAACCTACAGGCCTTGGTGTGAAAGAGACTCCCTCCCTGAGTCACATTTGTATGACTGACCTGATTTGCTGTAGTGGGCAGGGTGCCTTTCTTTTCTCGTCTAGGGGCCTAAGGGCTAAGTGGGAGTAGTGTATGTGTATGCATGCATGGATGTGTGTATGTGTGCCTTGTCTCGGCTACCCACCTTTAGGTGATGTCAGCTTGTTATATAGATAGAAAGGTGAAATTTTATATGATTTAGCATTGATTTCCATTATTTTAAATGCAATAATTTCTTCCAATATGAATACTGTGACTCACATCCCATAATTTTAATCACCAAACCAGCATTTACCATAGGTTTTCTCCATTATATAATGTTTGTAATGTGGATAATTTCTAACTGGCAAGGGATATTAGTAGCTGATTACCATGTATATGATGTAGGGATACATGGTTTCTGTAATAGAATTAGTTAATCTGTAATAATACAATAGCCCTTGATACATCAAACTAATTCGTTGGAAGCTGGGATTGATAAAGGCAAAAGCATGATAACTCCTTAGTCCTTCCCCCTTGGTGGGAACTCAAAAAGATGAGTGTGGTCATGTCAGTCTTGGTCAATCAATGAATAACATCATTTGTTATGTGATTCCTCGAAGTGTCTAATCAAGTAAAAGTATAAATTTCGTAAGTACCTCATTATTTTATTTCACTGTGGCCAAGATTAGCTTTGAAATTAATAGAAAATAAATTTACAACACAAAACTCTTACTATTGCTTTTATTTTACTGCTGTTTATGACAATATGATATACTACCGGTAATTCAACTTATCCATGAACTTGATAGTGAACTCCTATAAGATCCTTGTTTTTGAAATACAATTGCACCATACTATAGTATACATGATATTCTTTACCACTAAATATCACCATGTACACCAGTACAAATCATGTATGCTTTATAGTAGTTTATGAAGTCAAGAAACAGTCCTTATCTGCTGCTCCATCATTCTGTACTTACAGATTTTCTCTAGTTTAACCATTGAAACAACCATGACCTGAACCAGCATAGACGTCAATGCATGCTATGTTGACACTGTTGCAGCTACCTCATTTAGTTGTTCATACACTAACATGATACGTAGTGGGTGCAGTCACGGGTATATTTGTGCCATCCACAATCAGCATGGTTCAAAGGTGGAGGATATGTACTAGCTCCATCTTGTCTCCACACTACCACTTGCAAGTGTGCTCTTACCGCATTCCCTTGCATAGCTTCTGTAGTAGCTGTCAGGTTTTGAATGCCCCAGTTGACTTGTAGACCACATCTGACTAGTTTCAACCATTGTAAGTAGTATATACAAGATGGCCATGGTAGGACAGCAATAATTTGGTTACTTGCTTATGACATCAGGTAGAATGTTATCTATGTTGTCAACTTTGTCCAGGTTGAATACATTCTCCTTCAGAACTTTAAGAATACATTTTACCAGTCTCACATTCAAGTGGCCACTGTATAACAACCTGACAGTATATGTGCAGCCAGTCAATTTCTGTCAACACTGGTTGATGTCAGTCATCCAATACAACCAAGACTTCAGAAGCACCAGCTTGAAAATATTTGTCTAATGATCATGTCATCATTCTTCGACGGGACTGCAAAGATATATGCACAAAGAGCTACCGTGGGCAGCATGAGCCTCTCAACAAGAAACAAGGCGCCACTAAAAAATCTAACCTGCGCTAATAACGGACGGAGGCCAACCATCTAACGCCCCCATTAAGCCTACCGGTGCCACAGGTTAAGGACATTAAGAAAAAGATTTCAATTCATAATAGGTTTTGTCACAATTATAGTCAGTGAGTGGAGGGTTCACCATTAAGGGAATAGATAGTTAATATTATTAAGTGACTTGTATGAGTCCATTATTGTGGTCTGCAATTCCATGCTCAGTATACATTTGTGTATGTGAATCAGATAGTTTCAGAGTGTTTAGAATGTTAGTGAATGATTGATTAATTGTGTGAAATTGCTTTCATTATCAATAAGAACAATCCTGCATCCTGAAAAATAAGTTGTTTTTATATTAACTATTTTCAGGTCCAAGTGATAGCATTTTGGCGAGTGTCATTAAAGCTGATGAAGCCAAGAAGACAAAGTCCAAAGATTTGTCCATTTACCGGACACCCTCAGGTATACAGTATTTAATGTACTGCATGTTTTTATATGCAAAAATGGATGCGTATTTCCTCTCTAATACATTTTTACTTATTTCTTAATCTGATTTCCAGTAACTTATTTTCATTTTCCTTACTTATATAGTTGATACCTTTGAGTCTCACTCTCTTCTTGATCAAATGGGAAATAAATAGAAAATGTCTTAAACATTTGAGAGTCATCTTACCTTTTCCTGCCATCATTACAAGGCTTAACATTTTTAAATGTAGTGTACACAGATCTATACTGGAAATATTTTTGTTTGTGTATCAATTATCTGAAACTAATTGCTCCATAAATGTATAGTGTATGTGTAGTACAAAAGTAATATCATGCAAGCATTTGGTAAAAACATTTGGTATTGTTCAAAGCTATCATGTAACAGTTGACATTATGCAATATTGAATTTTTAAAAGTCTTTACAAAAATAAGCAAACCTCTTGCAAAGATTGTACATCTCGGTAATAAATATTTAATTACTGAATTAGTATTCAAGGCATTCATGATGTCCATTTTCTTCAGGAAAATACTACTGTTCCCCTTGTGACCTCACACTAAACTCTGAGAGTCAGTTTGCTCAACATGTAGAGTCCAAAAAGCACAAGACCAGAAGAACCAAGTGATTGCCAAGGTTAAGCCAATCTTTCAAACAACCTTGTTCATCAGTAGTGGATAAGAACCACATATGCTCATCAGAGGCTTACTAAGTTCTCAAAGATACTGTAAGTACTTAAATGTGTCTTGTACTTTTGTTGTTGCTGTTGTTGTTGGTGGGCGTGTTTAATATAATTGTCATAAATTTTACATGAATAAGGGTTGTAGTGTGTTGAAAATTTTCATACGGCTTGCATACCTTCTGAATTCAGTGAGTTTATTAGGTATATAATAAATTAGAATTGCAGTTAGGGTTTTACACATGAACAATTCTCGGACATTACTTATAAATACTTTTGGTTGTTTGCCCATACAAAAAATCTTGATGCAATCCTGGTACATTAACCTTTCGTGACAAATATCTGTTTTAATTGTTAGTTCTTCTTCAAATACTTTTGAGTATCATATGAGTATTTTTTTAAGTGAAAAAAAATATGTATACATATTACGGAGTGGTTTGTTGGCATATTACTATAACCACATCAAATAACAAGAACAGTAATTTACACATCCAACTATAAGCTTAAAGTAGGATACATCTTTATAATATAATAGTCTTCACAAAAGAAGGCAAACCCCATTTCTTACTCCTCCATTTCCAAGCCCATTGCCATTGTGGAAGGGCTTCGGGACCGGAGATTGAGGTCTGATGCTGTGATGCCTTCGACTTCAATCTGGTCCAAAAATTTTTGCTTGGCCTATTTTTTTCTAGCTTTATTTCCCCTTGTTTCATTTGGCTATTCTTCCTAGCTTCCCACTATCCCTTTTTTTCCTAAAGTGTGAGAGCCGTGAAGAGACGATGAAAGCCTAACTTCGAGTTCAGTCATGAACAGCCTGAGGGGACCCAGTGCTCCCTACTCAGTAAACACTTTCTAATTCTAAAAATGCATCCAAAGACGGGGGGGAAGGGTAACCTTCCACACGACCTGACAGATCTCGCCTTGTCATTGTTGATTCAGAATCCCAAGCTGAAGTTATGTTTACCCTCAAAGACCTTGATGGGAAACCTTTCCCAGTGTCCTCTGATACCCAACTGAACACTCGTGCTGGTACCGTTCTCGTACCCCATGAAATCTGCCCAGAGGGTGTCAGTTGGCTTGACTGTTCTTCTGAACTCTGAACTGATTGCAGACAATCATAATTTTGCTCATGTTCTGCTTTACTGTTAACCCTCATGGCTACTGCAAGTACCCAGCAAATATTGCAAAAATTACATTCAAAGGACAAGATCTTCCAGACAGTGTATACATAGGTGGAGCCTTCTGTAAGGTTAAACCTCACCTTCCTCCCCCACGTCAGTGCCAAAACTGCTGGAGATTCAGACATCTAGCAAAATACTGTAGATCCACTGCACGTTGCCCTCTCTGTGCCTCACCTGGCCATACCTGTACAAACTTCCTATCAACAATACACATTTGTGCAAACTGCACTCAAGAACATGATGTTTTCTTCAGAGGCTGTCCCGTCTACAAATGTGAATCGAAGGTTGCTGCCCTCAGCTTCAAACTTGGCCTAACACTCAAAGAAGCTAGACAAGAAGTCCGTCTCAGTGGCTTCTCAGCGCGTCTCCACCAACACCCCTTGTACCACATCTAGCACTACCTTTCCCTCTACTACATACTATCCTTCTTCCTCCACTCATACCTCTTCCTCTCCCACTCCACTTGTTCCTTCATCTAGTACAATTACCTCTTCCACTGCTATTACCCTCTCTTCATCCCCATCTCTTGCTTCTTCACCTATTGCTATCAACACTCCTGTAGTTTCTTCAGTGTCAGTGACTAATAATTTTCTTTACTAGACCATGACACCCCAACCTTTACTCCTTCACTTCAAACCTTGCTTCCCTTCCATGTTGTATTCTTACACCAATCAAGCGTCACTCGTGCTATCCCTCCAAAACCATCTACTGATCCTACTTCATCCTTAACCACTAAAACTTCTTCCCTACAATCTTCTACCATCATAATTGAGGGAACCTTTTATTCAAAG
This sequence comes from Metacarcinus magister, assembly GCA_029783475.1. Lineage (NCBI taxonomy): Eukaryota > Metazoa > Arthropoda > Malacostraca > Decapoda > Cancridae > Metacarcinus > Metacarcinus magister. The sequence goes on from JAPQNM010000048.1 coordinate 3,335,032, forward strand.
AAATCACATAGAGCTTTTGTCAAATAAGCTTTGATTATCTGTCAGAATATCACAAAGAACTATCATACAATGATAATGGAAAATGTTCTGATGTACAGTATATTTGTTAAAAATTTAATATTACTCAAAAATCTTTCTTTACTATTTTACATTTTAGCAGTATAGTAAGCCCTGACAGGATGGGATAAACTTGCTGTTAAATAAAAATTTAATACATTCAATGCCTAAGCTATAGATACACTGAAAAATGCAGGATATTATATATTTTAACCATATAATGGTAAAACACCATGCAGAAATTTCTACTCAATCACTTAGTGTATGAGTATGCATGAATTGAATGGTGCAAAAAGCCAGTCAGCAATGAATTTGGGATTCATTCTAGTCAGTAGCAGTGGGTCTGAGTCAGTCTGGATGAGATGAAGATAGTCTCATTGCCCATCCAACTTTCCTCAAAACAGTTTTTCATGGGACTATTGTGAATATTGACGAAGACATAATGTTAGATCCTAAGTCCATAACAAGAACAAATTTCAATGGAAGTCACACAAGAAATTATTAAGGATAATGAAGAAGGCACAAAAGTGAGTATGACCACTTTGTGTGTTGTTACTTGGTTATTTATTAATTAACATATTTGTTCACCTACTTATTATTTATTCTTTTATTATTATTTATTTATTTATTCTTTTATTTATGGTATTTAGTTACAATTTTCATCCCAATTTAAATAAGATATTTATAGCAATACACCTTTTCAATGTATATTCTCACAAGTTCAACTATGTTGGAAAACTCATTTTGAGTCATATTGGGGCAGATGATCAAGAGTTTTTATTTTCAGTAATGGTATCAGATTGTCAAGCAATACTAGTACATAGGTTAGATACGAGACTGTAGTATTTTGCAGTCACGATTTGTAAAAATGTATATGCATTTAAGGAATCAGCCAGTCTTCATTTTGGAGCAATTATAACACACTTTCCTGTTTGAGGAAAACATACTTGAATAATATGATATTCAGCAACAAAGAGAAGAGTGAGTGAGATACAATGGAGCAGGAAGGGTTATTATAGTATTTGGTAATGTAATATTTATAGTATTGGGTGATGTACCCTGAGAATTTTCTAAACCCTCTGTACCTTGACTAAGTTATTTATTCCATACGTATTTCTAAAATGAAATACACACACACACACACACACACACACACACACACACACACACACACACACACACACACACACACACACACACACACACACACTACACACCACACATCACACACCACACACACACACATACACACACACACACACACACACACACACACACACACACACACACACACACACACACACACACACACACACACACACACACACACACACACACACACACACACACAAACAAACAAACAAACACACAGTGGTACCTTGATATATGACATGTTATATGAAATTTGCATAACAAACCAAGAAAAGTTGTTGATTCTATATATGACAGAAAACATATTTCCAGAATGTAACTTGAAACAATGTCATCATAATTGAGGAAGTGCAAAGTATGTGCCGTCCACTCAAACCCAAAATGCTCGACTCTGGAAATTCTATATGAAATTGATACTCAAACTATAATGTAAAATAAGGTTATAATGAAAATAATGAAAATCCACTTTATAACTGCTAGGTGATGAGTTGCAGTCCTGCATCATTTATTATCATTACAACCTATCTATCTATCTATTTATCTATCGTCATCATCATCATTCAAGATTCCACTGCAGTACAAAGGCCTCATGCAATCTTCATTCATCTCTATCTTCTGTCCTCAGCAAAACTTCCTATATCATCTCTTCATATAATTCAATGTCTTCCCTGCCTTCTTTTACCATCCCTAGGTTGCCATTATGTTACTGTAATTGTCCATCTATTATCTGTTCGCCACATAATGTTTCCTGTCTGTGTCCACTTTTTCCATTTAATTGTAGTTCATCACTATCATAGGAGGTACTCCAAACAACTATATTTAGTTGCAGGAATGCTGTATTTGAGGATTTATTGGAAACATACAAGGACTATTTAACATATCTACATTATTGTCTTGATGCTTAAGAGACAATTGACACTTACCAACAAGATATAATATTTGGCAGTTTTAGCTAAGCTTCCAATCAGTATACAGCGCCTCAGTGGTGCAGTGGTTAGCATGTTTGACTCCAAATCCGCTGGCCCAAGTTTGATCCTGGACGATGGGAGATGAACTCCCGCAGCTACTCGCAGCTACAGCGTATGTCTCCACTTTACACTTTACCTTTCCAATCAGTGTTCTCAGGAATTATTTGTCACAATTCTTCAGAAATCATGCATTTTGGGTTTGAGAAGATGGACTGTACATGATGATTATTAGCATATGTTTTCACATTGCTTATAAAAAAAGAAATCAAGTTTTGAAAAGTTTAAGTGTAGCTCAGAGCAGGTGAAATATTCTCATGTCTCCCGTTTAGGAACATAAGTATATGTTATCCATTCTCCACCTTCAAATGTAGTCTAAACTTTAATCAGTTAAAGGTGTCAACCATTTAAAGGAGGTATTTAAATGTAAAACAGTCCAATGCCGAAGGAAAATTTGAATGGGTGATTTTTTACTCCTTGATTTGCCCAATATTAAGTAATTACAATGGCAGCTTTTTCTCTAGGATGCCTTAAGGTACCAGAACTCACGTTGGAAGTTCTAATACTTTTTTCTAATACCTTTGACACCTTACTTTTCAATATCATAAACAAAGTCTAATCAAGGGATAGAATAGTAAACAAAACAGTCATTATCAAAATGTGATTAAAAGAAAGATAATTTTTTTGAAAAACTTGCTAAAAAAAATTGCTACAGCTCAAAAATGAGATAATTTCCTTTTCCAGACGTGATTGAAATTTTTTTTCATTTCATGTTGTATATCAGGGTACTACTTTTTCTTGTTGTTTTTTTTATACAGCCAATAATTTAGGCAGCATGTATATGGAAGGTTTTTAGTGGAAATGTCCATGTGCTGCACTTAGCATTTTGCTAGGCATTAGAGGTGTGTGAGATGGAGAAGGTGAGGAGACTTTTGACCTTCAGTGTCCTGTGATATGTGTTGCTTTGGTATGTGTAGATAACTACTGTAGTATTTTTTGAGAATTCTATTCTGTAAAGAGTATTAGATTTTAACTAATGTTACATTCAATAACAAAAAAAAATTGGTTTGAGTGGTTGATAGGAAAATGAAAAATATTAATAGTAAAATTCACATACCTGCCATAGGTGCAGACAGCTTTGTGTTCACAAGGTGCTCAGTTGGCATCAGAAAGGCCAGATGATGTGATACTAGACTTTTAACCATACACAATTATTTAATACATTTTTACAGTTTTTCTCTTACA
>JAPQNM010000048.1:3348450-3428450 GCA_029783475.1 Metacarcinus magister
ATAATATAGAAAAAAAAAAAAAAATAATAATTTCCACACACATCCTGATAGATCTTACCGAGTCATTGTTGGCTCAGAATCCCAAACTGAAGCTCTGCTTACCCTCAAAGACCTTGATGGGAAACCTTTCCCAGTATCCTCTGATACACACCTGAACCTTCGTACTGGTACCATTCTCCTTCCCAGTGAAATCTGCCCCGTGGGGGTTAGCTTGCTTGACTGTTCTACTGAACTCTTTGGACTGATTGCAGACAAGCATGATATTGCTCCCATCTATTCGCAAGCAGTTTTGCCACTGACGGGGGGGTAGGAATGTAAGGTTCAACCAGAAGGCTCCACCTATGTGTACACAGTCTGGAAGATCTTCTCCTTTCAATGTAATTTTTTCAATATTTGCTGAGGACTTGTGGCAGCCATGAGGGTTACTAGTAAAGCAGGAAATAAGCAATATCATGCTTGTCTGCAATCAGTTCAAAGAGTTCAGTAGAACAGTCGGGCCAACTGACGCCTCCTGGGCAGATTTCATGGGGCACGAGTCAGTCCCTGGCAACTACCCTGCAGGAATGAGTGGAGTTGAAGCAACTGGGAGGACACAACAGCAGCTGTGACATCAGTCAGTACAGGCCATGTAGAATGAGGTGCTCCAGCAGGGAATATCAGCAGATATGATGGCAAGTAAGATGCACCCTGACAGATGAACACCTGCAAAAAAATTTGAATATAAATCAGGATGAAACAACAAAACTCCTTTGTGGGAGTTTATTGTCGAGAATATCACCTCCCTGCACTCGCCACGAATAATTATTCTATGAAAATGCTAGTCATAAAACATCTATAATAATTTGAATATTCTATAACAAATTAAATAAAAACATTATGATCGCTCTTGTACATGATAGAATAAAGTTGGAAAACAATAAAAATCAGCTACATATTCACTTCTACCATGTCACACCACACAATACACTTTAAATACAGGTGCAGGAACAAAATTGAGTGAAAACCACGAGCGAGGGCCACACCTGAAGACTAGTGGGCTGCCATTACTGTTATTGCAGCTGCGTGGTGGGGCTGCCTATTACCAGGACCTTCACCACCACTGCTACTAGGCACTGGTCTCACTGCTTGCTGTTCAACCTTATGAAATAGACAAAGGTTACAAAGTGTTACACATACATGTATCCATCCATTCAAAGAGAGTAAATACATCCACTTCACAGGTATCTCAAAAACAAAATAACCTATAGTGATGTGGTAATATATGCATCCAAGTCACTGGATGCCTTGCAATGAACCTGTAACAATGAACACATCACACAAAAATATCTGCTATTTGATTATTGGACACACTGAACATGACACACTGTTAGTTGTTAATTATAAGTTTACAAAATATTCCTTAATGCTGCATTTAGTTAAGTTTGTTTGCATCTACATAAGAGAAAGTCTAAGTAAGTTAGTTGGAGATAAATCGTAAAAGATAAAGGACTGGAAGACTGTTCTGTTGTTGCCACACTCTTAGGTCTGCTTCCATGTGGAATCCCGTATAAAAAATATATGTGGGCAATGTGACCTATACATGGTCCGAATTTTCTACCCTGGAGGGTGTATGGTGTTAAGGCTACTCCATCACCTCTGTAATACCGGTGCTTCAGGTAAGACGGTAGTTTTTGTTCTACTGAGAAAGTTGTTAGATAAAATAAAGGTATTTAAGTGAATAATTTTTTTTTTCCTTTACCGCAAGAAATGTAACCCTTTTTTGTGTTTCAGTGTGGCAAATACTCTACTCTTGAAAATGCTTACTAATAAGTACCGTGGCTAATTAGTAATAGTAGTATAAAAAAAATATACATATATATATACAAAATGTTTGTATAAGCAACTAAATTAATTAATGTTCTCACTAGCCAACAGAGGTCATGCAATACTAAGTTGATTGTTGTTGAGGTTTAATTTTGATCATCAAAAATGTTATGGTTATGAAATTAAAGAGCAAGGAGGGTAAGAGCTTTGATGATAACAGAACTGTCCCCATTTTATCCTTAATGGAGGATTAACAGACTAGCCTACTGTCAAGAGTTCCATCACAGGATACCAGCACACATGGATCGGTATCCATTCTCCAGAGGAAGACCTGTCTAAGCAGTCTGTGACTACAATGTGGATTAAATTACACTCAAGTAGCTAACAAACCATTGCAAATCACTCCATTAGCTAAGCTACAGCGACTACAATCACATGTGTTTATAGACACTACTGGTGCTGCTACCATTGAAATGGCTGATTTACCATTAAGTAACAAGCCCTCATTACTGAATTTCACCCATCATGTCTTTCATTACAAATTCAAACAATTTATTTCCCATAGGTTCCAGCATCCAAATCTTCCCAATTTACTTGTAAGCTGTTGAAATGTTATATTTGTACCAAGGGGGTGGGGGACAAGAAACTGCCTCGATCGTGTAGGTCATCAACTGGCTTCTTGCAGTCTCCTCAATTCTTATGTTCTAAGCACTTCTCTGAATTAATCTCTAGTTTTCCAATATTTTTATTTATAGTTAGGATTTCGTGTTTTTATGTAGTCTACACTCTGATGATGGGAGGCATATTCATCAATACAATATTATTTTTTCTATTGTTGTTTACTAACTCCCTAGCTAGTACTAGTACCTCCATTCCTTCCAAGATAAATTTATTTGGTAAAATTTTACATCTTCACCATAATGGCGTCTGTTTACGAAACAAAATCGCATCTCCCTACTTTTTTTGGTCATAGAGAACATTTGATAGCTTCTATACTAATATAACCTAACCTAACATAACCTTAATCTAAAATGACAAATAACAGAACTTTGTTCAAACTAAACTTTACTTTTCGAAGAGAAGGTCTCACAGAAAACATTGAATATCTCACTAACTAAGAATTTGCGTCAAAAATGTAATTAAGAAAACCTTCTCAGAATGCATCAGGTAATGAAAAATATAACCCACAAATCTCTAGAGCATTATGGTGAAGATGTAAAATAATACCATTTATTTTACCCTAATTATGTGATGCCAACACATGCAATCCCTCTAAGTCTAAACGATACATAGTTAAACTGTGAATTCCTACCTTTCTTAATCACACCATAAAAGTTAATTATCAGTTAATCAGTTTTAATAATCACTATTTAGCAGTAAGTCAAAACGGAATAAATATACATGCATCTGGTGAATAGTGAAAAAAATAACATTGTTTTCACTGATGACTTCTGAATCTTAAGACCAGTCACTATTTGCCATACAATCACATCGAAAAAAATTTCCTCCCCAGCTAACTCAACTGGTGGACTTCCATAACAAAGGCAAAAGCTTCATTCTGTTGTTGTCAATAAATAGATAAATGGTTAATCTGCAGAACAACGCCTCCAAACTGATCAGAATATTTTTTGTTGTAGTACACAGGATACTTACTGTACTGAACATCTGTGAAGGTTTTAGTAAGCGGTCGCTTTCTTACTTAACATGTACTGTTCGATTTCTAAGTCCACAGATATGACAGAATTAGAGTTAAGTTAAGTTAGATTAGGTTGGGCGGGTTCGGGTTAGGCTTGGGTTGTGTCCGGTTAGGTTAGGTTGGGGATTCCAGGAGGCTATGCCCCCTCGAGTTGGTTTAGTTTAAGCGATTCCTCACTAAAACCTTCACAGATGTTCAGTACAGTAAGTATCCTGTGTAATGCACCAAAAATTATTATGATCAGCTTGGAGGCGATTTACCAAATCAATAAATAAGGGCTGGAATTCGGAAAATATGCATCATGATTTTCTCACCAGTGATTAATTAAGAGGTAAATGGGATGTACAAAAACGTGCTCAGACCTGTACCATATAATATCAAGACGACCTGTATCATTAAATAGTCCCCCCGAACTAGGTAACTATAGACCATATATACAGTTCTGCTAGGGTTCACGAGAGAGCGCTACCCCTCTCACTATTATAAGTTAAGCTGCCGTGAACCAGGATCAAACTCGCAACCTTCAGGCATCAGCTGACCACTGCACCACAAAGCCACTCAGCCCCATGGCCTACAACAGCTGCTTGAACATCTGTAATAATCTGAGCAGAGACAACACTCCAAAGACTGGTACCACGAGTTTATTTTTCCTAAATGATATACATACAGGCTGTGGAACTACTCTGTCTATGGCTTGCATTTTCTCTTTACTGCCAATTCTAACCAATGGCCTAAAATTATAACACCAACCCACCATTGCTTATGATGGTCACAACAGCTAGAAACTTCACCTCCCTGCAGCCTGCATCAACACTTCCTTACTTTAACTCAAATTGCGATTATTCACCTGTTCACATTAGAAACATCACATACAACAATGCTGTCACCAACTTACCTTGTTGACGCCACACCGGTGAATGGCGGACCGGAGCTGGAACACGAAGCAGTTCCTAGTGTTCGAATCCCTGATGAAAATTATCGAAACCTTCGCCATCTGTTTCTTATTGCATTCATATTAATTAGTATATGGGAACAGTGCGAATTTGTTTTTATTTTATCGTATTTTTATAGTCAACATGGCAATAAGAAATACGGGCACTAAATCAGCACGTTACAAAGGGCACACAGGGAACATGAACTTATAGTTTTTTTTTTATCTCCCTATTCCAAAATGAGATATGCAAATTACTATCATATAATTCCTTATGAAGTTGTTTGTGTATTAGGCACGTTATGAGTTGTAGGAATATGCACCATAATATCAGTCAATTTTTAAAAATTACGTATGAAGACTCAACTTAAGGTTACCGTCACCTCGTTTACGCGCTATTTATAAAGTATAAAGATAAGGTATGACATTTTTTTCATTTGAATATCCAACACAAAGTACGTGATACCAATAAAAATGCTCAGCAAGCAATGCTACACCAGTGAGTGTAAAACAAGATGCGTCTGCAACACACCAGGTGGAAGCAGCATCACAGCTGGCTACTATGTCTTATTCTCCAGAAGGGGGAGGAACATTTACTCCAGCAGTAAACTTAATTTCGATTACGTTCTCAGTATATAAAACCCAAAGCAAGGGATCACTGATATAGCAACTGACTCAGTCCATTGTAATTGGTATACGACATTGTTGGGCATAACCTTGTGCTTAATACAGACATTAAACTGAGGATAGCAATAATTCTATCTCATCACAGGAATGAGGGCAGCAATATCAGTCTTCATACAATCTCTTAAATTATGCTCAAGCAGTTGGAAACAAAAATACACATAGCAAGTAGGATGGGATGCATAGATGGAATAAATCCCAATATTCAGCTTTCAGATAACGCTTGATTAGTAAAGCATGGAATGTGATGGTAAACACACCTCCTACAAACAAAGATGAGTCACTTTATTCTACACCATACATCTTTACATACTCATCAGGTTGGGCAGTTGTCACACTTATGGTAAAAGTCACCTATACCGACTGTATATACACAAACAAACTTACATGTATTCTACACTATTGAATTTGGTAAAGCATAATACTTAGGTATTGTATGCATAAATAGATAAATTAAATAAGTACAAATCATATAGACCCATAAAGAATATTTGGTTGTTTATTCATATATATATATATATATATATATATATATATATATATATATATATATATATATATATATATATATATATATATATATATATATATATACACACTATTAATAGTAAAAACTAAATCCACAATTATTGCTAACATGAAAATCAACATATTTTCCAGTCCTTCCACTGCAACTTGTTAACTTATATATAGTAGAAACTCAAAGCCATTTATCTTATTCATTCTATTGTGATTCTTGATTTAGTTGCTTAGTTCCTAACATATCAGACAATTATACTTTTTTCTGATAAGATTGACAATAAATTTAATTGATTCACAAACTGTCTGGCCTCCTCATTTAGCATATGTTTCTTTTATTGCATACAATGAACTTTAAAATTATTCAAAATTTCTGTTATTTACACTTGCTTGTAGTTAACTGAAAGGTGATTAAAGAATCTCCCCGAGCTAGGCAACTGAGACCATATAGCTCTGCTAGGGTTAGCAACAGAGCTCTACTCCTTTCACCAAGAAGTTGCCGTGAGCCAGGATCAAACTCACAACCTTTAGGCCACGAGCCGACCACTGTATCACAGAGCCACCCGCCCCCCCTTGTAGTTGATTGCTGAAATGAATCATCTGATCTAAATCATAAGCTCCGTATCTATTATTATTATTTGATGTTAATCAATATGTCTTAAGAACACAGATTTTCTTTAGGAGCTAACTATAAAGGCTAAATTGATATGTATTCATATTTTCCTCAAATAATAAAATTTCTATGAACTTAAATTATTTCATGAAGAAATTCCCCTTTCACTGTGTGGAAGGTAAAGCAAGACCATTGTGTGAGAAATGTAGGAACATGTATACTAATGCATTTCAATTTGTTTGTTTTCTTATTACAATTTTGTTGTTATTTTGTAGTGTTGGTGTATTTCAGAAAGAAGAAAAATGTACTAAAATATTATCTTACTAAATTTCCACTGTGATGAAAAGATGAAATGAGACTATAATAATTTTTGAGATTAAAATAGTTGTTGAAAGAGGAACAGAACAATATAATGTGATCTACTTCCATGTATGCATCAAACATAATTGTGATGACCCTCCCAAGAGGTATTGCATACTTATATTCATGTTTAAAATGAAAGTATAAACTATGACCCAATGATCTGTGATATAGTCAAAAGAGTGAAGAAAAATAATATTATAGCATTTATAATTCCACAATGATGTTGCATGGAATATGTGCATACATAATTTGGAGACAGACAACATTAAATTCAAATGCCTCAATCTTGTTGTTACAGTGTATGCACTTGCCATTTTCCCTTGAATACACTTCAGGTAAAAATGGTGACATGCTACAAATGTTTAACTCACATTAAAAATTGTTGTCCACCATGAGAAAAAAAATTTTATTTTATGAAATATCCTTATTTAACTAAAAGAAAATAAATTGTTTTGTGTAACTTCTCTACTTAAAGGTAAATTTGCACTTAAATGTACATTGAACCTAAGTCACCCCCTTGAAAAAAAGTTTCATCAGAAATATTGTTGTTTTATACTCCAGATCTTCAAGGTTTAGGAAATGATGTTTGAATCATTCTCTTTATAGTAGAAAATGACAAATTACTTTCACATCCTCTATACATACTTGCTCTGCTGACATTCTTTCTGTTTCTGTTCTAAAGAAAGTCATGAGTTTTATCTTGTCTCTAAGGCTTTGTTAAATTATATACTTAATTTCAGTAAGCTGGCCACTGATTCATCACACATCCACAGGGTTGGCAAGCCTTCACGCAATTTCCAATAATACAAAACCTAAAGAACATTGGTCGGGACACAATGTGGTGTACTGCTGGATTGTAGTAACATTACTCAACCTCCACAATATTCATACACAAAGTATAGTTTTGAATGACAGCAAATTAATGATTTTTACTCTATAAAACTTCCTCTTTTTCAGGAATCTGATAAGATATTATGATTCATGATCAATATCTTAAAAATTAAAACTCATTTGAAGCAAGCAGGAGCCTCCATGGAATAACTTTCAAGAGGGGAACCAACGTTTCATGGAGGAACAGTTTTAGTAGTCAGAAAAATCATACAAAATAGAGTATAATAAATCAGCAAGGGAGGTAAGCCGTCACCATCTGTGGATGTTCCTGGATAAATGTAATTAATCAAATACTGATACAATGCTACGAAAAACATTGTCAGGTAAATAAAATATAATCCACTGTAAATCGTTCTAGTTTACACACGTCACACTTATGAACTTTTATATTAATGTCACCATTGTAAAAATGTTACCATAATGTATATCTCATAAAAAAAATAATAAAGTATCCATATGAGTGTGTGTGTGTGTATTTACCTAGTTGTAAATACTAGGTAAATACACACACACACACTCATATGGATACTTTATTATTTTTTTTATGAGATATACATTATGGTAACATTTTTACAATGGTGTGTGTGTGTGTGTGTGTGTGTGTGTGTGTGTGTGTGTGTGTGTGTGTGTCTATATATATATATATATATATATATATATATATATATATATATATATATGTTAATCATTGAAAGAAGTTTTCTTACAGTCAAACATTTACTTTTGCTTCTTTTCAAATGTTAGCCATAGAAAGTTACTTTTTAAGTACAAGACTAAATCAAATAAAAAAAATTTATATAAATGTTTTAGTGCAGTTTTATTCTCTTTTGAATTATAAGTATCAAATAAGAAATTTACAGATTATTCTAGTATATAATCAGTTTTTTTCTCCTTGAGACTGGAAAAACGATAATTTGTCTAAATAAATAACTTTATTGACTAAAACTTACCATCACACAAAGAAACCAATAGTACCTCTCCAACTTGATAAGTAGTTGCAATCTTACACAAGATATAATAATCAAAAAAAAATATAAAGGAAGGGAATGCATTGCATATAATCTACCTAACTAAACAATCCTGTGTATAATATTTTCCCTTTTATTCACCGGTGTGAATTGAAGAGCCTCTTTAGTGGTGCTACCAAGGCTTATTTATAATTACACCTTCCTACAATCAAACACCAGGAAACAAAAACATAATACACCTATACAATGACTGGTCTCACCTGCATGCACTATCATGTGAACTGTCTATGGCAAGTTACTTATGGAATTGATCTCTCCTGCAGTAAACATATTATGGAAAAATACTTTCACTTGGGAATGCATTTTCCAATGGGAGCACAAAATTGAAATCTACTTTCATACTTTTTTCATACAGATTTACTGAATTTAATTTTCAGTTTGATAGTTTCTAAAACAATTTTCCATGACATACTAAAATTACATTTCCATATATACAAGAATATTTGAAAAGTTTTCATTGGAAAATTAACCTTAAAAAAGCAACACTTTCCCATGACCTGAAAGATCAGACAACAGGTATAAGTGCAATAAAAATCGATGGACTAGGTAAAAGTAGTGAAGTACACTTCCACACAGTGGAAAGAAAAATCACACTGACTCACCAGCAATGGCCACAGTGCTCTAAAAAGATGTTTTGTTCACAGAATCCTTGCTTTAAAAATAAATCCAGTATCACAAAAGCAAGGTATTAAGCATTAAGTCTACCAAAAAGACCAGAAGATTCACATTAACTATGACTGCCAGAGAAAACTGTGGTCTTATCAATGTAAAGATAATAAAAACTTGCTCCTCCAATGGTCTGCAGGGTGTTGTCACACTGCTTTATGCCATTATAAGTACTGAATGAAAGTATTCCAAGGTCATGCTAGTCTTATAAGGTGTAACATAATCAAAACTTGAAATTCCTGCAAATTACTCGTAACTGCCATCAATTTGTTTGCATAAAAGATGTCTCTATTATATGTCATTATATTTGTTAAATATTTGTTTTAATAGTAACAAAGCTATCACCAATACCTCTAATGGAGGGATGGCAGATTATGTCATTCAAGTCTAAATTTGTAATTTTTGTTTGATTCTTTAGTACACTAAAGAAATAACTGAACTAAAAAAACGTTAAATTTGATAAAAGTTCAAATCCTACTTATTTCCCTGTAATGATGAAATTGCAATTTCGAAACCTTAAAAAACAGCCTTCACTGGAACATTTCATATTTAATTTACTAATCTGTTTTTGTCATATTCTCCACGGCCTCTACTTGAAAAAAAATAAACTGTGAGTCTTCTGGACTGTCACACATTTGAATCAAGCTTTTACAAGGTCTGGTACAATTGTTATGAGGGAAATAATGTCAAATGTTTCATCACCCACTCCTCAATTGAAAAAAAAATTAATGTCATGCATTATTTTTCTAATATGTAGATAAACACTGTGCTGCTTATAGCCAGACACGAGAGAAGTATTTTATAGGGTTGGATCAGCACTTGACCTGTCATCCCTGAGTGTGACCTTGATTTTTCGTTACTGTCTGACACTACATCTACATTTGTTCTTTATACAAGAAAACACAGGAACATACAATAGATGAATTCTACTCCACCAAACAGTACACAAGATCCCTTTCCCTAACATGCTTGCATGCACACCCATAAGTTACTCATACTATCATTACAAAACTCTAAACATAGAAAAGTTGGTATAAAATTTGAGTATCACTTTTTGTGAGACTTAAATCAAGTCTTTGAAACAGAAATTCTCAAATCTAAGCCTCTTAAATACCTATGCTACATACTTTCTTGTATAAATGAATGATGAAAGGGCATAAATTTCATGCCAACAACTGATGTATAATGAGCAACCTTAACCTTGAACCACAAAGTTAAGGTCTGAGTACATTAAATTCTTCAGTGACAAATTAATTTGAAATTGTAGTGGACACTGACACGATATACAGTATTTAAATATTCATAAATCATAACTTAGTTTGAAAATCTTTGTATTTTTTCGCAAAAGCTCATAGAAATTAAAAAAGATGAAGTACATTAAGAGTAGGGCTGAGATAAACCAGGTTACCATAACATAATCCATTGTAATCAATAAGCCAATGTTCATAACCAACCAGATATTTCCTTCTCATTATAAAGTCTACTAAGACACAAAATCACCGTTCAGTTCCTGGTCTTTTTTTCAATATACATTAGTGATTTTGTCAATGGCCATTTACGTGATTAAAGTTAAAATCTGTATTTTCTTATAATCCTTAATACATTAAAATATTTACATTACATAGGAAAACTTTGATTAGATTCAAGGATAGATAGTTTGTCCTTCATTACTTCTGACAAGTGACCAGCAAGACGCTATGTACATACTTGGTCTCATGAAAAAATTTGTTGAGTTCTATCATGCAATGCTTATTCTTTACCTATTTATCTATTCATATTCAATGTGAACAAACCTCATTAACTATTTTTATACTTGTAGTAAAACTTAAAAAGTGTATCAAGCAAATATCAAAATTTTCAATCAATAAAAATAACTACAACTGAGTCTATTTGCAAGTATAAAACATTAGAACAAAGTTCAGTACTCAACAACACAGGCTCAGTCAAATTTGACAAAAAATAAGTGGTATCTTGAAGGCAGTGGTACAGTGGTCTAGCGCTTGGGTATGCGAGCCTAAGGTCCCGGGTTCGAATCCCTGTTATTCGCTGACCACTTTTCATTCTTTGATATCACCACCGAGTGGCCAAAGACTACCCAAATTGCTGCCATACTGTCCTCAGACGGGACTTACAATGTTTATATGCATCTGAGGCTGTAGTAGCAATTAGCCTTGCACGTTCTCAACATATTCAAGAGAGAACGTAAACATTTGAGGCGTCACTATAAAAAATCTTAAAACCTACGCCAAATAACAGGCGAGGCAAGTCCATCTGTGCCTCCATAAGCCTACTGGCACCAACGGTTAATGATATAGAAAAAAGAAAAAAAAATTATCAGCTGTAGTTACGATCTAGTACTGGTAATACTTAGTGAGTTTCAAATTTCATTAATTCATAGCAATTTATGTGAATTTATTCAAATTATCAAATTTTGCTAATTCATCTATTTATCTATTTATTTGCCTATATTTTTTTTGTACATATTAAGGATTGTAAAAAACTTCCAGGACTCTTGGAAATTTAAAGTGAGAAGATGGGAAACCTTGGCTGAATATGTATGTTTGATGAGTGCAAAATCTGCATTGAAATCCTGATAATGCCTCATCGTTTTTACACATTGCTGAGTGGTTTGAATCATATGGATGATACCCACTGACCCAAATTTTGATTACAGCTTCAGTGAAATGAAGCATTAGAGGTTAAGTGGATTGAAGAAAGGCACTACAAAGCCAGTATAAACACAGGCTGTACTTTCAGTAATCATACACAGAGCTCCTTCATTCTGAAACTGGGTTGCATTGTGGAAAAGGCAGTGAATGGTATAGCAAAAGTATGTAAGGAAGAGACTAACATGGGTTTCAATAAAATGCACTTTTGAGTCACCTAATCACATATGTAAGAAAATATTCTAATTACCAGTCTTTAAAAAAAATCTAAAATGTACTTTTGAGTGGCCAAATCACATATGTAATAAAGTATTTTCATTATCAATATTTTTTTAAGGAAATCTCTAACATATTATACACATATCTCAAGTACAGAAGCAGCATCCCTGTACATATGACAAAAACCATTGCAGTACAGAGAGCAGCCATATGAATATAATGAGACTTCCATGTCCACCAGTACCACCCAATTTTTTCTAACTAACTTTTCTAACCTCATTAATCTGATGGCTGCAATTTTCACTCACACTTTTAGTCTAAATTTAATACTTGATACTTAATTCTCCTCCTCTTCAACTTAACCATGTTTATCGACCTACATATGATGCTTGATCCTAAGAACTTTCCCCAGAAAGTCTCCCACAACAGACAGAAGTCTCCATCTATTCCTGTCCTTGCATTCTCTAATCCTCTCATACTCCTATCTGCCCTTCCTCTTTTATACTCTAGCACTCTTGTCCTCCCATTTCACTTGCACTTGCCACAATTATCATACTCATATACACTCTCTAAGTGATCTCATTTTCTGTGGCCAAACCACACTAAGGTGCTGCACTTGACCTCCTTAAACACCTTTCATTCCTTCACTATTACTTGACATAGTAAATCTGTTATACACTCATTACTTTCACCATCCATTCTTCTCACACCACAGGCATTTGTCCAGTTTATCTACACACACACACACACACACACACACACACACACACACACACACATGCATTCTGATTTTGATTAATAATGCACAGGGCACCAGTTTTGGTTCATATCAAATGCCATATTCTTCAAGTGGGAACAAAACACCAAAAATATGAATATTTGATGAGCGGAGTGAAACTTGAAAGTGTACAATGTGTCAAAGATCTTGCATCGAATCTAAAATTCTCCCAACACTGTAAAGATGCTGCTGGCAATAGAATGCTGGGCTTTATAAACAGAAATGTTTTGTTTAAGAATATAAATAAAATTTTACCTCTATCCATCAGTTTAGTCAGACCCCATTTGGAGTTTGCAGTACAATTTTTGTTGCCTCACCTTGCAAAGAACATAGCAAAATTAGAAACTGGCCAGAGTAGTGCTACCAAGATGACCCCATCTTTGTGTAATAAATCTTATGAAGAGAGGCCAGCACGACTAAACACGTTCTCTCTCCAGAAATGTCGCCTCCGAGAAAACCTTAAAGAGTGTTCTAATACACTTAAAGGGTTTACGAATATTGACATCAATAAACTGCTTTCAATTGATGACTTATTATGAAGGAGTAACAAAGTAAAACTAAGAAGTAGACAAATACAATTTAACTGCACTAAATTCTTCTTTATCAATGATGCCATTAGAGAGTGGAATAAGCTCCCACCTTCCGTGGTGCATCAGTATATTATAATAAATTCCTTTAAACTCAAATACGACTACCATTTCCAACAATCCTGACCCTCGAATTTGAACCCAGGACATCTGGGTTGTGAGCCAAGCGTACAAACCACTACACCACCAGGTCGCATATAGATAGGCAAATCTATATCTGATGCTTGTTCCTAAGACCTTTCTTCACAGGATGGCCACAGCAAAATTTCCAATTATTCCTGTCCTTAGATTCCCTCCTTGCTTGCTCTAATCCTCTCTCCTCCTTTCTCCATTTTTTCTCACATACTCTAGCACTCTGTCCTCTCATTTAACTTGTAGTTGTTCTCTTGCACCTACCACCTCTACCATACTCATTAACACGCTATTTTGTCATTTGACTTTCTAGCATTCTTTCCATCTTAGGGGTCTTGATTATGTCAATCCTTGAAATTCATGGCATAAATTGTAAAAAAATTTAACTGTAATGCATAATGGTTAATCATCCTCACACATTCCTGTCTATGGTTTTGTTAAACTGTGGACCTATAAATGGCGACACTGCTTATGTAAAATTTTCTAGTTGAAACTATAACAGGACAGAGCATTTATCAACTAGCATATAAAGTTAAAGTTGCTTGTTTTCAGTTCTGGTATCCATCTATGAAGATGCTCTCCAGAAGTATATATATAGTACTTATGAGCATGCCACAAACAAAATTATTCAACCTGATTTTACTCATATGTTGCATTAAAAACTGACACTAATGTTTGAATATACTCATAGTGATATTGGACTAGTTAATATTTGAGGAGGAGTTCTTGTACTGAAATACTACTTCAGTTTGTTGTAATGGTACAAATGCTTTGGTGAGGGAAATAGGGAAATCTTTAAACAGTACATAGAATCAGGAATGTCTTGCACTAGTTAATGATCAATATTCCATTGCTTCTCAGCTTCTATCCACAAAATGTTAATCACAGGATTTCATTAGTTTAGTAAAAAAATGGCCACGTGTAAATGTCTGGAAAATGGTGTTTTCTATCACTGAATCTAGAAGGATGTCAAATGTATTTCAATAACACATACTATTATCATTATTATTACTATTATTATTATTACATTATTATGATTATTATCATTATATTATTATGATTATTATTATTACTTGCCATATGGGATAGGGCAAATTGTGTAAATGAAAATTGTTACACTACATTCAAATGCATTCGTCTCAGAATTGGCGAAAGAAAATATATAAAAAAGGGTAGCCTACATAAACAACAAAAATTACAGCGTAAGCAGTGATGTAATTTTGAGTTACCATAACCAGATGACTAGAATTCTGGGCATTTTGTTGTAAAACTGACATGACTAAATTTCATAAATTTCCACTGCTAAATCCCAGCCCTATTGAGAAGAGAAGAAGAAAAATAAGATAACACTATATAAGAACGCTGGTCTCTAAATTATGAAATATTAATGAAGAGTTTGTAGCAAGAAATTTTTTTTCAAAATTCAAGTTCAAAAAATCAATATAAAAGGTTAAGGCATACTTCACTTGTGTCTTCCATCACTCCACTAACATGAAAACATTAGCTAAATATCAAAACAATACTGATATCAGGTTGTTTAAAGAAAATCTATTCATGTAGTTTACCATAATTTAAGAATAACTCCTGACTGACTTTTAAAAATACTTACAGTAGTTAATAAATTAATTGTTCCAATGTTATATTTCATATATTTACATTATTAATATTACCATAAATGTATTACAAATTATTTCCTATTTCAAGTTTTTGAAGAATTCGTTTTTTTCTTTTGAGGAGATTTCTGCCCTTTTGTCCTGTCACTTCCCACTTTCTTGTGTTTATGTTTGGCTACCTTGGCAGACACACACTTAGATTCTGGTGCAGCCTCTGCTTCAGGTTCCAATTTTATTTGAGGCTTAAAATTGGTCAATTTTACATTTGTGAAAACAACTTCGTCCTCATTTAACTCACTTATGGTACCTTTCAGATAATCCCGATACTTGCGAAGAGCTGAGTAGAATGGAACCTTGTCAATTGCTCTTGGGAGCTGGGCACACCTTGCTGAAGATGACGGCATCACCCATATATGCTGAAAATAATATATATTGAAATTGTTAATTACAAGATTATTTCCAATTTTGACAATGAAAATTTATTTTCTGCAAAGATACTGAAGTTAATCTTGAACATTTGTGTGTGTGTGTGTGTGTGTGTGTGTGTGTGTGTGTGTGTGTGTGTGTGTGTGTGTGTGTGTGTGTGTGTGTGTGTGTGTGTTCATCATGGTCTGCAGGATCACGCACTGGACTCGTGATCGTCAGCCATCACCCTCCCCGAAGGCGCTCAGAGCTCATAGAGATGGACGGGTAAGGCTGAGACCTCTCACACATCACACACACACCCATCCCCTTGCTCAAAGGGGACAGTAACCACTCCCTGTCAGTGAAAAATCCTTAGCGATCTGAGCCGTATTTGAACCAACGCCTTGCCGGTTGGCAGGCGAAGGCGTTAACCACTGACCCACGGGAGCAGTGTGTGTGTGTGTGTGTGTGTGTGTGTGTGTGTGTGCGTGTGTGTGCGTGTGTGTGTGTGTGTGTGTTGTGTGTGTGTGTGTGTGTGTGTGTGTGTGTGTGTGTGTGTGTGTGTGTGTGTGTGTGTGTGTGTGTGTGTGTGTGTGTGTGTGTGTGTGTGTGTGTGAGAGAGAGGGTGTGCATGTGTTTGTGCTATCACTAATTCCTACATGTAGTTAGTATCAACTCACCGTTCTGGTTCCTTCTACCAACTCTGGTTGTCTTCCAAAGCAGAACTCCTTTTTCCCTGAGAATATTTCGTAAATTCCCTTGCCATTAAACACAGCTATACGAGGTTTGTATCTTTTCAACTTTAATCGAAGATGTTCGCCTCCTGGAATTGTGGTAAATTTTAATTACAAATCTAAACCAATAACAAGAAACTAAATTTCCATACATAAATTTCTAAATCATACAAGATAAGCAAATTCAGCATAAAATTAAATTAAATTATCACTGGCTCAAATACACCTTGATAATATTACTCTATCTGCAATACTCAGGAAAATTGTCCCATGAGAAGGGTAATTGTACCACCACCCATTTATGTGTAATTACACATAATATGTACACCATACAATAAAACTTTAAAAAAAAATATACCCATTTGGTATTTATTTACTAATAATTAACCTACATTTACCATGAATTTCATATTTCAATGATTATTATTTACCAGTACCACTTTCAATCAAAATGTATCTTCTTTCCTAATTGTTTGACAAGAATATTTGTAGGAAATCCTAAGGTATGGTGCCACATGAAGAAAAGCTGCCAACCTACTCATAATGCTCATAATAATCATGAATAATCTAAGATGTATTATAGAAGATATGTGTATTAACAGCTATGCGCATATAATGTGCAGTCCCTGATATACACCAAAAGGGCAATTGCACCAAGACTGTAAGGGATAATAGTGTCATTGTTATAAAAGTTACATTCTCATCTAGTATCAATTTCCATTTAATCAATTTGTTATTTCTATTCCAATTTTCTTAAGAGTGGAATTAGTTATATTTCTTGTTACCTGCAAGGGGATGATATTTTACAGGAGTGGAATTCATACATACAGCATTCATATATGTAGCCATGCATAAGAAAAAATAAATAAACAGATAAGTAAAATAAATACTAACAATTAAACACAAAGACACAATTTGCTTATAAATAGCTTTCCTTCTTAGCTATTGTATGCGACCATAAAGCAAATAAATGTCACCCTGAAATAATTCCCCACCAAACAAAGGATGGAGAGATCTTGGATTTAAAGAAAAAAAAGAACAGCCAAGCAGCTCCCTGGAAGATTATAATCCAAGCATATGATAAAAACCTTCTTTGATCTCCTTCTTGGTGAGGTCACTGGAACCCCTTGTGGTACGAGAGACCATGTTGGTGAAGCCGATGCCATACTCCATTAGCCGAAAGTCATCAAAGGCAGTGAAGGGTTTGGGGATGAGTCCAGACAAATACATACATTTCCCTGTCAAAAAATACTTGTTCATTTCAGCAATACTTGGCAGTCCATTAGCTTATAGAGCAAGACAATTAAAGAAAACAATTAACAATGGTAGCAATAAAATGTGAAGCTGTAACATATATTCTAAACAAATATAAGATATTTAAAAGTAAATTATGAAAAGAAAATTTATTCAGTAATCATGCATTACGAAGTTCGACAATCTATCTATTTATCTACCTGATGCCTGTTCCTAAGAACTCCCCCCAGGGAATAGTCACGGCAGAAGAGTTTCCATATTTTTTTTTAAATTAATATATTTTCTGAGAGGAGGCACTAATTCTTCCGGAGGTGAATCACGCAAGGGAGTCTGCCAAGTGGCACATGTAAACACAGAATGGCACACACACACACTAGGTGGGTGCCAGGGGAGACAGTTTAATCTACAACACCAGGCTTTACTATTGCTTCCTCACAGCACATACTCCATAACAACCCCAGTTTATATCCGATGAGAGTATGAGAGTCTGTCCTATCCTGCCGTAGGTACAGAATCCTGCAATGTTCTCCTCTGTCTTGCATCACAATGCTCAAAGTACTAATAATAAGTGAAAACCTAAAAACCCTCCATAAAGCAGTGATCATATGAAAAGTCACACAAGCTCTAACTCACAGAAGTGGTTGCCTGGTCCAGCATAATGATGTCCTTTGTGAGCTGCTGTGAGTCCTGGGTTGATGCCAATCTGGAATTTAAACACGTGTTTGGTGGTGGGTAAACAAGGGATACATTACCTTTACTTCCCCATGTAATATTACTGCAATGTTTCTTTATTTCACCTTGTTTACATTTTCTCATTGTATTTCCAGCATATCATAAAAGGCAATTTAGAGGGTTATTGTACCACTGCATATAGGTAAAAAGATGCTTGTAAAATTATAGAGGGATAAGTTTGCTTAGTGTTTCAGGAAGTGTATGGGAGAGTCTTGAAGGAGAAATTCCCTTATATGATGATGGAAAACACGTAACTAGTGTCATTAAACACAAAACCTCCTGTGCTAGGGGATCAAAAATTGTTATCCAACCAGAGAGTTAACCCGTAGAGTGCACATTAGGGGTTTCCCAGTCCATCCATGGGTGTGCAATTATGACACAATAATGAAGTTTCTACAGCCTGAGCTGTGGCTCGCACTCTATGGGTTAAGAGGTAATCAATGTATTACTAAAGAAAAAAGGGGATAAGTTGAATTTAATCTACTTACAATAAGAATGTCCATATTTGGTCCCAAGTGATCTGGTAGTGTCTTCAGGGCAACTTCTTCTTCAGCCAGTCCATTAAATCTGTCAGGCTTTTTCTTTTGCTTGGATGGGGATGGTAAAGGTGCTCCATCTGCATCATTATCTGGTGCAGATCTCTTGATTTTTTCTGATACTGATTTTGTAGAAATGACCCTGAATATTCATACTGAATTAATACTTATGTCATTTATAGTATAAACATAAAACAACATAGAAATCAGTAAATTGTGTTAATCAACTATAATGCTCAAATTTTATATGACAAGTTATGTTTCCAAAAACAGTGATTCTACAAACAATGAATTGTAACAATAATTACTACTCTTCAAAAATAATTGCATCTTATGGTAAATATACTTACTCTCCTTCTTCCAGCTTCACTTTGATTTTCCGAACCCGTTTCGTGGGCTTGACAGGCTCAGTGTTTTCTTGGAGGGAAGTTCTGCTCATGTTGTCTATACAAGGGTTTTCTACATTCCAGCTGGTGCTACCATTAACTGTATCATAGTTCTGGTTTAACATGTTTATATCAAGTTGATCTCCCATGGTGACAGAAGTGAAATAGGGACTAGTGTGTAGGGTTATATCATCCATTTGTTCTGGCTGAAGGTAATATTCTCTTTTGATGCTTATCTTTTGAAACAGTTGAGCTTCTTGACTCTCCCCATCTTGCCAGTCATACTTTTCCTGCTTCACGCTGTTCATTCAAAAATAAATAAAACACAAATATTTACAAAGAGCTATGGAAGAAATGCAGTTTAAGTAATAATCTTGGAAAATCACTTAACTTCTGATGGAAAAAAAAGAAAAAAAATACAGAATCATGATATCCCATATATGCAAACTCATAACACACTACACATCTTAATAAACATCCTATAAGCTTTTATTTTTTTCACCTTACCTACATAAACAAAGTATTTCAGATACAGCAGTTTACTGTGCTGGTTACTCATTGTAATCATACTGACAGATACATTACTATAGCGTTATGTGGTGGTAGTATTATAACCAATAAACACTAAGCTAAGCATGTCCTTTCACGACTGACATTGGTGTGGAGCTACCATTACTTTACTGCAATTAAACTTTTCTTTAAATACCCATCTCTTACATGACTTGGTATGAAGTAATGACCCCTACAAAGAATTAACTTTTCAAAGTTTTTCAAGATGTTTACAATGAATGCATTGGGAATAATTCAGTCTTGTTCTGCTTCTGCCCATCTTGAACCTTATACATATACACTGCTAACCAAGAAAGATTAAGACTTATAGAAGGTGTGACTTCTTTGAATTCTATATACTATAATAATTGGGTAAGTAGTGTCTGTATTTAAATTATTTTACTCACTTGTCTAATATTGTACTAGAGTTATGGAAGCCATTCTGGTTGTTTTGGTCTTGAGGCACCTGAAGGGGTGTGAGAGTGGTAAGGCAGCCTGCAGGCTGCAAGGGTGTCAGGGGTGTAAGGCCTTCACTAGAACTTGTACCATCTCTGTAAGAGTTTAATGAGGTTTTTTTTTTTTTTTTTTTTTTTTTTTTTTTCCATCCTTCATAACATCCATAACATATTCCATGTTTCACCAAATTCTAAAACATAAAGCTTGTGGTACACTACAATACTATGATGAGTACTTAAATCAGTCACAGAATTTTTTAAGTTAAAATCACTGATTTCCAAAATCTACTTGTCTATTCTATGCATATACCAAGTTAATATCACCCTTAAAGGGGGGTCAGGTAATTAAGATTTTGAGAGAAATTACTCTTCCCTTCCTCTCTGTATCCTGTCTTTTCAAAGGAGAAAATACGGAGGAGAGGCTTCCTTGACTCCTCACTCATCCCTTTTGGTCGCTTTTTATGACCCACAATGAATACAGTGGTAATATTCTTGCAGCTCCCACCAGTAACAAATTAAAGCAGTGACAAGATTCTATAGCATCAAAACAAACAAAATCTACTGTTCAGCAAAATACGGGTAAAAGTACACTGGATACCATAGTAGTACTTACACACTAAAGTATGACTCACTACTGCCACTCTCAGGCAGGGTGTAACGAGCACCTTCCTCCTGCTCCATCCACCATCTCAAGTTCTGAAATGTTTACATCAACATAACTCATACATTTTCATCACATCTCATCTATATCTCTTCCCCTATCTATCCTATATAACATTGTCTATCTATCTATCCATTAAACTTTATTCATACAAATTATCACAAAAGGAAAGAAGTATATGAGGTCTTTTCATGTTTTTTAATTTCATCATCCTGCTTTTTCTGCTTCTTTCTTTGATGGTACTAACGCAAAAGTTGAAATATATTTATAAATCAAGTACTAATTATAGTATATGAAAGACTAAGCAGAAAACAATACTCACATCTCGTTCCATTTCCCTCACTTGTTCTACATTGGTGACTTCACTCTCATTGGGACACGGGGTGCCTTGTGTCTCAGGGCAGTCAGAAGCATAGTTGTCAAGGGTGTCTGAGTTTTGCTGGAGTTATTACAATAGACAAATGTTAGAAAATGTAAAGATAAACCAAATTCTTGAAATTTTCACATGATGCTTACACAATTTTGTTTAAAGGTTCTGTGCCATGGAAAATGTTTATAAGTTCTATGAATTAGATTCCCTACTTCAAATAAGATTGAAAAATATATCAAATGAATATATTAACTTTGATGAACTGCTGATGTTTTGGTTATTATGTGATGAAAAGGCTGGTGAAAAATGTCAACATCAAGCCAACACTCAAATATGAACATAAGAACATAAGAACATAAGAATATAAGAAAGCTACAGAAGGCCCGGAGGCCTGCACTAGGTAGTTCCTGTTACTCCAATACCCCCTTATTACCTACACCCACCTCTCATCCCTATCCATTTGCATTTCATTTATTAATTTATCCTAAATCTTAAAATTATTATAGCTCTAGTTCTTCCAACATGAGCTTTAATCATCAAAATGTGTACAGTACACAATTTCATTAAGAACTTCATTATTCAGTTATAGTGTACTATGCCTGTATATAATACTCAAAACAGTTTACTTATACACATCTTGGGATTATAACCTCTCATGTTTACTTTAATGCACAATAATATACTTTTGAGAAAGAAAGAGATAGAGATAGAGAGGGAGAGAAAAAAAAAAAGAGAGAATATCAAGTAACTTACCTCAAAACCATCCGGGATAGATTCACTTTCTTTTCCTGTTTCATACTCTTGCTCTGACATTTTGGTGTCCTCTTCATCACATAGTTCTGACTCAGGTTCAGGTTCAGGTTCAGGTTCAGGTTCAGGCTCAGGCTCTGGGTCTGGGTCAGGTGGAACCACAACACTTACATCTAGCCACTCCTTGTCCTGCATCACCTCCAGACCCAGCTCCCCACGGTCATCTTCAGACACTTCATCAGGAATGACAGGCGTAGATGACATATTAGCCTGCATGAAGAAATTAACATGAAGCTTTCCATAATGAACAATAGTTTTTTGTGTAACTAAAGATGTGTAAGGATACTTTAGTGGTTTCAGTTGTTATTCTCTAACTTTTATAATCCAATATTTCAGTTTCCTCTGATAATGATGCAAGCTGTGCTGGCTCTGTTCACTCTTGTTCACATTTACATGCTGCATCTTCAAGTGGGTGTGCTGGTGAGCTGCATCTGTGAGTATGTCAGGAGTTTGATGAATGGGTAGTGATCAATCCTTAGTGTTGCTTCTGTGGTAAAGTGGTTATCATGTTTGGCTATGGATGTTTTGATGTGATGTGCATCTGATAGACCTAATTAAACTCTACAACTGTCATTATGAATATTTGCTCTAAGGCTAATAATTACGCAGTAAAATGAAACTGTATCCTTTTTCTAAGAACATGACTTTCTTCCTCATTTTCTCGAAAACTACTAGAGATATTGGAAATAACATTGCAGCATCTGATAGATCTATTTAAACTCTAAAACTGTCATTATGAATATTTACTCTAAGACTAATAATTACTCAGTAAAATGAAACCGTATCCTTTTTCCAAAAACATGACTTTCTTCCTCATTTTCTTGAAAGCTATTAGAGATATTGGAAATATCATTGCAGCATCTGATAGACCTAATTAAACTCTACAACTGTCATTATGAATATTTGCTCTATGACTAATATTTACTCATTAAAATGAAACTGTATCCTTTTTCCAAAAACATGACTTTCTTCCTCATTTTCTTGAAAGTTATTAGATATTGGAAATATCATTGCAGCATCTGATAGACCTAACAAAACTCTACAACTGTCATTGTGAATATTTGCTCTAAGACTAATAATTACGCAGTAAAATGAAACTATATCCTTTTTCCAAAAACATGACTTTCTTCCTCATTTTCTCGAAAGCTATTAGAGATATTGGAAATATCATTGCAGCATCTGATAGACCTAATAAAACTCTACAACTGACATTATGAATATTTGCTCTAAGACTAATAATTACGCAGTTAAATGAAATTGTATCCTTTTTCTAAAAACATGACTTTCTTCCTCATTTTCTTGAAAGCTACTAGAGATATTGGAAATATCATTGCAGCATCTAATAGACCTATTTAAACTCTACAACTCTCATTATGAATATTTGCTATATGACTAATAATTATGCAGTAAAATGAAACTGTATCCTTTTTCTAAAAACATGACTTTCTTCGTCATTTTCTCAAAAGCAATTAGAGATATTGGAAATATCATTGCAGCATCTGATAGACCTAATAAAACTCTACAACTGTCATTATGAATATTTGCTCTAAGACTTATGATTATGCAGTAAAATGAAACTGTATCCTTTTTCCAAAAACATGACTTTCTTCCTCATTTTCTCGAAAGCTATTAGAGATATTGGAAATATCATTGCAGCATCTGATAGACCTAACAAAACTCTACAACTGACATTATGAATATTTGCTCTAAGACTAATAATTACGCAGTTAAATGAAATTGTATCCTTTTCCAAAAACATGAATTTCTTCTTCATTTTCTCGAAAGCTAATAGAGATATTGGATATATCATTGCAGCATCTGATAGACCTAATTAAATTCTACAATTGTCATTATGAATATTTGCTCTATGACTTATAATTACGCAGTAAAATGAAACTACTAGATAGATAGTTTTACAATCCATTACCTTGATTTTATTGGGAAGATGTCCTAGTAGGTGAACATATAACTGGTCAGGGAAAGGACAAATGCGGAGAAGGTGTGCAATCCAGCAAGCTTTACATCGATTCTTTGAATTATCACCCAGCACATGGCAACTGCAAAAGAAAGAATTATCATTCCTCTACATAAATATCATAAATGAATATTGAAAACTTCTTCATATTAAAACCTCGACTTGAGGCACATTAGTTTCAGACTGAGAACAGCAATTATGGAATACAACAGCAATCAATCAATTACAGACCTCATTTTAAGTGAAATATAATTATTACATCAAAATATAAATGAGCTAGAAATATGTTAGCTGGTATTTACAAATAAACATTATGCATATAAAATAATGCAACACACTAATACACATGCAACACACCTGCCACTATCCTTGTCCCTGCACCGTAAAATACAAGGCTGTCTTTTGAATTTCTGGTAGTAGTGCCGGCAAGCCTCACAGGCTAGCACTACCCCCCCGATGCGAGTCACTCCTCGGTGGATGGAATAGTAACGAGTCTCCTTGCAAATTCCACAATACACTCGAACTCGTTTTTCAGCAGCCTTGCCTTCCTCTGTTTCTATATCAGTAAGATAAAAAATAGTGTATGTATAAAATTAGTATATACTTTGCTACAAAAGGCATAGACCTCTACAACTCATCTATTACTAACAATATCTTATGTGTTTATTAATCATAAAATACCTTGATATGGAACAATGAAAGACTTAGATTGTTCCTAATTAGTAGTACTTAACTACTAACCCATACTCTACTTCAAGTACAGTATGAGTTAGTAGTTAAGTCCCTATGTAAAACACCATCTTGTAGTATATATTTCATATAATTCATACATAAGCAGCAGTATGTGTAGCCTGGGCATATGACTAAGGTGCCTCATAGTTTGAGAAATAAGTATGTATGATTTGGTGCAGTACAATATGAAAATTGGAAATAAATCCCAGCATTAGCAGACTCACGAATTAGCTTGTGATATGATGGCATAAGGACTGCTGGTATCCTTAAATTTGGCTCTGTAGACACCATTTTCTCATCTATTTTTGGCCGTCCTGAAAAAAATAAACACAACAAATAATTATGTAGAAAAAAGAAAACAAATTTCTTAGTTACTACCAACAAATTTCTTTGGGATGAAACAAAAAGTGCATGAACACAAATAGTAAAGTAAGGATTTTTTCTAATTTGTTTTGATAAATGTACACTCATCCCTCAACAATCGCATTGGTTAGAGAACAGAGACCCCCTGTGACAACTTGAAATACAGAAGTAATTGATTCCACATCTTCTCATGGCCATAGAATTACATAAAGTACAATATAGAGTCCTGATTTATGTGTTTGCAATACACAAATATTGATTAATGCATACTTCATATTCAATAAAACTACTTATATTATGCATAAATTTTAAGTAATGCACACTGCAACCCAAATTTTCATTCATTTATTTTATCTATTTGATTTGTACTAGTCTCCTGTTACTTTCGCCATCCATGTACTCCATGTTCTCTATTTTCTTATTTTTATTATAACAAGCTGCTTATGGTGCACCACCTTCCAACCCTTTCATAACATTGCTTTCTTTCTGTACTATATCTTTTTCGGGGTTGGCGCACCAGCAGTGTGTGGCTTCCTCGGTCCCTGTACCGAGCAATCACATTCAGGGTCCGGGAAGCCCACCAGGTAAGAATACCAGGTAAGAATCTATTGAACTTTTGAGATGCTACTTGAATTATGCGTAATTTTAATTATGTGCACTGATCAGAATACATGCCTCACATAAGTAAAGAACCTACTGTGACTAGAAATGCAATAGAACATCTCAATCATTATAAATAAAATAAGATTGTGGTACACTATATAATATTTTCAGAGATATATTTTTTCTCTGAGCAGTGATTTCACTTTTATGTGAATACAGGAAAGCTAATTTCCCTAATATTTACACAAAGGTCTTGGTGCCTGTAACATACTAGCAAATGCAGCAAACCCAGTAGCTTCAGCATATTAGGCCAAGTATCAGGCATGTAACAAGACATTCCTAGCTTTTATGGCAAGCAACAAAGAAAGAAATTATAGTGTGTAAAATGACTGCATATAAATATTATCAGACAAGGTTATTTTTTGTCAGAAGAGCTTGATACATTACAAGTATCAATACATAAGAACATAAAAATATAAGGAAGCTACAAAAGGCCCGGAGGCCTACATGTGGTAGTTCCTGTAATACCATGTATTTCGTACACGTAAATAGATTAATATGAATTGCATTATATTTACCCCTTTCTAGTCGCATCCAAATGTCACCTATACTAAATGATAACGATTTCCTTCAGCGCATGAACAAAATTAAGCATTTACTACAGCAAATGTCAGTTTTTCGTTACTTTTGATCAACATAGAGCAGCCCCAGGAATACAAAGAGTTCGTGGCAGCTGCAATAAAGTACTTAGATCCCATTTTAATTATTATGTTCGATAAACGACCTTTATTCAGTATTATCGGATCGCAGGCCAGTCATGAATTCCGCTTTCCATTACAATACAAGTAGAACAAGAACATCTGTGCAGTACATACTTTCACGTAACATGTGAGACGAAGCCCTCAATTGCGTAAAAGCACTATAAAAACACTAAAATCAGGGGACACATCAGATGGAGGACGTGCCTGTAGCTTGTAAACAAACATCCTCAGTGTTCGTTTGCCTGCACCTCAAACACTTATTTTGGTGGATTTATTGCATCTAAAACAATATAAACATACCTACAGTCTCATATACCCAAAATAAAAGGAAGTAGTAGTCTCCCTATTGATTTTACACATGAGGATATATAATGGATTGTTTTTGTTTATTAGAAAGGAGAAGGTAATCGGAACACCAGTTATCGGTAAGACGGCCGTACAGTCTGTCTCCAGCGAGGGATCTTTATTGCCCTACATTGATTGGCGATATTGGGGATTCGTCAACTTTTAACCCATATAAAGCAGATCGCATATAAAGATGTTCGGTAAAGATTTGGGTTTTTTTTACCACTCGATATCTCTTTACCTTTATAATGCACTGCAAATTAAGCCTCAGAAACTTGTTTAGATCACCTCAAATAGTCATGTCGCTGAATTACAGAACAAAAATACGAATATTAAATATTTTGTAAAAATATTGAAGAAAAAAAAAAAATCTAACAGCAATAACACGCCATTGGTATGGTCAAACCAAGCCTCACCTAACCAGACCTAGCCTAACATAACTTAACCTAACCTAAACCTAACATAACCAAACCAAACCTAAGCTGTTACAAGCAGATTAGAGTTTCAAAAATGGAGCCAAACTTAACTTATGCATAATTAGCGGGGGTAGAGTTCACCAGCACCAGCACGCTTAAGAAAGTGATGAACTCTTTTGTCCATAGGATGCGCTCTGTTAAATAAGTATCTTGCCAAGTACTTAAGAGTACATTGACACCTTATTGCCTGAGCGCGAAAGTGACGAGGCGAGTCACACCATCATGGCCATTACCAATGGCGTGTTATTGCCGCTATTTGCCGTTATTTTTCAATACTTTTACGAAATATTAAATATTCGTATTTTTTTCTGTAATTCAGCAGCATGACTGTTTGAAGTGATCAAAACAGGTTTCTCTGGTTGAATTTGCTTGGCATTATAAGGCGTTTGCATAGTCATGTCAGTGCCGATAATTCCACAATGTTTATTTCTCAATATTATGTGGCTACTCGCTGTTTTGGCGGTGAATTCCTGCTGTTGCCGACGCTCCATAATGTTCCCTTAGATAAGGTTCCCGCACTCATTGGTACTTTTTTTCAGTAATTTGTTAAACCTGCCATACATTACTCGCATTCATTGCACTCACGCCTACTACAGCTTGGGAGGATGGCATATTACAATTACTATATATTACTGTTTCAGCGACTGCGTTTTCTACGTTATCGGAGTTCTCGAGTCACGCGTCATCCAGTGAATTGAGGGACATAAGGACCAAATCTAAAAGTGGAAACAAATGTCTAAAATATCTCTTATAATTAAATTTCTTTGCTGTCCTACCGTAGAAGCCTAGAACTACCAACTCCAACAACTTGAAGAAGAATAATTCTCCAAGTTGTTGGAGTAGGTAGTTCTAGGCTTCTACGGTAAGAGTACTGGTATTAGGTAAAATAATAATAATAATAATAATGATAATAATAATAATAATAGTAATTATAATATTAATTAAAAATAATAATAATGATAATAATAATAATAATCTATCTATCTATAATCCAGACAGACATCCCCGTGGAAGTTAGTCAAGACAAGGCGTATACACATTGATGCATTCTTCTCACATAACGCTAGACCCATAAGAGGAAGAAAAAAAAATTATTATTTTCCCTGCCCCTGCTCCGCACGCAATGGGGCTGGGGATCATTTCTGCCTTTGGGCCCGACAGCTAAAGCTGGATTACACTTCATATGCAGATCCTCATCTTGCCTGCAACTACCTATCTGATTAATGGATCACATCCACTAATCTCTCAATGATCACACCTGATGCACAGGAACCTCCTCCATCAAGGCCACAGCATTAATCATGCGTTCACCACTGCTCCTCATTCACTTCTATCACGTACAAGAATAATCTATCTATTTATATACTGGCTTATATCCCCAATTAAATGGGGTAGCCAGGACATGACATTTAGAGTTCAGAGAAATTTTACTTTCCCCTCCCCTTCTGTGCCATCTTTTCATAGAATACAGGGGAGGGGAGGGGCTTCCCAGACCCCTCACTCCATCTGTTTCAGTCGCATTTTACGATCGGCAGGAATTATGGTGGTAGTATGTTATATTATTGATATTATGATCTACCTATATATTTACATATCAGGCAATTACCCTCGTAAAGGGGATATCCAAGACAAGGCACACACACAGACACACACCCATGCACACACACATATACTCCTCTCACGTAAGTCTCTAGGCCCTCAGAATTGAAGTACACCCCGCCCAAACACTGCGAATTACGTCAGTCACACAAATGGGGACAAGGGTGAAGGTCATATCAGAACAGTGCCTTTAATAAATCTTTGCAACACAAGCTTACCTCTCACAGCTGCGGTAAATTATTGTTAAACAGCGTCTATCACAAGAAAATGCCATGGCCACTCCAAGACTAGGAAATGTTGGGAGGGAGGGAAGGATGATGGATGAAGCAGGACTAAAGGGAGGGAGGGAAGGAGGGACCACTACCTCCACCAATACTACCACTACTATTACTACAATACTATTACTAAAAATGATAATAACAATAATAATAATAACCATGGTAATTATTATTATAATTACAATTATTACAACTACCACTATTACAACTACTAATAATAATAATCGCACCAGATGCGTGAGGACCTCTTCCAAGGGTCGTCAAGGCTATGTCATTACTCATGCATTTACAACTGCTCCCCATTCACTTCTATCAAGCATAGTCACCTTTCATTGCCTCAAAAACATTAATCTTTCAATCAGCACTCTTTTTACACCTCCCATATCGGATCCTATTATTTTCTTCACCGATCAGTCCTCTTCCATTGCAGACTTGCAGACTTCTTACCATGTACTTACAAATTAACACAATCAATACAGTAACATGATTCAAACTGATAAACCTTTAAAACTGGTGAAAATAAAACTTAACAAAGTTTATGAATTGCCTATGTTTTATTCATTTTGCATACCTGAGGGTCAGGAAACAAGTGCTATTAGGGGAAGTGGCAGGGAACTCATAATATGTGATTAATTCAAACATCCATGCAAACCATTTTTTTTCCCTCAGGACAGGAAGAAAATAATATATATGAAAGTGCAGCAAGGTATCACTGGAGGGTAAGAGAAGGACCCAGCATACAAGGGGTATATGATTTATAAAGGTGTAGTCCATATAAGACAAACTGCCAGGAACTGCTGGGGTTAGCTTACCTATTTGTTATCATAAGTGTCTAATATCTATCCCTTCCTCTGCCTCTGCCTCTACCACCCCTGTAACCACCTCGGTTATCATACCCCTGCCCTCCACCACCTCGGTTATCATACCCCTGCCCTCCACCACCTCGGTTATCATACCCCTGCCCTCCACCACCTCCCCTGTAGCCACCCCCTCCGCCTCCACCTCCACCTTGATAGCCTCTTCCACCACCACCACCATAGCCACCACCACCACCACCATAGCCACCACCTCCTCCATAACCACCGCCACCACCATAACCACCACTTCCACCCCCTCCATAGCCGCCGCCGCCGCCGCCACCGCCGCCGCCGCCGCCGCCGCCACCACCACCACCATAACCTCCACCTCCACCCCCTCTATAACCGCCCCCACCACCTCCTTGGTTCCATCCTCCCTGCACACGGTCACCACCACCGGAGAAACCACCACCACCTCGGCCACCTCCTCTTCCACCACCACCACCACCACCACCACCACCACCACCTGTGTGAAGATAAAAGTGTTACATTAGCTTTATCAAACAACAAACATACTAGCAGGTAAAACTGTCAACATTACTTACCATTGCCTTGGCCTCAGTATGGTTTCTCCCATTCCCTTGTTTTAATTATGAAATGTGGAACAGACTGTGTTTGATTAGTTCTGTGAAACAATTCTGCTTTTATCAAATAGTTTCCATTTCTTGAATCAAGATTTCATGTTCTACTCAGCACAGTAAACACGATGATGATAAAATAATAATTGCATAAATGTATTATGTATTCTTATTCACAAGTTAAAACTTGAAAGTCACCAAGTTCTGCCTCTGAGTCCCAACCTATAAGTAACAACCTTTCCTCATTATATGCTCAACAACACTGTGGCATAAAGAGAAAAACTTACCTCCTGAGCGCTGAGTCCACGAAGGCATTTCAGGGGGTGGTGGCTCCAATTCATTGGCACGGCCTCCTCGGTCAGGCACCCTTCCAATGATGATCTGCAGAAAGCATTTCAATATACACCACAGTAGTATATCAATAGCAAGGGAGCCAGGTGGCTCTGTAGTACAGTGCTCTGCTCGTGGCTTATAGGAAGCGAGTTTGATCCTGACTCACAGCACCTTCTTGGTGAGAAGGCTAGCACTCTCTCGTTAATCTTAGCAGAGCTATATGGTCTATAGCTACCTAGCTCGTGAATTATTTAATCTCTTTTATATTATCAATAACAAATGTGAGGTTTAGTCCCTCCCCACAATGATTGGAAATGTATGGCAATATTATTGTAAGGCCCCATCCACATGAGCATAGTGTCTGCAGACACAAGCAAGAAATTTGTTCAGTGACGGACTCACCACCTCTGTCTGCAGACAAACCAGCAAAGTGGTCGAGACACAGTTTGAACAAATACACGTTTAACTACATAAATGCATTTTCAGTCTTCTACCCTCCCCCATCCCTACCTACCTTGTTAAGGGCACTCTTGGTCTGCTTCCTTACAGAAGCATTGCTAGTCTTCTCCAGCACTGCTAGGTCCTCCCGTGCTGCCAACATGTCCCCAATGCTCACCAAAGGCTCCTCACTCATCTGATCCCGACGAGTCCTGAAGGCCTTTGTCAGGTCGTCTTCTCGGGTCTTGGCTTTATCAGACCACTGCAATAATTATGTATTGCCTCAGTTATTAATATCTTGGGTGAAGTTCCACTGAGATTCAATACATCACCAGACTGTTTATAAAGCTGATCTTAATTTGAATTTTTGGCTGGGGCAAAATTCACCTCAATAGTGTATATACGCACCTGGAATGACTGCACTGTTACATCAAGACGTTTGATCATCATCTGGCGACGCATTCGGTATTCATTTTGCATCTCACTTTGCATCTGCCCCAACTGGATCCATTGCTTGTCTGAGAGATCTCCAGTGAAGAGTGGCTTGCTAATCAGAGCTGATGGGGCCTTGCTCCTTATATCAGAGACCTAAGAACAAGATTTTTTAAAATACTCATCTAACCTTGCCAAAGTGTGAAGTTATCTCATGTTCTTCCCTGCGAGTCAGGCATGAATGCAGTGTGATTTATGCTAAGCTGCATTCTTATAATCCTTTCAATAAAAGAAAAAAATATTACTTCACAATATCATGGTCCACAAATCCATTCCATTGCATTTAGTCAGAGGCATAATGAGAATGTATATGATTGATGCTTCCCATACTAGTGTGTGAGCCTCACCTTCTGTTCCACCTTGTTAAACAGCTGCTGTGGGGAAATATTGGCTGGAGGTTTGGGAAAACCAAGAGTAACCAACATCACCTTAAGGTCCTTTGCCTGCTGACTCTCACGCTGGAAAATATAATATGCTGCTCAGCTACATGCCACACACCAGACTCAACATGTAAACTTGAAACCCATCTCAATTGAGTACTTGGTTCTGTTAAAAGTTGATAAATAACATTAAACAGCCATTTATTCTGGTAGAGAGGGAGAAAGTAAGAGAGAGAGAGAGAGAGAGAGAGAGAGAGAGAGAGAGAGAGAGAGAGAGAGAGAGAGAGAGAGAGAGAGAGAGAGAAAAAAAAACTATATGCTTGTTTGGTTGAACAGGCATGTGATCATACCATTTCTACAGTCAAAGATGTATCAGGTTTGGTTGCCGAGATCATACGGGCAGCCATCAGCTCCCCCAACAAAAAATCTAGGAGGAGGAGTCTGTCCTGAGTAGTGGACAAACGTTGGCTCACTGCTCCCTCAATCAGCTGTGAGTGAGGACACCCTGGAAAGTAAAGTAACATTACAATAAAACTCCTCCACAAATAGCTAGACATGACAGAAACTGAACCACTCAAAGCACAAATAATGTGCTTCTAATTCTGGACCCCTACAGTATTATGTTTACCTACAATTAGCCTTCCACAGCAGAAGCCACAATGCATGAAAGAAGTTTACAACACCCAAAGAAGCATATTAATACCCCACTCACAGTTCATAATAACTACCAAGAATATGGGAAGGTTAATATGGCTAATGAAAAAGAACACCACACACATATTGTTATGAAAATCCCAACACAACTTAAGCTTCATAAAAATTTCCTGCCATGCAGTTATGCTGTGATTCTTCATATTATATATGAAAACATAATATATAATGACATTTCCTTGACAGTCATTAATGAAATTATAAAACTCCTCCTGGATAAGAACTTCCGTCATTCACAAACTCCAATTAGACCCACCCAGCTCCTTGAGGAAGGATGACAGCTCCATGAGGAACGAAGAGTGTTCATCGGCAGCAGTAGTGGTGTTCACCATTTCTTCAAGGTTTGCCAA
Source organism: Metacarcinus magister (assembly GCA_029783475.1). Classification (NCBI taxonomy): domain Eukaryota; kingdom Metazoa; phylum Arthropoda; class Malacostraca; order Decapoda; family Cancridae; genus Metacarcinus; species Metacarcinus magister. The sequence goes on from JAPQNM010000048.1 coordinate 3,381,803, forward strand.
TGTCCGCAGCTCCCCCGTCACCCAGGCAACAAGGCTAGTGTAAGCAGGGCACCGTGCACCCCCATCCTGTCCATCTACTGCCTTTCGCAGCCCTGCCTCCTCATTCAGCTCCCCAGTGTACCTGTCAGGGTTGAAGGAGGACAATAGTTCAGATTCAACAACTACCTACTGTATACATGTTCATGATATCATTCACACAGCAAGCCAGTTATTTTACCTTAAGGTGTTCCCTTATATGAAGATTTGCAAAGCCTAACATTAAGTGTTTTGTGGTGGGTAGTGTGTACTTAAGGATGATTATCCTACTTATATCTGGACATGATCTTTGTGTTGCTATGTGGGAACAAGCACAACTAATATAACATTAGTTTTTTTCAACTAGGAAATGCTTCAAAGCATTTTAAATTTCATCAAATATATAAGGAAAATCAGCAAAAGAAAACCTCAGAAGTAATAATATAAGCAAATTGATCTTTTTATTGAATATAATATAATGTCAGGAAGGAGCACTATACATGTGATTTTTGTCCTCGAGGTGTTAATGAAGAAGTACAATGATGGCCATAAGGAGTTCCATTGTGTATTTGTTGATTTAGAATAAGCTTATGACAGGGTAACAGGAGATAAGTTGTGGTTATGCATGAGGAAGTCATGAGTGGCAGTGAGGATGATGATGGATATGTATGAGGACAGTGTGACTGCAACGAGATGTACAGTATGAATGACGAACGGGTAGAAAGTGGAGATAGAGGTGGGATTGTAAAATGGATCAACTCTGACTTTCTTATTTGTAATGGTGATGGAAAGGTTAACAGACAAAATCAGAGAGAAGTATCCATAGATTATGATATTTAAAGATGACATTGTTATCTGCAGTAAGAGTAGGGAGCAGGTTGAGACAAACTTGGAAAAGTTGAGGAAGTATACAGTAGACAGAAGAGGAATGAAAGTCAGTGGGAGAAAGACGGAGTACACATGTGCAAAAAAGAGGAAACGCAGAAGAATAGTGCGGCTGCAAGGTGTAGAGTTGGATGAGTTTAAATACTTGGGATCAACTATTCAAATTAATGGAGTTTGTAAAGAGAGGTGTAGTACATATGTAGGGAGGAAGCTGCTTAGGATGGAATTGCCTGGCAGGAAAAGACAGAATCCAAAGAGGAAATTTATGGATACAGTGAGAGAAGATGAACAGATGGTTAAGCAAAAAAGGATGATGCAAAGGACATGGTGAGATGGAGACAGGTGATGTGCTGTGGTGACCCCAAACTATACCAGCCAAAAGAAGGATGTGTTGCAGTTCCTGGTTAAATAAACATGTATGTATACAGGTATTTTGGTTTTCTCACCCAAACCTTCAAGTACACCAATAGCTATATGAAAAAATATATCCTGAAGTTGGAAACATCATATTTAGCCTTTTCCAGATGCTTTCATCCTGCCCCCTTCCATAACTAAGTCCTAACATAACCATAACCACTCTAAATACATATTTACTGTATTACCGAGATGTCCAAGTCTCTCATCCAGTTGTCATAAACTATCAAAGAAAAGTGGTGTGGGACATTCCACAAAAAAACGTATTATATAGTAACAAGTCACTAAATACATACTGTGTCATTGTGGATTATGCATTAGCATACATGATAAAAAAAAAAGGTGATTAAATAATACCCCAAAACTAGGTAACTGTAAACCATATAGTTCTGCTAAGGTTAACGAGAGAGCGTTGCCTCTCTCACCAAGTTAAGCTGCAGTGAGCCAGGATCGAGCCGAGCACTATTACAGAGCATACAAGAAAATTTAGGCTTATAACTGTTCCTATACAATAATCCCACTTAATTTCAGGTCCCCCAGCATAAAATCAGGAAGCAAATGAAATGAATAAACCATATAATAAAGCCATGCATGTTTTAATAATCATATCAATAGTTACATGGAAAATAAGGAACCAAGTTGGGTGAAACAAACAAACAAGCTGTGGACTGTTCTTTGCCTTTCAAGACATAATATCTCAATATATATCAAAGGAAGATCATAACGCTAGTAGCTGGAGCCTAAATAATCCCTTGATTTGGTTGGAAGTGTACTCTCGTTGCTGTATGTTTGTGGTTAATAGTTAAATAAGAATACACCGGCAAGCAGGGCGTTGGCAAGGGATACACATACGTCTGCATGTATCTAAACCTCAGAATATGGGGCTGCCACACCCTCACGTATATGGTAAGGCGTTAACTAAAGCTTTACAGACGTTATCCATTAATACACGTTGAGGTTATAGGTAAGAAGAGTGCTCTAACTCACCCCAGGTCCTCAAGGGAGTCTAAAATATCGTTCTCCATGCCGCCGCCTCCACGCCGCCCACGGTGCCCCGCTGACACACGCTGAGCCGCGCACCATCTCCATCCCTGCTGTGCTTAGAACATAAAAACATTAGATTAAAAGGAAACTACAAAAGGCCCGTGGTCCTACACGTGGTAGTTCCTTTTACTTCCTTATTACCTACATCCATCTCTCATCCCCATCCATAAAGACGTCTTGTTTTCTTTTAAAACTCCCTATCGTTTGTGCACTAACTACCTGCTGATGACTGAGTCTGTTCCAATCGTCCACCACCCTATTTGTAAACCAATTTCTGCCTATCTCTTTTCTAAATCTACATTTTTCCAGTTTGAATCCGTTACTTCTTGTTCTATCCCTGCTACTGACCGTAAAAACCTTTTCCTACATCCCCCTTATTAAAAACCTTCACCAACTTAAATATTTCAATGTTACTCTACGCCTCTCCAGTGAATGTAATCTCAAAATTTTCAGTCTCCTTTTCTAACTAAAAGTATGAATCCCCTGTATCATTTAGGTCATCCTGCTCTGCACCGACTCTATTAACAATCCTATATCCATTATATAATACAGTGACCAAAACTGCACTGCATAGTCAAGGTGAGATCTGACTAACGCCAAATACAACTTCAGAATAACCTCAGCACTTCTATTTTTAACACTCCTAGCAATGAATCCTAACACCACCTTATCAAATGCCTTACTAAAGTCTAGGTATATAATATCATGATTATCATTATCTGCTGCCTCATAAACCTTCCTTTAGAAACTCAATAAGTTGGTGAGACATTACCTACCCTTGGTGAACCCACGTTGTGAATCATTTATCAAATTAAACTTTTCCAAATGCTCTCTAATGAGTGCACTGTACTACTATGTCCTATATTTCTTTGTTTACTATTATGCTCAGTATGTATGGCATTGATATGTTTTGTTGTGGCATTCTATAATGTATCTCATTTCTCTTTCGTTTCAGAGAATTGCCACTATCATTGTCAATAAACAGTATTAAGTTGACAATGAGTATTCTTCATGATAGTGGCAATTCTGTCACAAGGTGTTTTGCTCTATATCTCCCTTCTTGAAAATAGGAACTACATTCGCTTATGACAAAAACTATTACTATGATGAATCACTGCTTATTTTAGTCACAAAATATGATACAATTTGAAATATAAATATATATAGTTGATCAAAGTTGTAAATTATGCCAAATGAGGGAAATATAAGGAATAATACAGTTTTCAAGATAATCGCATCCAAAATATTTGTTTTTACAACTGCTCCTACTCATATATAGATAAAAAGTTGTGATACATTTGTTACGAAACATGTTTTAGTAGCTTGCAATCAATAAATCAATTGTAATGCGTTATTTGGCCTATCTTAGGAGGTAGGAGAATGATATGATCAGCCTAATGAATATGATATGAGTGCTACTTTTATACTAGGTTTATATACGTATAATAGATTTCCAAAAACTAACACAACTGAAAAGTTTTAAACAATGACATGATAACTTATTCATCAGTTTATTTGGTCAGCTGGTTTTGGCATCAATGTGTCCGAATGTATCAGTGTGATTCTGTCCTTGTTCTACTCACCATATTTATCAAAAACATTTCAGTGATGGTTTAACACAATATGAAATGGATTATAATAATGCAAGCAGATATAAATGGCAGAGTATGAATATTTAAGTACATATCCATAGGAAGAATAGGTGGCCTTGTCCTCCTCCTCCTCTTCCTCCTCCCGGTGGCGCGTATGACGTGCGGAGTGCGGACAACATGACACCACAACCCAACGTGAACACAGCTACATCAAATTCTCAAGTGAACACAGCTGTGAGTGCCCCGTGTCACCCACCCCATGACACAACCCGGCGAGAACACAAGGGTGGAACAACGCCACGTCGAGAACACTTGACTCAGGGATGTTGAGCCACACTCGTCTTAAACTGTGTGAGTAGAAATACTTAATGATGCAGTTATAGTAGTTTCTTAGTTGAATCTCGTCTCGATGGACACATCTAACGTGGACATCCGCTGGTCCCATAGTATGCAGTAGTGACAAGCAAAGTTAACTTAGAAAACAGTTTTGAAGTATTGGCTTGAGATGCAGTTTCTCGCACAACAGTGACTACGAGTACCCTTAACAATAGCTTCCTTGAGACCAGCTCAGTTTTAAAGCAAGGATATGACTTGACTAACCTAACCAGTGTGACTCCTGTCTCCTTCTAGGTGTGGTGGTAGCAGCTGTGGGTTGGTTTATGCTGCTGATCTATGTCCTGTCTTCATTGCGAGTGCAACCAGGGGGTCCAACTGACCCAAAAAAACACATAGATGTCTTGAAGCAAGCAGGAAGCATAGCACTTGCCAGAGTGGCTAAAAGTCAGGTGAGAGAACCAACACAGATCCTCAGAATTTTATTTTAATCTCACTTCACATCCAGTATCTTAAAACTCTGCATGTATCTAATATCACATGATGCTATGTCATAGCATCATGTCACTTGATGGAATTTGTGTGTTCCATTTATCTGTGGTCCAAGTCGTTGTATCTTTGTATATATTTACTGTAGCTTGTTACTGATATATCTATTTACAATATGTAATATTGACTTTCAGATAAAAATTGAAAAGCAAGTTCTTTGTGTGAAATATGTCTGTGTGACATGCAACTTAATTAATTTGGTTTTTACCTAATTTTAGATTACCTGATAATTGCATTTAATAGTCATGCATTGGCAGAAATGGAACAATTCAACTGCAGTATTTCTTACTGGATCCTCTTTCCTGTTACAGGCATTGCTGGGTGAGTTCTTACAGTATGCATGGAAGGGAAACCTTTCTCTAAGCCACTCACAGGCCTCCAATAAAAACAGGCCATCATCCAAGCTCACCTCAGGTAAAAAAGGTGAGAAATTCGTCAGGGAAAAAGTCATGTTTACAATATAATGAAAGTGTCATATTCAGGTAATTCTTGAATAGAAATCCTTTCAACAAAGTACCTTTATGAATCTGACAGATCAAACTAGCATCATAAAATTTAACCATAGCACATATATATATATATATATATATATATATATATATATATATATATATATATATATATATATAATATAATATAATATAATATAATATAATATAATATAGTTTTCTTACCTTAGGGATAGACAAAATACAGTGTAATACCTTTTCATAATTTTGACTGTATTACTGACTGGTGTGGTGGACAGATGGCAGAGAGGCTGTGAGGGTTGTAGTGTCAGGGGACGTGGACAGCCTGTTGGGGGTGTTGGCAATGATGAACAGTGTGGCCACCAATACCCATCACTCCCTGCACTTCTATGTCACTCTGCCCATTGCTGTCATGCCTCACTTCAAGTAAGTCATCCATTTAACAGGTTGATTGTACTTAGTTATGTAATCCCAATAGCTATGTTTTAGTTTTTAAAATTTATTCCAACTATCAGTATTTCCATAAGTGTCAGATGGATCAACTGAACTACCACTTACTTTTTAATTCCTATATAATATTCCTTGCCAAGAACCTTGAACTTTGAAATATAAACATGCCTCTATATTCACTGCATTAAGAGACCAGAGTGGAGAGTTAGGAATTCCTGGCATGGAATTTAATGTTCTTATAAGAAAGAAGCAGGAGTGATATTCCTGTTTCTTTTATTTTGTCATAGAAGCCATTTTTTAATTAAATTTGAAAAGGCATGTTTGTATAAAGATTAATTTCTCTCTTACTGATGACTAAAACTGAAGGAGACGATTTCATTATTAAATATCTTCATTATTGCTTTAAAATACCTAGAATATCTATAAGTGCACACTGGTTAGGGGATAGTCCCACCTCACTCACCAGCAATGTTTCCCTGCAGTAAGTGGGTGTCTCAGACCAAGCTACGCACTTCTGGCATTACTGTGAAACCCCATCCACCCAAGGTGTCACAACGAGGGCCACACTATGCCAAGATCTTCATAAGAAAAATATTTCCCGACCTGAAGGGGAGGTTTGTCTACCTTGATCCAGACGTTATTGTACAAGGTTAGTTAGTAATGCCTTTAAATTGCTTGTGAACATATAAATAACAAAATTTTTATATGATTTTCTCAACAGCAGCATATTCCCATTAGTTCACAAATGTCCAGTCCTACATTTTTAAATCTTAAAAAGTAACAATCTAAATTTCACAGTAAGGTAACAGCCATGTCATTCTTTGCACAGGAGACATATCAGAACTTGTGAACACCCCCATCACTAGCACCCAGTTTGCTGCCTTTACAAAGGATTGCTTATCAACCTCCAGGAACCTCAACCACCAGTTTCACTATTCTTCCTACCTCAACTTGCTCCATCCTGCCATCCGTGCTCTCAAGATCCACCCCAACACCTGTGCCCCCAATACTGGAGTCTTTGTGAGTGAGGCACAACTTTGGGCCGATGCCTCTCAACAGATGCAAGAATTGATAAGCAGTAGTAACATAAAGTAAGGCAATGTGTGCATTACTTATTTATTATTTTCTTTTACATGTCAGGTGGACTGCTACAAGGGAATTAAATTTCATACACACACATAACTGATTTCTTGTGATTATTACAAACTCTGATGAATAACTGTACCATAATTATCATTATGTTAATGGAATTCTTCATAAAAAAACTGAAAAAATGCAACATATAGTTTACTATTAGTAAAGAAAACATTTACTTTTCAATAATGGTACACATGTTAACAAGTTACTCCTCTTACATTTATCAACTTTGACAGTGAGCCAATCCATTCTTCCATGGCTGATGAGGGAACAGCAGCTCTGTTGGCAGTGATGTATGGCCACATGGCTCCCTTGCCTCGTGCCTGGCACCTCCCAGACTTGGGTGAGTCAACGTTGTGTCTTAGTGTATAGAAGGGAAATTATATGTAGTTCAGACCTTAAATAAGCTGTCAAATATGAGATTTTTCTATTAGTTTTCTGGCAGATTACAATGGTTTCCATCTCCTGAGAAGAAATCAAGAATCATTGTTGTACCAACTACCATTGAATGGGGCTGAATAATTTACAGGTGTGAGGGCCCGAGTCAGCTACTCCACACATTTTGTCCAGTCTGCCAAGCTCTTGCACTGGAATGGTCACTTCAAGCCTTGGTCACGCAAAGCTGCTTTCTCTGAAGTCTGGCTGCGTTATTACTTGGCTGACCCAAGTGGCAAATACCGACCTGCTAGAATCACTCTCTAGTACGTGTTGGAAATCAGCAGTCCTCAGTGAATATTACCTAATACATACACTCCTTAACTTATGATGGGGTTACATTCTGATCAACCCATCTTCAGCCAAAAATGCATTTAATACACTTCACGAACAAACTCGTGTCGTTGACATTTAATCTTCGTTCTGACAAATATTCTCCATCCACAATTATCCTGTACAGCTCTTCTTTAAAAGCTTCAACTTTAGTATTGACACTTGCTGCCTCACTACTGACGTTCATATTATAAGAATTATGACAACTTTTAAAGCATTGGAACCACCTATGACATGCTTTAAACATTTTCATATACACATAGGATCATCAGCACGTTCTTTTAGCATGTCAAAAAGATTAATTGCTTTCATCAGGTGGCTAAGTGGTATGCACTTCTGTATCTGGTCTTCCAACAATGTGAGATGTGTGGCTGACTGGGAGCTGCAGCTCACTGCTGCTACCAGCACCACGACAGTATTGTACTGCATAAGGATTTAGAGTTATAAGCATTTACTGAATGCGATACTACTATATATATATATATATATATATATATATATATATATATATATATATATATATATATATATATATATATATAAATAAATAAATAAATAAATAAATAATAATAATAATAAATTGGGGACTGTGTGTACTCATAAATATTTGCTTCAAATTAACTTTAAATGGACATCAGGACATATGGCTAATACTGTGTACATGACATACCAGTTTGGTGCCGTGTCATCATTTCATTATTATGAAATGCAGGTTCCATATTTTCACAGGTCGCTGTGTCACAATGTCTTAGTGGAAGCTCTCACCTTGCACGTATGTGTAGGGATCAATAAAAGGCATCTAAACAATATTCAATTTTTTACTAAACATTTGCAAGGTTTTAAAACATGTGGCACAAAAAAAAATTATGAAAATTAAGACTAAGAAATGAGAAGGGTAAAGATGGTGAGAGTAAAGAAACAGTGAAAAGGAATAAACCTTCCAAATAAATCAATAAAAAGTAACCATTTGATTGTCAGTGATGGTGATGCATAAGTTGTTGCAGTGCTAAAAATCTGAATCCAACACAAATCATAGCAAAGAAAATATGTATTCTTTGTTTATGAAGTTAAATACAGAAGAGAATTCCACTAGCCCATATAATTTATAATTCTAGATTGCTTTTAATACAGATAAATTCTACAAATTCATGTATAGTATCTTTAATGATTATTCTAGTAAGAGGACTTCAAGGTCACTGCCCATCCAAACCACGTAATGCTTGCACTGATCTTAAGTATCTAGTACCTCATGTTCAAGGGACTGAGGTGTTGAAATTATTTTGCACTCAAGTAATTTTGGAAGGAGTAATCATTGAGGCAGTTTGCTAAGTGCATAAACTAAGTTGTGAACTGATTCTCACAAATTAGGTTATTTGTGATATTCTTGGAAACTACCCAAAGATAATTCCTTAAAAATCTTGTCTTCAAGGACGAAGATTACGATTCGATGGTAGAAGAATGGCAGAACATTGATGTAAATATATATATATATATATATATATATATGATGGCTTTATCATAGTGACATCATTTCTTGTCAAAACCATAGCATCCAATTTAATGGGTTCATGGAAAGAGGACAATGTCAATCCTAACAAGAATGTGTTTAAGTATTTGATGCCAAGTGAAATCACTGTATCAGTGTTATGTAGCATAACTATTACTTGTTTGACTGGATGAAAGGTGACAACAATCTGCCAGCCTGCTGTTCATCTGTTTGCTACACCTCATTCCCTTGATCAATTTCCATACGTACATACCTCCTTCCATCTCTATCATATCACAGTGTCCACTGCAGATTTCCTTTCCCCTTCCCCTCCCACTATTTCCATGCTCCTTTTCACTTCTTCCCTCCACTTTCATTATGTTATCTCGCTCTCTCATTTATATTCGCCAATGATCACACACTAGCCACTATTCCTCTGGGCCCGTATTCTACATAGTTATATGGACGACCATAACTAACGCTCATAGCTAACAGAATTTATGACAGTCAGTCTTATGGTCGTCCAGAACTCGTGGGTCATATCTCATACACCCTCTGCCGCTAGAACGCACGCTCACAATTTGTCAACTTTAAATATATGGAATGAAGTAGGTTCTTGGCATTATTTTCTTGGATTTAAATTGTTTTGACTTCATAAACATAGTACACACCGAAAAGAATATTCACGTAGGTCGGTTTTTTTCAATAACAAACTAGACTTGGGGCTTGAAATGGGTATCACGAGAGAGATTAGTGCCTCCGTATAAGAGAAAGAACAGGCTAAAGCTGAAAATATACCTCTTGTGTTGTTTTGGCGAGCTGAAATATTGTGTGAATTAATAGCAGTGTTGTTACAGCTCATTTTTTCAGTTATACACTAGACTTGAGCATTCAAATGATAATCTACGGAAGCACTAGTGCACTATAGTGTCTCATTATTGTGAGCAGGAACAGAATAGAGCATTAAATATTACATTTTCTTTCGTTTGAGTGGGCTGAAGTATTATATATATGTATTACCCAAAGCTGTAATAAATCAATATATATATATATATATATATATATATATATATATATATATATATATATATATATATAACTATAGGTATATATATATATATATATATATATATATATATATATATAACTATATATATATATATATATATATATATATATATAACTATATATATATAACTATATATATATATATATATATATATATATATATATATATATAAATATATATATATATATATATATATATATATATATATATATATATATATATATATATATATATAAGCTCAGCATCACTGAGCTCGTTAAGCACGTCCCTCCTTCGGAAAATATTCCTCGGCTGTGGACCTTGTTGTTGTGGTGCGGCTATGTTGACACACTAGTGACGGTCATAGGCGGCGCTAAGACAGGGGGAACCCTGTCTTAGCATCCGACACCATTTTATGGTCGATCATAAGCGTTTATGGACGATCATGAGAGTTTCTGACAGTATTATGACTGAAATGCGCCATTTTCTTTCGCTATGAACGACGGATTGAGCTATGACGGTTTGTAGAATACGGGCCCTGGCCCCTTATTCCTGCCTTTACTGGCACAAAGATTACTTCCATTTGTTAGCCACAGCACAAACTTTGGGATGTATTCTGCGCAAAGAAAACGAAGGAGGGAAAGCTTAAAGTAGTTAAAAACTGCATATGCTGTTATTTTAGTTCAGAAAATCTAATTCTGGAAAGTTCAGTACAAAATACTTATTTTTTTAATGTTAAGTGACATATCTCAAAATTTAGTGTAAAGTTATATATATAAGTACAAGTACTTGTGTGAAATTATATTACACTAAATATTTCTACTGTCTTATTATTTATTACATTTCAAATGTTGTACAAAAAATGGCTTGTATATTAATATATGAGACATTGAAACATTGTCTTCTCTCCTATGAAATGCCTTTAATTTCAATGTTCATTCTAGATAAACTTCCAGCAAATTCTTAAGGATCTCTCTCTCTCTCTACATATGTATATATATATATATATATATATATATATATATATATAATATATATATATATATATATATATATATATATATATATATATATATATATATATATATATATATACACACACACACACACACACACACATATGTGTGTGTATCAACAATAAATTATCTGAATTCACATTACTGTTTTATTAAGTAAGAATGAGTGAGGTGAGGTATGGGCAGTGACTGAAATGGTAAAGAATGTGACCACTATGAGACTAATCATTGATATATTTTTCCTTTACCCAATCAAGTATGAGGATAATTGTAAATAGTGAAATAGTGTGAGTTATAATAGTGGGTTGTGTTATTTCACAATATAAAATATTGTAAAAGATTTTAAACTTCAAGCGACGTTGTCCTCATAGCAATCACAGTTAGAAAATATTCTTCACATGTCTACACCACACTTATGCAAAGGTGATCTTAACCACGTTAGCAGCAGGTGAGCTGAGTTGTGAAGAAAGGATGTAATGCAAGGTATAACGTGCAGGGTGGTGTAGAACAAAGAGGCTCACACCATCTCATTATGCCTGCTTTACCTGAATTTATTTTGACTTCAAGCAATTATTGGTGCTGTTACTTATTGTACTTATTTTGCTTTTCATTATTAAGCTGATGTAATAAGTTTTATTTGTGTAAATAACATTTTATAAAATTCTATAATAATTGCAATCATATATGTTTGATAATTTAGGTGCAAGATTTATCATTTACTTAAAGTAAACAAATGCTTATGGCTAGATGAGAGGCATATGACTTCAGATATACAGCATTCATTGGGTGGTTATGTTAACTTGAATGCAAGTATATAACCATCTGGCACAAAATTACAACTGGGAAACTTTTGGTAACAGAAAAGATTTCCTCTTAAAATGTATTAATCCTCTTTCTTCATAAAGATAAATTAATATAAAGGTGAGTTCCTGAGCAGTGAAAATTGAGCTGGTGAAGTGAGTTGAAATGTAGAGAAGGCTTCCCTCCCTCTATTAGGAAAGAAGAGATAAGGGGGAAGAGAAAGCAATCTCCGGATTGGAATGTTGCAACTGGTAACAACTTTTACAAACTCACCATCAGACTTTTTATAGCCACTTTTTTTTTCCTCTTTGGAGTGTTCAAAGCCAAAAAGCTTTAAGGAGTGTTGTCAGTATGGCCATGGTAAGGCTTGGTGTGAGGGTAATGATGGTCCCATGTGTTTGAGGGAGGTCACACAACGGTTTCAATGAGAGTAGGGCGGCAAGGTACTGGGGCTGTGTTGGGGCTGAGATTCTCCTTGTTCTGGGAGAAGGGAGACTCCTTACTCTCAGGCCTCACTACATGTGCTGCCCCGCCTGCACTCACCGTGGGAAGGTCAGATGGTCTTGCCTCCTCCAACTGTGACACCAAACTACGAGTGGAATCTGGAGAGGCTAGGGGAGCTGAACGAAACACATGGTGACGTACCAAGGGGTGCTCCTCGGGGTCTGGGGCATCAGGGTTTTGGTACAGCCCCACTGTGTAAGCTACTACTGTGGCATGGTCCAGCTTGCCAGGAACCAAGGCCAACTTCTCACAGACCTGCAACACCATCACATTGTTGTGAATCATCTATATACATCTACAGTATCTAACTATATACCAAGTAAATATTCCCTTTAAAGGGGGATAGCTAAAACAAGGCATTTAGGGTTCAGGGAGACATTACTCTCCTATCCCCCTCTGCAGCCTGTCTTTTCATAGTAGAGAATATAAAGGAGGGGCTTCCCAGACCCCTCACTCCACCACTTTTAATTGCCTTATACAACCAGCAGGGAATATGGTGTAGTATTCTTGCAGCCCCACCACAGTCAGTATAATTACTGACTATCTATCTATAGTTTCTGACGCCTCGTTCCCTATGAAAACGTCCCCCCAAGGGGATGGCCACAGCAGAAGAGCATCCACCTATCCCTTTCCACACACACTAATTACTGACTATGTATGCACTATCTGTTCTCATGCTCTTCATGACTAATATATAACCAATTTTTAGTACAAAATCTTACTTAAAACTAATATGTCTGCAACTTTTGTTACTAACCACAGCCCACATACCTTCCTACGGCGATTGCGTTGCTGAGAGCGAGACAATTCTTTGGAAGTAGAAGAGTATAAATCTGGGTCTTCAAGGATCCTTCGCTTGGCTACTGTCAGCTTGGTGGCAAAATGAACCATTTCTAAGCACAGGCCTTGAGCAGTGGTGACAGGACCAAGACTGGTAAGGCCACACCTCAAAAGATCTTCTATTCGAAGTAATGTGAGCTCATGGCGTTGATGGGCCTCCACTAAAGGCAGGAAGGGGTCTTTCACCTCCTCTTCTTCATTTTCTGGCAATCCAGCTCCCACAGACTTTACATTAGTAACAGGCTGTAAGAAAATTAAAATTTTTATTATCTTGGCATGTTAGATATGAAGCAGGATCCTAAAAGCTTCATAAGTAAGATATTACTATGTCCTATCACCTGACTCAAACACCCAATAACCAAACTGATACATAATCACAATACCATCATTTTGAATATGCAGATTCAATGGAAATCTAAATAGAAATACAAAGGCAAGGAAATAAATGGGCAAAAAATGCTCCCCAGTCAATGAAATGTGTACAGTTTACTCAAAAGATACTATATAATACCTACATAAGGGGAACATAAAAAATAATAAAGAACTGGGACATTGTGTAATAGAGGAAAACAATTTCAATGACAACTCACATACCATTATATGACAGAAAACGTTTACCAAGAAAAAGACATCATTAAGAGCACATGGAACTTTTAGAATATTTGATACTACGTATTTTGTGTAATGTCCCACCATGTATACATCTCAACTATTACATTACTGGATCCATAATACTGCAATACCACAATAGATAATTTTCTCTTCTCTCATGACAAAAATGAGCTCAACAATCAAATGTCATACACTAAATTAGGAGCACAAGTAATAGGAATCATGAATGAATACAATAAGTACAAACATAAAAGAACAACACAAAAGTTGATGCTGCAGAGACTACAGCTGCAACTCTATAAATCATGCTTACATCGGTCACCTAATGACACTTCATTAATCCTTTTCAAGTCCTCTAGTCTTGTAGGTTCCTCCTCAGGACATTATCCTACACCTTCTTTGGTCCACTTATTGACACTCTACTTTCCAATTCCATATATTACGTTCTATTTGTCTTAATTCATTTGATGATGGACTTAGTTCCAATTCTTAAAACTCCATAGTTAAAGGGTCTCTCAAAATAGCATTGGACATCCACCTCAAGATGTTCTTTCCAACACTCCAATGGTTACAAATAGAAATATGTATATATGGATAAAGGTAATGCTACAATAATGAATGAGACACTGGTAGTAAAATATTTGAAGTCTTGATTTTCACATTTATGAAATACATAGAAAATGTCCATTTAAAAAAAAAGGCAATTGGAACCCACAACAAGCAACCTTGACTAACCTGCTTTCCTGTGCGGGACTGACCACTGCTGGGCTGTTCCTTGCTTCCTGAAGGCGTTCTCCTCACCCTGCCACCTCGCTGTTGTTGTTGCTGCTGCTGCTGTTGTTGTCTCCCAGACGAGTGTTGAGAGTGATGCTGTCGACTAGCTGATCCATGTTGCCTTCCTGAACCATGTTTATGTTGGTGCTGTTGCCTCCCTCCTGTTTGCTGTGTCGGTTTGCTTGTTGAGGAATGAGGTTGCTGCTTGCCTTGCTCTTCTTTGCTACTATTACCCCCTTGAGTATTCTCCACACCATTCTGCTGCTCTTTCCCATTTGCCGGAGTATCTTTAGGGGCTGTTGGGGTCTCCTTCCTAGGAATGGCAAACTTGCCCACCACAGGGTCAAAATTGTCCGAGATGCCATCACTGGTGAGGAAGACAATATCTCCCGCTTCACAGTAAGTTAGGGAACAGGTCAGGTTGTTAAGTTCTGGGTTTGTGCCATCAACAGGACCCAAGGCTCCAAGTGCATCTCGCATGTCTCTCATGCTGTAGATATCATGTGACCCTGCAAATTTAGTACTTTGAGCATATTCTGGTCTCTGTTAGAATGTACTTTGATGCATGTAATCAGGTGAGATGTTCTGGTATCAAAATTTCCTGCATTGGATTCCCAAACCCCTACTATACTTACCCTGTGTGATTTCCCGAACACCATGCTTGTGAGAAAATACATATGCCAACGAGTCCCCCACATTGCACACACACACCACATACTGCTCTCGGTTTGCCAAAGGCATCACCACAGCAGCTGTCAGTGTGGTTAGCATACCATCCTCCTGAAGAATAAGGCTGTGTGCTGCATGGAAGGACCTCAGCAATGCCACAAAAACATCCTGTAGATAAGGGGAAGTACAGTTTCATAATCATTCATGCTGCTCCAGAACTTATATCAGTCATTAGTTACACAGTGCACTATGTACTTATAACTATATCCCATCTATCTATATACGTACCTAGCTTTTATTACCTGAGACAAGGCGTCTTAAGGGTTCAAGGAAAATCTAATATCCCTCCTCTACGCCTTGTCTCATAGTAGGAAAAAACAATATATTCCCAGTCATTTCACTCAATCTTTATAAGTCACCTTGTATGACATATATGGTGGTGGTATTCTTCAAGACTGGATGCTGATGTGCATTGTACCCATATGAGTAAAATTATGGCCTTATCAATGATCATAAAAAAAGCCTTTCAGCTGAAACTATTCATAATCATAATGTACATTTAGGCAGAAGCATAGGCTCTATCACTGGCAAACCCAGTATGAGAGGAGGTACCATGGTGGTTTCTGGAGGGGCAGCTGCAGGGGAGTAGAGTGCGGTGTTGAGGTAGTGCAGGCAGCCATGGATAGCACATCTCGCCGCTATACTGGCTTTTTCACCCCAATTCACACCATCAGCTAAGGCCAGAATAGCACTGTCTTCCCGCGCCACCACTCCAAATGCATCCGCAATAGGGTTGCCTGCAAGGTTGAACAGCAGTGTAGTGACAGTTACCACTGAGTTGATGAAAAATTAATTAACTCTCTCTCTCTCTCTCTCTCTCTCACCTGCTCGCTCACTGGTGAGTGGGTGTTTCTCATACAGAGTTGTTGAGAGGCCATACGCTCTGTGGTGAGGGCGATTCCAGTTCAACAGACCAGCAATCTCCTCTTTCTCACTCCTCTTTAGGTCAGGGTCTGGGACTGTTGGTAAAAGCAGGTTAGCTACATCAAACAAATACAAGGCATTTTATCTAACCACTAACAAGCATATTTGTATTTGCTTCATTAATATTTTAATTTTTGGCAAAATGGAAGTATTAAGAATAATTCAACCTGCAAACTATAGGAACAGAAACCTAATTACATATGCCAGCTTTTGATGTAAGAACGTGATGCAAGCATATTGGTGCTAAAAATATCCCTTTGTGCTATTCTTATTCTAAAATAATTCACTCTTACAATTACATTACAGGGTTTATATGACTATAACTATTTACACTACTGTTATGCATTATTAGAAAAATTACTAAAATTGCAATTGATAAATCGTACAAAACATATCATGATTATGGATCAAATTCATCACTGCAGAAACTAAGACTAAACATGTTTAAACGAGATGCAATTCAACTTAAACAGTAAAACAAAAATATTATATTAATAAAAGTGCACATACATCTAAATTTAATGAATGCATCGTTAAATTATTTAAGGAAGCATATATTTTCATGAAATTAATTCATGCACATTTTTGTTCAACACTTCATCCATGATAGTGTGAATGAATAATTGGTGAGGAAGTGGTGGGGAGATAACAAGTGGTGAGGGTTCCCACATTGAACAACTTACACTAAAACACCAATGCATGCCTCAATACTAGTGCACAAAAATAATCTTAGTTGCACATATCAAGAAAATACTATGAACTAAACAAAAAGTCTCATATGATTTATAAAAAATAAATAACACTATACAAAAATAAATAAAGTATTTTATCACATGAAATGTGAGTTAAAACATTAGTTTTTAATCCAGTTGCATGAAATGTTTTAAAATTGAATACTACTTAGGATATGTGTCAATGAAAACAAAACATTAAATAAGAAAGGATAGATGATAAGCCTCCTGTTTCCATCTTGAGATGACTACAGTAGTAACATTGGAAGCGACACTAGTCATCTTAGTCTATATAGAGATGCTAGTTGAAGGTTATCATACGTTGTTTTATAATGCAGTATCAGTATTAAAGCTTGAGGTATGAATTATAAGCAGTAATGCATATACATAACTAAGTTTTAAAATGCACTACTCAGTTTCAGGGTTTGACCTCCACTAAAAGTTTTATGCTTAGTTTAAAATTACTGGCAAGCTGTTCATTAGATACAATTTTTTGATGCTTTATGCTGAGAACACAGATGGTAACATGAGCAGTAGTAATGCAAGAAAAATTAAAAATAATCAGAAAACATAGACCAACACAAGTACAAAACAGATAGATAGATAGATAGGTATACATAGATGAAAAGACAAGCGGAAAGATGAAAGACACCAGGTAGATAAATGAACATATATATATATATATATATATATATATATATATATATATATATATATATATATATATATATATATATATATATATATAGATATATAGATATATATAGAGAGAGAGAGAGAGAGAGAGAGAGAGAGAGAGAGAGAATAAAGATCGATTTAGATATTTATCTATCATATTTACTTATCTATTCATATCATTATCATTATTTGCTTAATTTACCTATCAATCCACCATGCTTTCTACTTGACCTGTTTTTTTCTTGTTAACCTTAATGAAGCGCCTACAACTTTTACTTTCTCACTGTTTAGTACACTCTCTACATGACTATTTCACAAACATTCTGCTTCCTTCTGCCTATAATCTCAAGTTTCCATACAATAGTGTTTAACTCCTTATCTAAACATATTCGGTTGGTCTTAAGAATATGGTTGCCGAACTTTAATTTGTTACACAAAATAGGCTTTCTCCCAACAACAGCGAGACCTACACATTTTCAATTTCTCCAAAGTTCCAATATAGTTATAATCAAGTGTCATATGTCTAGAAAGCTGGACCATTACTGCATCTAAAAAAAATATCTACCATGTGATACTGTCATGTTTCTTTAAACATGGAAGTGACTGGCCAGTCTCTTATCTAAATATACCAAGAGATTTATCATTGAAGTGTGCTAGGGTGACTTAAACGTATAGATTATTAAGATTTAATTACCACCCAGATGTGCCTAGCTAGAATCGTGTGTTAAACTCGTGATCTCTTACCATTACCATCTCGGAGAGAGCTCAGAGCTCATATAGTCCGATCTATGAGTAAGGCTGTGCCCGTCCACATATCACACACAACATCCCTTTGCTCAAGGAAGACAGAAACTGCTCTGTCATTAGTGAACAATTAGCAACCTGAACGGGGTGCGAGCCTCAGTCTGCCAAGTGACAAGCGAGAAATTTAGCACTGAATTAGTGAGCAGTGTTTGTGTGTATAATTACCTAGCTGTAGTATACAGGGCCTGAGCTACACTTGTGTGGTCCTTTCTCCGTATCTATACTTGTCTAGTTTTTCTTTTAATTGTGTATGTTTATGTTCATACATTTTACGTAGGCATGCTTCATTAGTATAATGAGTCTTATTGCATTTCACTGAATGAGGCACAGTTGCTCCAACATGCTTTGAGAGCCGGTAGTCAGGAGGAAACAAAAACTGGAGGGGAACAGATAAGGGAGAAGGGAAAGGATGAGCTTCATGCGTGCTAGTGCGACCAGGCTGGCGGCTCTTCCTTTTGCAGTGATGGAGATTGTTGTGGTGGTTGTTGTTTAGAGGGAAGACTGACCTGCCAACAGTCCCGCCTCCACTAGGTCAAGGGTGAGGAACCTCGCTCGCTGACTGTCAAGGTTGCCCTCAGTGTCTCCTTCAAGTGTCGTGTCATCCTCTCCTTCTTCACCCTCGTCATTACCATCAACAGGGTTTTCCTCCTCACCCGTGTAGTTACCGTTCTCACAGAGGGCAACAGTTTGGTTGTCGTCCGGTCGTTGATCTGTGTGGTTGTTGTCAAGTTGGTGGTCGGTATGGATGTCGTGGAGGGTGTGATCGGTTTGGTTGTCGTTGGTTTGGTTGCCGATAACGGCCGTGTGTAAGGTGATGAGCGGGTTGAGGTTTTGGTCGAGTTGTGGTTCCACCAGCTGATTCACCACCTGGCCGCCGTTCTCGTCCCGACAGCTCACCAGCACCGCCTCCACCATGTCGGTTCCACCAGCGTCACCCTGCCAGCACCTACCAGTGTTACTGTAAGCACCACTACCACCACCATCACTACATCCCCCACTACCAGCATCACTACCATCACCACCACTACCAGCCCCGACACCGTTCAGGCAGCAGCCATCCTCGCCCCTGGGTAACCTGAGGCCATAGTTGAGGGGCCCGTCACCAAACTGAAGGAAAGCGGAGGGCGGGGCTCGGCCAGGATTTGGGGAGAGTGGAGAGGGCGCCTCACCCCTCCAAGACGGCGCCTCGCGGTCCAGGGAGTCGTCACTGCTCCCGCTCCTCACCCCGCCCTCCCTGCCCTGCCCCTCAGCCTCAGGCTCCCGTTTCCGAAAATACGCAGCCAGATCGTAATACGGCGTCTTACGTGGCGGTGGCTTCTGCGAAGTGACATATGCGTTGGGTTGGGCGTCGGAGGTGGCGTCGTCAGCGTCGATGTAATCTAGGTCAGCCTCATCCCGCTGGAGAGGAGGATGACCACCTCTGTTGACGGAAGTAAGTCCCCCGGCGGGTCCCGTATAGGCGGCAAGCACTTGGGGCCGTGGGCCGCGCAAAGGCCGCGACGGTAGCTCCTCACAGCTGCGACCATACACAATGGTGGGCTGAACCCCGCGGCTCTCCCTGCAACAACACGAAGAACACAACAAACATTAGACGGCTGATTTAACACATTTTAGGACACACACACACACACACACACACACACACACAACTAAGTAAATACACACACCATAGACATTTTGTACATAAGTGAGCATATACAATCGAAAATGATCATTCTAAATCGAAAATTACTATTCCAAATCATAATTCTTGTCATATCACTGGCAGTCGTTGTGGCCTGTATACAAAAAGATAGTTCAGTAACTGGGCGCCTTATATTTCAGCACCCGCTATAACTTCCCTGTTTGTATCTCGGAAGTGGAGGCGGCGCGGCGTGGCGGGCGAGAGCCTCTCCCGTGCCCTAAACGATCCCCATTAACAAGCAAGGCTCTAATGCCACCACCCTTCTCCTCGTTACGCCACCCTGGCCAGCGTAAGTGACAATGAGAAGTGGCACTTAAAACGGTCATGACACGGCTAGAAATGAGACAATATGGGTGACGTAGCAGCGGAGAGCATTCACACCAGCGCCGCCATAACGTTGTATTATTGTTATTCATAAAATTCAATCAAGGAAAAAAAGTTGTGAGTGTAGTGAGAGATGGAGCAGAGGATGAAATGTCTCTGGTTGAACCCCCAAACAGCTGCTGTGGGAGGAAGAGCGGCGGGAGTGAGTGGGAGGAGGGAGGGGAAAGGAGGGGCAGAGAGGAGACAGACAAGGTCACCCCGCGCCCCTCGCCACCTCATAACCTCACAACTTTATCGACCCTTCCTCAGTCTATCTTTCATCCGCAAGGGAAATATGGGGGGAGAAAAAAGCAATATGAGGGAATATCAAGTCAACAAGGTCGATTGAACAAATGTGAAAAAGAGGAAATTAAGTTTTAGGAAGCCAGGGTCGATGTTTGGAGGCAAATATGAAACGAATGAGGCATGAAGTTTTGAAAATGTGAAAATACTCGATATAACAATATTTCAGACAGACAAAGAGAGAGAGAGAGAGAGAGAGAGAGAGAGAGAGAGAGAGAGAGAGAGAGAGAGAGAGAGAGAGAGAGAATGGAGGAAAGCGAGAAAAAAATAAACAAATAAAGCGAAGAAACGTTAAAACTGGTGAGTTTCCGTTGGTCCTGCATGAGTGAGTAAACCCTACCCCCCTTGCCCCCCTTCCCTCTGCCCCCTTCCTCCTAACTTACACCTGTTCCCTCAGTTATCCCCTCCCCCCTTCTCTCTCTCTCTCTCTCTCTCTCTCTCTCTCTCTCTCTCTCTCTCTCTCTCTCTCTCTCTCTCTCTCTGGTACGGCAATATTGATTCGTGTTCTCCCTTCTCTCCATAATCACCTCCTTCTCCCTCTCCTATATCTGCTCCTCTTCCTCCTCCTCCTCACAAGCACCTCGCCCCAAAGCAAGGAATAGGTATTGATCTGTGGACGAAGAGGGAGGGAGGCAACGGATAAATGAACCCGATAAGATGAGAGTGATAATTGTAGGACCAGACGAGAGAGAAATTCCAAAGAGCCTGAGAGAGAGAGAGAGAGAGAGAGAGAGAGAGAGAGAGAGAGAGAGAGAGAGAGAGAGAGAGAGAGAGAGAGAGAGAGAGAGAGAGTGAGTTTATGATAATAATACCACCACAATCACCACCATCTGTCGTTATTGCAAGTACTTACGTGACTGAATCTACCACCATCACCACCACCACCGCCACCGCCCACCCACCCTCATGACCAGCAATAACACGTTAATATACCAAGAGTAAGATACGAGAGAGAGAGAGAGAGAGAGAGAGAGAGAGAGAGAGAGAGAGAGAGAGAGAGAGAGAGAGAGAGAGAGAGAGAGAGAGAGAGACTGCCTAATACTTTGTGCCATTTCTCTTCTGCTTCAAAGTAATAATAATATGTAAATAAACAAACGAATAAATTATAAATACATGAAAACCGATATAACAATAACAAAATAAAGAAAGATAAACAATCGAAATGAACCAAATAAAGAAAGATAAACAATCGAAATGAACCAAAAAATGAATATAGATAAAACATTTGACCTGACAGCACTTCTCTAGTAATGTTCCGCCAAACTGTTTGCAGAACGACAATTGTTCGCGGACTGACAACGCTCTCAGACACTTTGTTTCACTGGTTCTCTATTCAGCTGCCAAATAAAGCGTAATATACGACGGTGTTTCAGCTTTTTCCTTCGAGTTCAATTCCGTCCGTTACCTGCCGTGACGGAGTCCTCGGAAAAAAAAAAAAAATTATATGAATAAATAAATGAATTAAGTAATATATAACGTTTGTACCACATAATAATTTTCTTTTATTGATACTAATAACGGATTTTTAAAAAAAATAATTATATATATCAAGTTTAATCAATAAAAAAATTAATACACTTATATTTAATGAGCACAGGCGGTAAAAAAATTACTAGACCTACCTACTTATACTGCTGTTTTCTTTTATTTTACTTTATTATTTTTTTTCAGGAGTCATAAAATTTAAGAGCATATTTTCGAAGCGATGAAGGACCAACAACACTTCAATTTCATTCTTCCCGCATAAGAGCTTGGAGCCTGGCACGGAAACTGATACCACTCGTGCCTTCCAGTCCTTCCGAACAAGTCTTCAGGGGCAAAATATTTCATCCGGTGACAATTTCTCTCCACTCCTCACGTCCCCTACCCACCACCCACCTCATGCCCTCGGACCCACCCCTTCCCCAGTCCCACGGACACACTCAGGAAGAGAGGACCATGACACCAAAGAGGCCATGAATTACACAAGCTGAAGTGCGTGTCACGTGATGTAGAATACTATTACGGTGACGCCATCTTAGTTAATTGATACTGGCAACGCAAACCTCTGCTCTAAATATATAGCTCCTTCTCCACCTCCTCCTCTTCCTCCTTCTCCTCTCCTTCCTGCTATTACTGCTGTTGTTCATTACTATTCAAGAGAGTTTTGTTTTAATGTAGCCTATCTCCGCTGTAGCTACGACCACCACCGCCACTACTGCCACCACGACCTCTAGTGTCACGTGAGATTCGAAACTTACACACACACACACACACACACACACACACATGAATATACAGTATAATTAGAAGACAGTATATTAAATGTGTACATAGGTACTACACATGCATAATTCATAGAAACAAATTATAACACACAATACAACAACAATGATGAGATAAGATCGCAAACACACACACACACACACACACACACACACACACACACACACACACACACACACACCAGCCTTGCATCAAAGCTACAAGCCTTTAATATCATGAAAACACGGAAGGGCAGCAGGAGAGCGCCCAGGGACTTTGCGTCACAGAACGGCCGTGAGAGGGCGGGAGGGCTGGAGGGAGGGAGGGGAGTGAAAGAGGAGGGAGGCCGCGGCACACACGAAGACAAGTCAGTTATAAGTGGTTATATAGTGGATCCAGAGATAAACAGCCTTGGAGGAAAATAAGTGAGTAGTAGAAAGTAGAAGTAGTATATTAGTATATTAACACCGCCATAAAAGTTCTCTTCACAAATAGACAAAGTTTCCGCAAGTCACCTCGCCAGACACCGCCTTCCGGACCACCGTCTGGCTCACCTCACCTGGCCGATAAAAGTTGAGCCACGCGACCCTCTCTCGGGCAACGCTCTCGGTGCCTCGGCAGGTTAGGCCGCGTGGGCTGAGCTGGTCCTCCGGTTGCCAGGCGTGTGGTCAGCGCGGACACGTGGATCTTGAGGCAAAAACTCGCAATCAAGGATGACGGTCGATGTGTGTTGTGTGGCGAGAGAAAGAGAGAGAGAGAGAGAGAGAGAGAGAGAGAGAGAGAGAGAGAGAGAGAGAGAGAGAGAGAGAGAGAGAGAGAGAGAGAGAGAGAATCACGAAGGGGTGGCAGAGGTTAAACACATTTGTCCATATATACAGACGAGTCGCGCCCTTTACATGCGTCCGGTCCCTCCCACCACACCCCCCCATCCCTACAGCCACTCCCTCGGCACTGTGATCTGAGACGTACGCGACCGACCCACCGAACGTCTGACTATTGGAGGAAGAAGAGGAGGAAGAGGAGGAGGAGGAGGAAGAGGAAGTCAAGTCAAGGGTCCGTTTGCTGTCTGACTCTTTGACCTACGTGAGTCTGGCTGATCACGTGAGACAGCAGGAGACTACACAAGTATCCTACGACCACACCCCCCCCCCACCCCCACACACTACTAAGGGGAACACGCGGCCTCATCCCCAGGAACTTGTTTTGGTGCTGGGCGTGGGGGCGTGCGGGCGCGCTGACCTCGGAGCGCGTTGGGCGGGGCTGGTGGGCTGGTGGCGCCCTTTGTTCAGCTCAGATTGGACTATTCATTGCTTCTGATTTACAGTTTCTCCGACATCTGCCTTGTGTGCCACCTCGAGGGGCGGCTGTGGGGTGTGTGGTCTGCGTCAGGGGGCATCCAGGGCACGAGAACACTGATGTGAGGGCGTTGGGGGAAGCAAGAGAGGCGCGGGTGTCCATCCGTCAAATAGGTGTATGCGAATAATGACGTTTAATGGGTGTAACATGTCATCAGCAGCATATCATTATGACACGCCGTTCATTACTTTATAAAAAACATGACTTACACCCTGCTAATTACACCCGTGAGATGAGGGTGGAGTACAGCACCGACACCCAGCTCACGCCCCTCCGTAACACAGCCCCAGGATGGTATACACAGGTCAGAGGGGTGACGGAGGGGGCAAGGGAGGGGGAAAGGGAGGGGCTCGTCGTAACACGCATCAGTAAAACCGAATCAGCTGTCAACAAACCCTTTCAGCCCCGACAACCGTGCGGGCTGGTTCCCCCTTCATCCGCCTTGACGCACCAGCTCACCGACAGGACCTACTACCCGCCTATTCTACTCCGCAAAAGCCATGATTTAGCTACTCACATCCTCCACCCTTAAAGCTTGTTCGGCAAGGTGGGCGGAGGGTCCAGCCCACTGGGTGCGGCCAGTAAAAGGAAACAGGCGGCAGGCGGGCAGGCAAGGTTGGCCGGACACACTCAGAGCCTCTGTGCACCTCACTAGAACGTCCACACCACCTGGCGGAGCTAGATGCGTTCACCTGTCACCCACTAAATGAAAGCTGTCTTCGGGATGACACACCTCCCTCCAAACAACAGAAACCTTATAATACACACAAATGATACTGTATATGGAACACCACACCCTCCCTAACCAGCGCACCTCTTTCCATTACCCATACGACAGGAAGCTTGAAAAATAAAACACATCATACATTAAGCCGCATGGAACGCACCCTGCCACGCTCTCACCCAAGTGGAAGGGAGGAGGCATGTGTGAGAGGGTTTGTACGCAAGGTTCCTCTCGTATCAAAGCAACTGTTTATAGCAACTTGTTGAGAGAATCTAATAGTCACCGCCTTGAAGCTTTAAGAAGATGCTTCCTCAAAAGGCAACAACCAGTAGAAACTCGACAGCCAACACCCGTCCACAAACTCAACTACAAGGGAAAACCAGCATCTGAGGACGAATGAGTTGTGTATGATAATGACACCTTCCGCTGCAGGTGTGAGGCGCGCTGGGATGCCGCTTACACACAAGGAATGTCTACAGATTATTTTCCTTATTGGAGGACGAGGGTTTGAAGGCAGGGAGGTGCATGGTTTGGTGAGGGAGGAATAGGAGGGATGAGATCGCATGCTTTATAGGAACACGTGTACGAGTGAATCATCAACGCCATGCAACTATACCTCCTTCATGAGCGAAGCCATGCGTCATACGAGTGTAGATTATATACTTTGTGTCTTTGTGTATCGCATTTACAGTGATTGTCAATATACTTAGCATATTTTCAACAATACACGATTTTTCCCCGATTCCACACACATACAAGTACTCTTACATACATCAACACAACTCTATCTCTCTTTCCCTCAGACAAACAGGATAAAACAGAACATTAAAACAACCCGGTAAAGGTAGTGCTGCCAGAATGTTTGTGTAGAATTAGCTACATAGTCTCTGTAGATCGATAACGTTGAAGGTAACGCGTAGCAAGGCAGACACACCCTTGAGTACGTTAGTAACCCAATACTTCCTGGTTGTTACGGTCAGCGGATCAGCCTATTAAGTCAGCAGCTCAGCAACATGAGTAAGGAAAAGATGGTCAGGAAATATTATTGTAGTGACACCATGAACACTATTACTCAGGGTTAAAACACGCCATGCACACACATACACACACACACACACCATTACCTCCACTGCTTCAACAAGGTGCAATTCATCTCAAGAAGTAGATCGTCAGATAACTACTTGTACACACACACACACACACACACACACACACACACTTCAACACCCACTACATTAGATAAGAGACGAAAGGTAACGCAAGAGACAGGCAGCACCCGACAAGAGGACTTCATAAACACGATACAAGAACAAGGACAAAGTGACTCCCTGACAGTAAATAACGGACGGTGGGCGAACTAGACTGACAGGGGGAGAGACAGCACAGTGAAAGAAAACGGAATGGGTGTGCATGGAAGTAAAGGAAAGTTACAATACACTATACTCGAGACAGGCACAGATGGGATGACACAGTTTTCTTTTTCTGTATCCATTTGCACCTCTCTCTCCAGTCATCGTGTTTCTTCCTCACATTCCCTCAACCTCCTTCCCCTCTCGTTCTTATTCCTATCGCACACTCCCTTTTACCTCCAGTAGCCTCCTCTCTCTCTCTCCCCTCTTTCTTATTCCACTCTCACAGCCTCTCTCTCTCTCTCTCTCTCTCTCTCTCTCTCTCTCTCTCTCTCTCTCTCTCTCTCTCTCTCTCTCTCTCTCTCTCTCTCTCTCTCTCTCTGCTGCTTTCATCTTTAATCATTTCCTCCCTCTCCTCCTCCGTCTCTCTTCCTCCTTCCACTTCCAATAGCATCATTAGTTTCATTCATTTTTTCTCCTCCACCTCCTCCTTATATAAATACACAGTGAGTGGGCAAGGAAGGGCGGGCCGTGGACAAGCAGTGAGTTCGATAGACAGACAGTTAACGGTCAGTCTCGTGATGAAAACAAAAGTACTGCTACCAGACAGTTAGTCAACATTACCACTACCTCTACCACCACCACCACCACCACCACCACTTGAAAGGTTTGGCTCATTCATCACTATGCCCCGCGAGGAGTGACTTCCAAAAGCGAGGAGAGAACTGTTATACACAACATCACCATTGTTACTACTACTACTACTACTACTACTACTACTACTACTACTACTACTACTACTACTATTACTACTACTACTACTACTATTACTACTACTACCACCATTACTGTTACTATCCTACTGATCCTATCATCATTAGTATTGTTATCATCAGTGTTGCTGATGCTGTTGTTGTTTTTGCCACTAACGCAATCAATACCATCCATTATACTTACCACAACCACCACCATTACCACCATAGCATCATCTGCTTTGAATCTTCCTGCCACACAGCCCCACACACACACACACAGAGAGAGAGAGAGAGAGAGAGAGAGAGAGAGAGAGAGAGAGAGAGAGAGAGAGAGAGAGAGAGAGAGAGAGAGAGGAACCACAAACCGCAATATTGACTCTCTTGTCTTTCACTTCTATCCTACTACTGACGGGAGAATACGACCTCTTGTTTTTTTATTATTATTATTATTATTATTATTATTATTATTATTATAATAATAATTATTATTAGTAGTAGTAATAATAGTTACTGCTGTAGAGATAATATTACACGTAGTAGTTAAACGCTGTTGTTATAATTAGTTATAACTCATAATAACGATGTTAATGCAAATAATACTAAGAACAACAACAATATGTAGCGGTGATAATAATAATGACTGATAATGATAATGAGAAGTTTTTTTCCTATCTCTCTCACTATATTCAAGTCACACGTTCACTAATGTCTATGTTTAAAAGTGATAGTGCTCATAATTGTTGCTGTTGTTGATAATAATGATAAAGATGATGTACTTGCTACAAAAAAATTCTGTTAATATTACTACAGGTGACGAACACGTTGTATGTTTGTGATAATTTGTTGTTAATGATGATTGTGATGAAGGTGTGTGTGTGTGTGTGTGTGTGTGTGTGTGTGTGTGTGTGTGTGTGTGTGTGTGTGTGTGTGTGTGTGTGTGTGTGTGTGTGTGTGTGTGTGTGTGTGTGCGTGTGCGTGCGTGTGTGTGTGTGAACCTAAAGCATCACAAAGGAACAGCCACAGCCTCCCCCTTTGTAACCCTGGAACTTTTACAGTCTGCTCTCCTCACCCACTACTCCTCTTCCCACACACACACACACACACACACACTCCTTCCCTCCCTCCTTGGTCCTCCTGTTTCCTCTCCATCACCAAGTTCCCTGAGGCACGAACACACACACACACACACACACACACACACACACACACACACACACACACACACACACACACACACACACACACACACATATAAAATTATTTTCACCTCCAGGCAAGAAGGAGGATGGATTACAAACACATACACACACACACACACACACACACACACACACACACACACAGTAATATCCCCTAAGGCGTGACGATAAATTACAATGTTTCGCTCGACAACGTAGCAGTCATTATATTCTACCATCCTGGATTCCGTTCAGCTCAATACCATTAACATAATAATATGTAATTCTATTTTATTCACTAGGTTAGCGAACAGGAGGAGGAGGAGGAGGAGGAGGAGGAGGAGGAGGAGGAGGAGAAGAAGGAGGAGGAGGAGGAGGAGAAGAAGGAGGAGGAGGAGGAGGAGGAGGAGGAGGAGGAGGAGGAGGAGGAGGAGGAGGAGGAGGAGGAGGACTAACAATTATCTGACTTTTAAATAATCAAACCCCTTTGTATCCTCCCTTACCCACTATAAACATACTCTATATAAAACTAATAAACCACGTTATATAAAATTTCGCCAATTAAACGCTGATGTGTGACTAATCTAATAATAATAATAATAATAACAACTTATTCTCACGTTATAATACATCCATCAACTTACTATATAATTTGCTGCCGCCAACCCTCGGTGAAGATATTACATTTTCCTCCGTTAGGCTAGAGTCACGTCATGTGGTATGTTTTTAATTACAGTACCGTCATGCAATGTGAATACGATATGACGTGTGTGTGGGGTGGCGGTAGTGTTTCCCGGGAGCCTTCAAGAGTGGGCGCTGCGTTTCACTCTTATAGGGACAGACAGACAGGCAGGCGAGGGAGGGAGAGAGAGGCAGCGACAGGAGGGGAAGCAGATAGGGACGTCATTTGTAGGCTGAAAGAGATGGAAAGAAAGAAAGAGAGAGAGAGAGAGAGAGAGAGAGAGAGAGAGAGAGAGAGAGAGAGAGAGAGAGAGAGAGAGAGGACAAAAAGTCATATGAATATTGTCACTTACCAATATTAATTACCACACCGAGAGAGCGAGCGAGCAAGCAAGCGAGCCAGCCAGAGCCAGTGAGAGAGAGAGAGAGAGAGAGAGAGAGAGAGAGAGAGAGAGAGAGAGAGAGAGAGAGAGAGAGAGAGAGAGAGAGAGAGAGAGAGAGAGAATGAAACCATCCCCTTTGACGGCGATGCAATATCAACAAACCACTTGATGCGAGAAACAAAGTGGAGACAACACACTACCTTACCTTACCTTACCTGGCCTTACCTTACCTGGCGATGCATAGACACTACCTACACTAATTAAAGGTGTGAATACGTAGCAAAACAACACGTGATACAGAGCAGCAACGAGGAGGAGGAGGAGGAGGAGGAGGAGGAGGAAGACGTAGGTGATACCAAGAAGGACGAAGACAAGGATAAGGAGGAGGAAAAGGAGGAGGAGGAGGGCGGGAAAAGCCTCATTAACCGCGTCCAGGTGAGCAGAAGGCCAGCGGGAAGGTAAGAATGAGAGGGAAGGAAGGAATAGGGGAGAAGAGCATGTCCTGTGAGCCAGCCTCCCTCTTGCACGGCTCCTTCTCTCTCTCTCTCTCTCTCTCTCTCTCTCTCTCTCTCTCTCTCTCTTTCACCTTTTCACCCCTCCTTTTATCCCTCTTGTTCGTTAACCTCCTTCCTCTTGTCCCACTCTTCATCCTCTCATTGTTCCCCTTTTTTCACATTCTCTTTCTCTCTTTCTTTCTTTTATCTCTCTCTCTCTCTCTCTCTCTCTCTCTCTCTCTCTCTCTCTCTCTCTCTCTCTCTCTCTCTCTCTCTCTCTCTCTCTCTCTCAGTGGATAAATGAATGAGTCAGTGAGTGTGTGATTCTTGCAACTCTCCTCTTCTCTCTCTTCTCTCTCTCTCTCTCTCTCTCTGTTTCTCTCTTCGTTACCCCTTTACCACCACCGCCACAAATCGATCACCGTGTTAGTCATCTGTCCCTCCCACCCACACACCCACACACCCACACACCCTCCCCCTCCTCCTAGTCATGCAAACCCACACAAGTATTGACTAAAAGGGAGAGAGGGGGAAAGGGAAGGACAGAGGGAAGGAGGGGAGGGGAGGGGAGGGGAGGAAGGGTGATATCAAGGACAGGGAAGGGAAGGAAGGAGGGAGAGAGGGAGAGAGGGAGAAATGAGATGTGAGAGTGTATTACTTAGAACTAGGTAAATGAAAATGAGGAAAAAGAAAAAAATAATTATTGGAGAGAGAGAGAGAGAGAGAGAGAGAGAGAGAGAGAGAGAGAGAGAGAGAGAGAGAGAGAGAGAGAGAGAGAGAGAGAGAGAGAGAGAGAGAGAGAGAGAGAGAGAAGGGCAGTGAGAGCCAGATGAAGGAGGATAAAAGAGGAAGAGAAAGAATGGAAAGAGGGAAGGAAAGGGTTGCAAGAGCCAGGTGAGGGACGTAATTCCGGAGAGAGAGAGAGAGAGAGAGAGAGAGAGAGAGAGAGAGAGAGAGAGAGAGAGAGAGAGAGAGAGAGAGAGAGAGAGAGAGAGAGAGAGAGAGAGAGAGAGAGAAAATTAATTAGGAAGGCGAATTGGTAAGTTGATGGCAGACAGGAGAGAGAGAGAGAGAGAGAGAGAGAGAGAGAGAGAGAGAGAGAGAGAGAGAGAGAGAGAGAGAGAGAGAGAGAGAGAGAGAGAGAGAGAGAGAGAGTGGTGGAATGACGGTAATGAGGAAGGTGGAGTGGTAAGTTGATGCCAAGCAGACATGAGAGAGAGAGAGAGAGAGAGAGAGAGAGAGAGAGAGAGAGAGAGAGAGAGAGAGAGAGAGAGAGAGAGAGAGAGAGGTGGGGCGTGGAGGGACAGACATAGACAGAAGCGGGAGAGTAAGAGGAACAATGAAGGAGAGTGTGGTGGCGAGACGAAGGGAAGGAGGAGACAAGGGAGAGGAGGAAGGGGAGACAAGGTAAGCAGGAGGGGGAGAGGGAAGAGCGAGAGGGGGAGACACACCTCCCTCCCGCCCGTGATCATGGGCGTGAAGAGTGTCGACCTCCCTCACTCTGCCCGACCTCCCTCTCCCCCTCATTTTTTCCCTCTTCCTCCTCCATCTCAGTGTTCTTCTCCTCTCACTTCTCCCTCTTCTCTAGTAGCTCTGTTTAAGATCATTGCCTTAATTAATGACACCTTCTCATCCATTATTTACATATGGAGGTGTGAACGAAGGTATCAAATCAATACAGTGGGTAGTAATTGTCCCTTTAATCAAGCCGAGAGAAGAATCAGCGGGTGGGTGTGAAAGGAGGGACGGTGTGGAGCGGCGAGGGACGGTAAAACGATGGTGTTATTTTTACAGGAGTCTCAGGTGTGAGTAGTGCGTGGATGAGGCTGAGTGCTGGCGGCGTGCTTGCTGGGTTGGATTTTAAATATATACACACTACGGGAGGGAGAAATAAGAAGCAGTGGAAGCGGTGCACACTCGATAAACATACCCAGCTGGCGCGCGAACTGATCCAGCTGTCCTAGGATTCCACTTCCCCGCACCGTCACCACCGCTGCATCATCACCACCGCTGCTTTTATCACCACCACCACCTCCGCCACACTCAGCCAGCCCCTCGCTGTGCCCCTGAGACCGGGCACGTGGACAAAGGCAAAAGGGACGTATATATCCACCATCAGCGACGAGAAGATTCGTCACCGAGCATTCGAACAATTTGGTGTCGTTTTCAAGCCGCACAAAACATGATATGCGGTGTTGCGGTGCCCCGTGGCGGGAGAGGGAGGGAGGCGGTGGGGTGGGTGGCGGGTTGTGGTGTCGCTGGCGTGGAGACGAAGGGAGGTGGAGCGTCTCCACACTCACAAATGGTACTTTTTCCCCACCCACCTCCATTCTTGCACCTCATCTTCCTATCTCCTCTTTCTACGACTGACACACATACGCACACATACTAAAGCACATAAATGACATATTTCAGGAAAACACGCACACTCACTTCCTCACTGTGCAGGAAAACACAACAGCACGTCAGAAATCCCAGCACCAACTTTCCCGAACAAAAGCTACGCGGCAACAGTTTCTAGCCTGCAATACAGCATGTCTCGTATAAAACACTGACCCGCTTTTGAGAGAAGAGTAGAGCAGAAAACGCTTATTAGGCTAGACCACAGACCACAGACCACGGTGAGCCCAGTTGACCCCTGTTGTGGCGGGCCTGTATAAAGGGGGAGGGGAGGGGAGGGACATCGCAAAACACGCTAACGGACGAAATTGATCAGGAAATCAAAACAGACACAGGATGTTTGGTTTAATTGTTGTTGTAACTGAAATGAATATTTAATAAGAGCCACTAATCATGCTTGTAACTCATCATCGAAACTGCATCATAAAAATCATAGCGTTGCAGCTTCTCCGCCACCCTAACCTAGTGCACGGAATTGAACCTCCACTGTGCACCACCATAGCGGATCCAGTCACGCTTCCATATCAGCTCCCCGCCAGGCCAGTCTAGCCGGGATGTCTGACGCCCACACCCCGCTACTGAATACTAATTACCCCCAGTGTCAGGTGAGCCCAACGATGTTATTCAATTAGTGACCTTCTTAATGGGTGGCAGGACTTAACACATCACTCTTAATCCTGCGTTAGGACTTAATTTCAACTTCCCTTCCTGTAACCAGACATAATTTTGTTTAACACAGTATTCTGAAGACGTGAGTGTGAACCTGCCTCCTTTAGTGATATTGATGAGGTAGGGAGAAGAGGGGCCAACACCAACACCATCACCACCACCGTCGTTTCCACCACCACCACCACCTCGTCGTCACCTCCGCGCCTCTCGCCTCTACCCTAGTTATTATCATATTTGCATAAACATGGACGAGATTATTTCCATACTGTTAAGTGGCAAAGCTTTCCAGTAGCGGCCTCCCTGCAGGACTGGTAGCTGGTACGGCGGCGGTTTAATGTCTCACTGGAATAAACGAACCTGTGTGTATGTGTGTGTCATCCCCCTTGAACGTTTAAATTTAAAACCCCAACGGGCTCAACTTCGCGCTGCCTCCCATGTTAAGCTGAAGAAAACTGCATTCTTAGCCCACCCTTTAATAGCTTCCCTTACTCAGCCCTTGACCTGCTTCCGTAAGTGCAATGCAAGATTAAAAATAACCAAATATCGAGAAAAAAAATAAGTTGTGCGAGTGATAATTTACACAACCTCGTTCGTCCTTACACTAAATATGAGTTTTAGTTCATTAACAACGTCATTTCTAGAACAGCCAGTGCAAAGTTTTAACGATCTTAACTCATACAGATATCCTAATACCGTATAACATATAATAATAATAACATAATAATATCCACTTAAACCAAATACACTTTCCTAACATACTTATACCTTTTATAGAGCAACATAGCATTTCTTTATGACACGCTAAAAATAAGTCTACCTTTTGTGGGAATAACGTGGCAGGATATTTTTTTTTCTATACCTAGTTTCAAATATGCATACCTTTCATCGGTCTCCATTCCTGTATGTAAAATAGGAAAATAGGAAAACGCGATGCAACAATAGCGCATGACAGATGGTGATGGTGATGGTGGTAGTGGTAGTGGTGGTGGTGTTGGTAATGGTGGTGATGGTGTCCAGTATTGTATTGTTGTGGCGGCGCGTGTGAAATGAGTGAAGACCAGGCACGACAGGAAATGGGGTGATGGAAGCGTGGAGGGAGAGAAAAAGAGAGAGAAAAAGAGAGAGAGAGAGAGAGAGAGAGAGAGAGAGAGAGAGAGAGAGAGAGAGAGAGAGAGAGAGAGAGAGAGAGAGAGAGAGAGAGAGAGAGAGAGAGGAAATAATGTAACGAGCGTAACTTTATTGACCCTTCATGATCAAACAAGCATTTTTCTTCTGGTTCAATTATGGTTCGGTGGATCGAGTTTTTATGGTTGAGGATTTAGAAGTATGAGACGCGTCGTGGATGGTAGTCGAAAAGTTAGCCAGGATTGACAGGAAGGGTCACTTCTTAGCTGCCATCTGCAAGACGCAGTACCCTCGATTGGAGTTTTATGGCGGAGAGGAAAGTTACCCTGTGCCTTTTGCTTGCTTGTGTTTAGTGTTAGGATGTGTTAGATATGTGTTAGTGTTAGGATGTGTTAGAGGTAGGATGTGTTCGTGTTAGGATGTCTTAGTAGTATTGTGTTAAGGCGGAAGAGGCTGACTTTAGCCCGTGCCTGGAAGGAGTAAGGAGGAGTGCTTCCCTCCCTTACCGGATTTATGCCCGGTGTTCATATTACCTTGTTTGTTTTGGGTGTTAAATATATTTGTTGTCGAGTGATGCTTCAGTTTTGTTACTCTCCGTAAATTCCGTGCCTTCTAAGTGCTATTAACATCTTAGTACTACTATAGCTCGCTACCATAACAACTACCATCAACGATACAGGGTGAGAAGGGAGTGACATTACAAATTGGTGGCAGCGGTGGGATGGCCTTGACACGGGGTTCTGAGAATGCTCTTGACTCTCGATCCTTACGCTCTCGTAAGCTGCTGCAGGAGACCCAGGTTGTCATGAATCGGGCGATTCACACTACAACCGGTCAGCAGCCCTTCTTCGCATTCTTCTCTCGCCACAACCCAAGGAATATTGGTCACTTTGCCAGAAGCTAGTTTTGGCACACGAATTATTGCAAAAATTTTCCTCTGAATTCCCATGTTATATTTGTTTTTTTTTTTTTATTGTATTGTGCATATTACTGTAGGATGTTTGTGATAGTTATCCCGAGTAAGTCGTCTTCATCAAGGATTACGCATTAGATCGTCGATCCACTACCGATATATCTCTTCAGGACGCATGTTGTGGTTACAGATGTACGTAGTGTTCATTCTCACTGCAGAGAGCGAAGACCGTCCCAGGTTAGGAAGTCTAAATAGAGGTAGAGGAGTAAAGATATGATCAACGGGTAATTTATCTCAGTCACGGTAATTGTTTTCTGTCTGTGTGAGACCTAAGTGACCTTTAGTGGAGGTCTGAGGAATAGAAGAGGAAAGTAATTAGAAAAAAATTTCCCAGAATAACAAACGCTTCACCCGTAGGGAGAAGTTGTGTAACGAGCGTAAATTTATTGACCCTTCAGGACCAAACGAGCGTTTTTCTTCTGGTTCAATTATGGTTCGGGGGATCGAGAGTTTCAGGGTTGAGGATTTAGAAGTATGAGACGCGTCGTGGATGGTAGTCGAAAAGTTAGCCAGGATTGACAGGAAGACTCTCTTCTTAGCTACCATCTGCAAGACTCTGTACCCTCGATTGAAGTGGTTTTTTTCTGGCGGAGAGGAAAGTTACCCTGTGCCTTTTGCTTGTTTGTGTTTAGTGTTAGGATGTGTTAGATATAATGTGTTAGTGTTAGGATGTGTTGGAGGTAGGATGTGTTGTGTTAGGATGTGTTAGTAGTATTGTGTTAAGGCGGAAGAGGCTGACTTTAGCCCGTGCCTGGAAGGAGTAAGGAGGAGTGCTTCCCTCCGGATTTATGCCTGGTGTTGATATTACCGTGTTTTGTTTTGGGTGTTAAATATATTTGTTGTCGAGTGATGCCTTAGTTTTGTTACTCCCTCAGTAAATTCAGTGCCTTCTAAGTGCTATTAACATCTTAGTACTACTATACGCTCTGTCTGTAGCTCGCTACCATAACAACTACCATCAACGATACAGGGTGAGAGAAGGGAGTGACATTACAATAATACTATGAACCACATGATTAAAAATAGTAAACAATGTGAAGAAAAAATATAAGGGACAGGAAACGAGGCAAGATATAAAGTGAGCAAGAGAAGGAGAAGAGGAGGAAGAGGACTATATAAGAGGCAGGAAATAGGAAGGGGAGGCAGGAAGAGGCAGTAGTCAAGAGGCCCACTCCAAATCTCCTTTGGGCTCCTAAGGATGAACACACACACACACACACACACACACACACACACACACACACACACACACACACACACACACAATCTTTGTACTCATTCATTCCTACACTGACCTACATCACTTACGAACGAAACAAACACACACACACACACCACACACACACACACACACACACACACATATTCATATTCATATTCACACACACACACATATTCATATTCATATTCATACACCTACACATTTATTATTGCACTCGGGCAACCCGATACTGCCCTATATTACCCTTACATACATACATCCACACACACATTAACTCCTGTCAACGTCACCACACACACACACACACACACACACACAGACGGACGGACACCAGTAGCTGTAGTAGTAGTAGTAGTAGTATACCAACTTGTCACTTCCCATGTCAACACACACGTACACACACACACACACGCACACTCACCCTTGCAGGTACTTGTGTATGAAGGTGTCAGGCCTTGGTATAGTACACTGGGCCTCGCCTGCCCCTCCACTCCCGCCTGACTGAGAAATTTGTCGTATTAACCCAACAAATTTCTTCTTCAGAGACGGCCCCGAATTGTTGCGACTCATCTTGCTCGTCGACTCGATAGCGATGTCTCCTCCAAGTATCCGGTCGGTGTTATTTAAAGTTCAAGGTGTGTTCATAACGTTAAGGTCTCCATCGCTCCGAGAAGTTCATGACACCAACCTCCACTGAGATTATATCCTCAACTGTTTTGATTATTTGGAGACGTTGCCTGTAGGTCTTCCTAAACATGTTGTCGTACACTACCCACCACCCATTCAGATCGTTCACGGATGAAATTAAGGTTCCCAATTCTATCCCAACATATCTTTTCAAGTTTTGAATTTAGTTGCATGCGGCATATATTTAATGTTAATAGTTCTAGTATAATTCTTCCACGAGATTGTCGCTTCGATTATTTAATATCGTATGTCTGGCAAGGACGGTAGCAGACGACAGGTGAATCAGTTTTCTGTTACAATATTTTAGGAGAAACTACACCAGCCTTGACATTGCCTTCTGCTTGTCACATTCCTTTCTTAACTATGTTTGTTTGGAACACCACACTGCCAAAATGGTTTATCCCATGAAAACAATATAAGGATGAATAAATTTATTATTAATGTTACTGAACATTGTATACTAGTTAACATTAATAATACTGCATACAAATTTGATTAAGAAGTCAACATATAAAACTAAACGGAAAAAAACATCACACATATATGATTTCGCAGCTTTAAATTGACCTAATCTTCACTTACTGTAATTTCAAGGTAATTTAAGGCTAACAGTAGCTACTGGACAATAATGTTTACAATGTTGATTTAGACTAGTACATAAATTCATGATGTTGACTGGCAACCTTACAAAAATATCAATATGATAAACTCATTGTGTAACACTTAGAAATAATATTCATATATAGTATTATTATATAAAGTACAAACATAAAAAAACAACGAGGCACTGGCACTTAACGCTTTCAGTCTTGTCAATGAATCAAAGCGTCATTCATGTACTGCAGTGTATATAATATTAAAGCTCAATAATTATGGACAAGTCACGCCTAAAACTAAATTCAAAACAAATCTTAGTAGAGAATAAAACAGCGTCATACATGAACAAATCTATCATACATGTAGAAAGAAAAAGAAAAAACAATAATAAGAACTATACTGACATGCGGGATACAGACATATGGACAGATTCATTAATACATTTAAATTAGGTTGAATTAAGTGAAGATCACTGTTTGGCAAGCTACAGTAGCGTCCTTGGCAATGGTAGGCTAGGCACACCTCGTCCATAGGTCATGGCGCTGCTTGGTGTCCTTGCCTCCCCGTCTCATTTGCTTCCAACACTTGACTACCTTGGGATCAACAACTCTCTAAAAATAGAAAATAAAAAATAAAAATAGAAATAATAAAAACCCCACTGATAATCGCTTCTCCGAAATAACTAAATATAGATAAACAATTATTAAGAACAATAGTAAACGTAAGCTTGAAAGAATATAACTATAATATAACATAATAATAATAATAATAATAATAACAATAACACACGCTTCCTAGGGCTGCCATGGTCAGCATGTTGACCACTTCCCTTTCCTCTACCCCATCCTTCGTTCCGTGGGTTCTTCACTACTAGTCTTCGCCACCGTCCTGTTGTCTACTTCACTACTACTCAACGCCCCTGTCTGTTGGATACTTCACTACAAGTCACAGCCGCCCCCTGTGTGTACTTCATTAATACTCAACACCCTTGTCTGTCGCATACTTCAGTACAAGTCACCGCCGCCGCCCCGTGTGTACTACACTACTACTCAACAACCCTATCATGTTGGATACTTCGGTACAAGTCACCACCGCCGTCCCGTGTGTACTTCATGAATACTCAACGCCCCTGTCTGTTGTGCACTTCACTATAAGTCACCGCCACCGTCCCCTGTGTATTTCACAACTAATCAACGCCTCTATCCCTTGTGTACTTCACTACAAGTCACCGCTACCGTCTTGTCTATACTACACTCGTCATCCCCCCATCACCCCCAGTCTCCCACCAGTCTATACTATACTCGTTATCCCCCCATCATCTCTCCATCACCCCAAGTTGTTCGTCAGACCCACCAGTCTCTAGTCCCTTTATTTAATTTTTTTTTATATAATTGTTTGTAATTTGTATATTTTCAGCCTAACGGCTGCTTTAATGAAATAAACCATTTATTATTATCATTATTATAATTATTATTATCACACACGCACTGGCACACGTGCACTCACATGCACGTGCACGCACGCACACGCACGCACACGCACACACACGCACACACACACACACACACACACACACACACACCAGTACCTCATTCCTGTCGGTCTCCTGTGTCTCCGTAATCAGTCCTCTGCAGGCTTTGCGAGCGAGGTCTCCATGATGGTAACGGTCGTCTCATTCGCTTCATCTGGCGGAAAGAAACATAAAAATGACCCAAACGTGCAATGAAAAGAAATAAGGAAAGTGAAGGAAATAATGTTACCAAAAGATAAGTGTCAGTCGCCTCGTCATATAACACACAGATCGAGGCTCATTCAGGAGGAAGACGTGGTGGTGGTGAGTGGTGATGACAAGAAGAGGGTAAGGTGCTGCTCCAGGTGATGTTTCTTCCACTAGCTTAGTCATATTTTTCATCTCAAGCCGCTTTGGGAATAAGGGCAGTCAGCTCACATCAAAGGAAGCGAGACATGAATTCAGATCTAACACAATTACCGTTTTTTAATATCACTTATATAGCTCACCCACACCTGTGCTCTCCCTCTCTGTCTCCTCTCCGTCCAGGTCCCCTTCCTAACCTAATACACAAGCCTACACCCTCCACCACAGACCACGTTCCCGACACACCCTTCCCACACCCTTCCCACACCCTCGCCACAGCCTCGCCACAGCCACGCCACTCCTGGTCAAGTCACCCATGTGTTCGGCTTAACTTTTCAAGCTTCACCCCTCCAATTGGATCCTGCATGAGGGAGTAACAGTGGGCGTAATCCGGCTTGCAATATAGACCTTTAAAACATTTCTTTCCTTTCCATTGATTTTGTGAATAGGCTCCAGAATAATTCAGAAATGGCGTCTAAACATAACAGAAAATCCATCGCCGCCCCACCCTGATCTCCGGGGACGTGCTGTAATAAACTATGCATACACGACCACCTCACCAATCAAGTATAAGGTCAAGGACAAGGCTAAGGACATACCAGTCTCAGTAATCACAGGCACCACAGGCGTCGTCTCCGTCACGGTCACTGTCAGCATGCCGTCCACGTCCTCCATCTCCCTGGAATCGAACATGACAGACAGGGTTTGCTCCCCCGCCTTGGTAGGCTTCACCCTGAACTGGCAACGTGCTTCACCGCCCACCGGGATCGTCCTGGAAGAAATTAAGTGATTTTACAACGATGTTCCTGGCTATGCATCACCACACTCCATACACCACCGAGCCTGAAGGACAAGACATCCTAGACTTCATAACAGCGTCTGGTAGGGAATAGAGGTGAGTGTGTTCTCTCGTTGTGATATACATTATACATATAAATATATAAAAATAAATTTGTATAACACTCCAATCGTAGATAATCTGAGAATAATTACAGTATTATACATTTGGGACTAAGTTTACATTATTCACTACACTGCAGCAAGCAACATAACAACGCCAGACTTACTCCTTCAGTTTGATGAACTCAGCGTCGGTGAGCCCCGCGCCTTGCACCATGAACCAGCCGCGGGTGAGGGCCATCGGCAAGGGGTTAGTGAAGTAAGCGTGACACTCACACTCCTTGCCAAGCTTCATATCTCCCTCGTACTGCAAACACACACACAGTAAAATGGTACTCGTTACTCATATGCGAAAACGAAATAAATCATACACTTGTATATAAAAAAAAACACCCACAAAGTAGAAGAAAATGTAATAGTGAATTAACAAAAACTACTTCCTACTTATATCCGCATCTACATTACGTGTATTATTTCAGTCAGTCAGTCAGTCAGCCGCTCGCCACCGCCATTCCCTCCATAATTGTGACCGCTAAAATACCCCCACCCACAATACTCCACAACATCCTTTTCAATCTCTCCCCTCAAGCACTACTTTCCTTCCCTCACCTCAACCTTGATGTCCGGTTTCCTGCATCGGAAGTCGTCCTGAGCGAAGTATTCAAACTCATTTTCCTCCACCTGGCCTCGACACGACAGGTTGAAGGCACAGTGGTAAGTGAGCTTCTTGTAGTATTCATCGAAGCTCACCTCCAGCGTCACCTTCTCCTCTGCAATGATAAAAAAGAAGAGCTTTCAATCATCCTCACAGCTTCAATGTAACCTAACCAACACAGCCACTTTCGTTACTTTACTGCCATCCGCTGAGTTCCTCTTTAAATATTCACCGTTCCGTCGCTGACCTTGAAGCTGTGCCATTAAAGTTTCCGTTCCATTAGTGGAGTAAAAATATATCTAGGCCAAGGACGTTTCAGAATTTAGGAAGATGGAGTTACGGTGAAAACCAAGGCATCGACGAGACGGAGAGGCCATGAGAACCCACTGGTGCAGAAAAAAAAAGAAACTATACGAGCTTTAAAAAAAATAATCCCTGTGAACCTGACCCAGCACGCGAGTCAACATCATACCAACAGGAATGTAACAAATACACAACACTAAAATTTTTCATGGAATTCCACTTTTTTTCCCCCTAACCCTAAAGAGACTGGTGGTTGTGAGCCTCGCCATGTGGGAATGAGGTGAAAAGCGACGTGAAACAAAAAGTAATAGTAATTCTTCGAAACTTAAGTGGGAACAGTAGCTCATTTATAAGTGGAGGTGTTGTGATGAGGTGTTTATAAGTGAGGTGTGCTGCAATCTTAACCTTAAAATTACTAGGATTGTCCAAAGAGAGCACCTTTATTACACACACACACACACACACACACACACACACACACACACACACACACACATGTACGTACTGGCATAGGGGTGAATGTTGATCTTCTGCCGGTGTGTCTTGACGTGCTGCTTGGTTGCGCCCGTGTACAGCACCGTGTCTGCCCTCAGTACTATCTCCACATTGTACTGCTTCTCACTCTTGTTATGCACCTCCACTGATGACCTGGAAGCATGATTTTACTTACTCATGTGCCTGTTATTCTGCATCTTAAATCTAACCAGTAATTTTAGTTCTGACTTGAGATCACAAAAGCATACCTATTAACTACACTTTCACGCTTGCAATGTTTAGTTTTCAGTGAGTCATGAAATGTTGTGTGTTCAGCCCAACAACAGCCACCCGCTCAGCCTTATAAAGTGCTTTCCACGGCACCCTAACGTTACCTTGTGTGCCTGACAGTAACGATTGAAAGCGTCCATTAAACCTGACTTTACTGACTATTAGAGACCACAACTGCTCCCCCCATCCTCTCTTTTTTTATCTCTATCTCTAACTCTAACTATCTCTCTATCCCTCCCTCTCTCACGTGAAGGGCTGGCCAATCACTATGTCATCGTTCATCTTGAAGTCAAACTCGACGTCTTCAAACTGTTCGTTCAAGTAGTAGCGGGCGAAGGTGTTATCGCAGATCTTCAAGGCGCTCTCCATCACATCCCTCTCGTTCTTTGAGCCTGGAAAAGTTATAATGATAATAGTAATAACATAAGACTGAGGAAGGAGGGTGTTTTTTTTACGTCGTCGCGGAGGTGGGACATGATGAAGAAAAAGGAGATGTAGAGGAGTAAATACAATAATGATAATCATATCTACCTTCATCGAATTTGTAAAGGTGAGTGATGTCTTCCCGCGCATACTTCCCCACCGCCTTCGTGCTCAAGAACTGCCCGATGCTGCAATAACACAAAGATTCGGTTATGGAGGTCGTTGGAGAGAAATACAAAGTGACCTGTTTATCTTTTGAATGTGTGTGTGTGTGTGTGTGTGTGTGTGTGTGTGTGTGTGTGTGTGTGTGTGTGTGTGTGTGTGTGTGTGTGTGTGTGTGTGTGTGTGTGTGTGTGTGTGTGTGTCCTTACTCGTTCACGTTGCAGCTCAGCAGCTTCATGGGCTGGCAGGGTCCTCGGTACTTCCAATAAAGCTTGTCGGCGTTGACCTCAGCGAAGATGAAGGGAATGTCAAAGGGTTTATTGACGTGTCCCGCCTTGATGGCCTTGAGGGGGGCAGGTCCGCAGCGGTACTGGCCGTCACTCTGCTCCTGCGGCGTTGCATCCACTGCTTGCCATCCATCGTACTCATCCCCATTCGCAAGGTCTGGCCGCGTCATCCACACCTCATTCCATACGTGAAAGTTCCATATGGATTCGCTGTTGAGGCGTTCAATTGCCTCATTCTCGTCGTCGAAGAAGTAGTCGATGGTGAGGGAGCCGTGAACGTCATGCGCCGAGGAGAAGTTGGTGACAGAGCGGCAGGGGAGGCCAAGGGCACGACAGGCCGCGGTCATCACGCCGGAGAATACCCAGCACTGCCCATACTTGACGGGCTTCTTGGTCTTGCGGTACTGCTGGAGGATGCGCTGCGACCCGCCCCACTTAGTCGGTGACACGCCACCGCTGAAGTCATCGCCCCATTTGCCTACCAACACTCCAGCGTCATCGGGGGAGTTGATCTGTGGAGTTTAGTGTTGCACGTTACTACTACTACTACTACTACTACTACTACTACTACTACTACTACTACTACTACTACTACTACTACTACTACTACTATTACTAATACTGCCAATCAACATAATTATCTATAGTACCATTAATAAATCCATCAATTCTCCTTTTAATCTTTACTCCACCACCTCATCATCATCATCATCATCATCATCTGTAACAAAGGACATACACACCCCAGCAGACAGGGCCCGCGACACCTTGACCGGGTCGTTCCTGTGCGCGGAGGTCATCTTGCACACGTTGTTCAGCACTTCAAGCACGCACTCCAGCACGTCCTTCTCGTACTGGCCGAAGAACCAAGGGCACGGTCGCAGTCTCTTTGCAGTGCCTCGCCAGATGAGTCCAAAGTCACACACCACATACTCCTGCCGCTCCGCCTCCTTTTCCAGGTACACGGTGTCATCTGTGGGAGTATTACCTTCACTCCCCTGCTCTGATAACTGCCCTCTCCCTCCCCCAGCTCCCCCAGCTCCCCAAGCTCTCCCAGCTCCCCCAGGCGCAAGACTCCCCACCACGTGACACACTCAAGGGCTACAAGCCGCTCAAGGCACAAAGTTGAAGGTCTCCAGGATAACTTTGCTAACAGCGTCGCCCTAAGTACTTAAGTTATAAATTCCACACGTTATCATTAAAGAGTTATTATGTAAATGACTTACGATTATTTTTACGGGAATTCAAAACCAATCGTCATTTATCGGGATAGAAGAACAAGTAATAAGAAATACACCTTCGTTATGAGTACAGTACACACAAAATTGAGGGAGAGTAAGAGAGGATAATGAACACTAAGGAGAGGCAGGAGGTATATGTAGAGAGAGGATCACCTTTGCACCAAGAGTTGAAGAGGAGGTAGATGGGGTCCGGGCAGGGATAGGAGTGAGTCTTTCCCTCACTCTTGATGTCTGCTGCTACATGCCACTCCCCGACCACGGCCTCAGGGGGTGTGGTCACCTGTAGGGGGAGGAAGGGTAGTGATTAGCATGTTCGCACGCCAGGTAGGAGAAGAAAAGTAAACAATATAACAATTATATGGTGTTGCTTGTGTCCTGTTCAATTATATGCATGTTAATTTGAACCGTTTGAGATAGATAAGAGTTTAGTGACAAAAACTACATTACTGTTTTACTTAGAACATTTTTTTTTCTTTATCAGTGACACTTTCAAACCTAATATTCCATTCAACGAGTGTGTGATACAGGGAAGAAAGAAAAAAAAAGGGCTATAATTTTTTTTTTTTT
This sequence comes from Metacarcinus magister, assembly GCA_029783475.1. Classification (NCBI taxonomy): domain Eukaryota; kingdom Metazoa; phylum Arthropoda; class Malacostraca; order Decapoda; family Cancridae; genus Metacarcinus; species Metacarcinus magister. The sequence continues at coordinate 3,426,773 of JAPQNM010000048.1, forward strand.
TTTAGCATCATCCTTACAGAACCTACACGGCAAGTTGTACATAATATCCATAATGAAAAACTATGAATACAATCGAGTAAGTGATGGAGAATGGCAAAGTTTTTAAGAAATTGGAAAAGGATCAATAATTGTTTTGGATTTATATATATATATATATATATATATATATATATATATATATATATATATATATATATATATATATATATATTTTACAGATGAAGCGATTGTATTAAATTTCATAGCTACAAATGAGGAGGAGGAGGAGGAGGAGGAGGAGGAGGAGGAGGAGGACATATGAGACTAAGGGTGTGGTGGCCTGATGTTTTGTCATGTGGTGGGTAAAGTACTGACCGTCAGCGTGACTTCCTTGTCTGTGGAGGTGACCACGGACGCCGCCCATCCATCGACAGGGTCCAGGCCGATGCAGACACCGACCAACGTTTTATTCCAGAAATTTGGATTCTTGGCATCTGAGGAAGCGATAGAAGCATAAACACAACACATATTATAGAAAAAAAACATCCTACATATAGCTAAAATAATCTTATTTCAACAAGTAACTAGATACAACTAAATCTCAGAAATTTAATAGTAAAACTGTATCTGTATATGAAGGAATAGCATGATAGTTATACATTCGTTGTCTCATCTCACCATTGACGGAGAAAACGAGGGAGATCTTGTGCAGGTCCTCCTTGTACTCCTTGCTGGTGTGGAGGACGAGTGTGAAGGGTTGGCCGCGCCGCACCACCAGGCGGGGCTTGTCTGCCTTCATCACATGGTACTGCTCCGTGTGATGCGCTGCGCCGTTTTCGGCCACCTGCAGCCCCCACTCACGCACAGCCAAGAAACCTGAGTGACAGTGGGACGGCGGTGAGGTTATTATGTTATGGATAGTGACAATAATCATATGACATGCATGATTCCTTTAGCAGAATAATACACTACTATAAAATAACAATATCATAATAAAAGGATATTATGTCTTTTTTTTTTTTTAATACATTACTAAGTCAATCTTTTTTTATTGCCCTTTGATGATGTGAGTCGAGTTTTTGTACCGTACTATTGTGTAAAATTGCAGTCCTTCAAATTTGTTTCAGGACAACACACCACTAGATGATATAGTAATACAATAACAACAAAATCATCAAGAACAAAACAATAATAATAATGTTAGTGTCACTATAGTTAATTTTATCAATATTATTAATATCATTATTATTATTATTATTATTATTGTTATTATTATTATTATCATTAATATTGTTTTTGTTTCTGTTACTACTCGTCCCGTTTCAACGTTATAGATAATCGTACAAAGCATGCATATCATAAACTGAAACAAACAAACAAACAATTAATTATAAAACAGAAATACGTGACGTAAAAAACAACAACTAATTAGACATCAGGAAACAGCATATTAGTTGCCTTCCAATGATCCAATGTTTCGTAGAAGGTGTGACATCAGCAGCGTGATGTAACAGGTTAAACAGGAAAGGATGGACAAGGTGTGTGTGTGTGTGTGTGTGTGTGTGTGTGTGTGTGTGGTCGGAAGGGATTGCTTTTCCAACAGCACCTCCCTCTTTAATATATCTTCCTTTATTCGGGTCCTTTGGTCGTGGTATTTTATTTTTTGTTCCTTTTCCCTGTATTCCTCCTCCTGTCATTG
>JAPQNM010000048.1:3433450-3435950 GCA_029783475.1 Metacarcinus magister
TAGATAAATGCTTCACTGCTACCACTGTGAAAGAAGTACTGAATAATTTCCTACCCAGCGTACCGGACAAAGCCTGTGTTTATCTACCCTCCCCGTGGCCTTAACAGTTATCCTAGGGGAGGTTTTCAGGATTCCCGAGTCGTGATGAAACTGCTGGCGTTGTGTACTTATTTATGTGTCACTCAAAACGAAATGACTCTCGCCTGACGCTATATTATGTCCATTGAAAAGAGTGAGGTAATGTTTGAGTCTTCGCTTAGGGAGGGAGAGAGAATATGTATGGACACTTTAACGTTTCCCTGTATGATGAATAAAGTAGTGTTTGAAAATGTGTATTTTTTCGCTCATTTTTGTATTCTTTTCAGTAAGTTTTGGTCATTAATGTAGTTCGGTGACCAAAACTGAACTAGTATTAACATATATTTAACAGATTAGTCAGACATGATTTATTACTACGAAATTCGTGCTGGTTTTCTGTCATTAACTACTTCTTTTTTTAAGGAGTAAAACCGTCTTATCTTATAAAAAAAAATCACTGATTTAATCAAAAGTGAGGTTAGGCTAAACAAACGACAATTAATGGGGCAGACGGGTAAGTAAACGAGGGCAGGCGGTCAAGTGAGGAGGAGGAGGAGGAGGAGGAGGAGGAGGAGGAGGAGGAGAAGGAGGAGGAGGAGGAGGAGGAGGAGGAGGAGGAGGAAGAGGAGTACAATAAGTAGGGGCAATAGAATGGAGAGGAATGATGCAAGAAGATATATAATAAAAAAAAAAAATCAAATAGAATATCAGAAGAAGAAAGAGGAGAAGGAGGAAGAGGAAACCGAGGAAGAAGAAATAAAACGAAAATAGAATCCACTAAGAAATATCACCTCAACTCGTATATAGTAAAGATGCAAATAGAACATTAATTTTTCCTTGGCCAGCCCGTGCACCCTTCTTGATCTCCACGCACCACGCCACTCAACTCCTGCACGCCCAGCAGTCTCGTTGATTTGAGAATGGAGGTGATCGAGTAAGATAACAGGGCGCCAATAATGTGGGTTTGGAAGAGTCTCAATAATTTCGTCCTCAAAGTCAAAGCTGCCCACCTACACAGTTTTCATTTATAGTTCAGAAATTATAGCCTTTTTTTTTATGAAGTGGAGGACCTTAGTAAAGTGCGTTAGGGGTTTCTAGTCTCCGTTAACTGGACCTATAGTTAAATGCCTGTTTATAGGTGTTATGGCCTTAACTTACTCTAGACGTAGTGTAGTACAAGGTTCATATCAGCAAATAAAACTGTGTAGGCTATCCACCACTATACCACCACCACCACCACCACCACCACCATCCACTCTCAAGGAAATAGAGCAGATGGTTGTAACGCCAGATAACAAGGGTTTATATCAGGGTAGTATTCACGAGGAGTGTTACATTACATACTGACTTCACATCAATCATCTCGTGTTCTCACTTCAGAGCCACCCACACACATCATCATCCTTTCTCCTTGCAGTGGTCTATATAGAGGGGTGGGGGGCACTTAGCCATGCCCTACCCCCCTTTTGTATCACTAGGGCTACATATCTAAGGATCTAAAATACGTATGCAATATATCCCTCTTGAGGTCTCATAGTCCTTAAAAATGCGAGGTTTTCGAAAAATTTCAAGACCCCAGCTGTTAGAGGCTCGCTTCGCTCAGCCCATCCCTTAAAAAAATCTTTATATACCCTTTCAACCCCATTTCCAAGGATCTGTATATGCTACTGTCTCCCTGTGTATTAGGAATAAACGTAAAACACGTAACGTAACACCATACAGGTTGCATCATCCTCAACACAGCGAATAAGAAAGAGAAGGAATGTATGTGAAGGTTTGAAGAAGTTACGAAGCTGTGGGAAACTTAAATGGGATTATAATCAACAACCCAGGAATATCCCAGACGAGCTTACTCAGCAGACTAAACACACACACACACACACACACACACACACACACACACACACACACACACACACACACACACACACACACACACACACAGAGGTAGTACAGGCAGACATCCACCCTTGTGTTCATCCACCCTTCCCCTTCCCCTTCCCCACCCACGCTCCAAATATCTGAGATGCATCACATCCACGTCCCTCTTTCCCCCCTCCCCTTCCCCTTCCTCCACTTTGATTAATTAACCCAAACTGCCACCTACGATCCACCCCGCCTGCCTGCCTGCCTACCCCCCCCCCTTCCCTTCCTCACTCCTTCATACCTCCCCCAAAACGCCACCTCCGTCAAGCACTTAAAAATTAGACCCTAAGTCCAATCTCAGTAACGGCACATAAAGCAGCATCTATTTATAATGTTAGAAGAGGCAATGCACCCTGAGCCCCCGCCATTATGCATACATACATACATACATACATACATACATACATACGTGACGGCGTGGAATGATTTAAGAGGAAAAATATGGTCTTGGATCCTGTCAACTTATTCATTTATTTGTTTTTATGATGGATTGCAT
>JAPQNM010000048.1:3440950-3485950 GCA_029783475.1 Metacarcinus magister
ATAAATTAATAATATTAAAGCAAGTAAATAATTACCTATCTACACAATCCATGCATTCGTTCAAAGTTGCGTGACACATTCAATTTCCATTTATTCAAAATTAATAACACTTACCGTCGATTTCACTAAGGACCGGAGTGATGGGCTTCGGGCGATCCACGGTTTCGGGATTCGTGGGTAAGTTGGACTTCTTCCGGTACATCCACGAGAAGCAGCCAGAGTCCTTACAGCTCGAACATATATTCCCCATGGTGACTGGTAAAAGTTACAGGTGCTGCGCCTTCAATACCTCACTAGGTCAGAGTAAGTTTGTCCAAGGTTCTTCTCCCACGCGCGTTTTATATTACGTATCAAAAAATTCCTGCCAGTGATAACCAGTCCAATGGTCAAAATATTGTGGGAGAAGTGCACGTTTCAGAGTGTCTAAATTAAAATTTCGTATATTAGTTTTATGCCAATAAATGTCCCTCGTCGTTTTAATCTACCCGTGTTTGGTCACAGGAGTGTGTCTGGAATGTACGTTGATTATCCCTCAAGTCTCATGTGTTGTAGGCAATCCTGTTTCCATACTTAAGGGCCAAGGGTGGGGCAAGTGACTGAAGTGTGCGCCACAGACTGCGTGATACCAGCTAAAGTGAGGTGAGGTGACTGAGCGAGTGTGCGTGGCGCTGCTGGGCAGGAGTGGCAGCACTTGACACACCGGGCGAGGGTTGCCAACTGAGGAATGGACGAGAATGAAGCACCATTCACTCGCTCAACCACTCAGATTCTACATAGTGCTAGCGCTACGCTGAGTTTCCTTTATTACTAACCATTCTAAGCCATGCCCGCTCATACAAAGGACTACAGAGGAAAAAAATATACAACTTGCAGTCATATTCAACTTCCAGTGAAAGATTGCCAGCCTCCTGACACAGATGGTGCGGGTCAGCTTAAAAATGCAGGCGGGTAGGAATATAATGTTCTTGAATGACATTCCTTCACGGAGCGTCTCACCCTCGTTTGTGCCTGCACATGCGGTTAGCTAAAAGTTCACTTCTAGGAAACAGGGTTGTAGAAGAACGTACGTGGTGGCTTTTCTAAGTGTATCCCCAACGCATGTTACAAGGCTGGTATGTATGTATGTATGTTGGTGTCTACTTCTACTGCCTCAAGTATTTAAGGATTGTAACTATTTCACGTTTACTCTCTCTCACAGAAGGATAGATAGTGAGTAGTCTGTGGTGATGGTGATGGGATGAGTGTTCGTGGTGGACAATGGCCGCGAAAAACTGGTTTGTAACATTAATTCCGTTCTCCTGGTGATTCCTTTTGTTTGTTGTCATTCCATATTTGTGCATGCGACGCAGGTTCATTTGTTATTATCTGCACACATCAACGTCTATACCTGCATGCTAGCACAAAACAGGAAAGTCCTACCTATTACCTAAATTTTTGCAGGTTAAAGGCATCATATATGTGTGTTGCCTGTTCCCAGTGACAGTGAACATCATATCCACATCAATAATTCAGTAACAAAAAAAAAAAAAAAAAAAAAAAAAAAAATAAATATTTAGGTGTGGCAAGGAGTGAATTAGGGTTCTGGGTTATCAATCTTTCCCATATCCATTGTTCATTCACTTACGGGGTCGTGGTGCCTAAAGCTTGAGCAATCACAATTAAAGTTTAAACAAAAGTTGACCTCAAGGAAAGTGACGTCATTTCAACCGTCTTCTAATTGTTCGGAAGCAAGGGTTGATCCGGCCGCCTGGTGCCACTTCCGCTAACTCAGGCCAGTATTGTTAGTTGTTACGAAATGTCAGGAACAACTGGGTCAAATCAGGCTTTGTGTAAATAATATATATAGACATGAGACTATGGATTTTATTTTTCAAGTTTAAGTAATTTTACCTTATATGAGTTCACTTATTGCAACGTCTTGTGGTGTTACACATGCAAAACTAAATATGGATGAGATAATATTGGCTAGTTACGAAATGTAGGGTTTTAATACGATGTTTTAACTATTTGTAGCTATGATGCGCCAACCTAGTGAGTGTTGTGGTTCCTCAATAACACTCACAGTACTACAGTAACCAGTGTTCATCATAATTTATAAACACGCCCCGGAAACACAAAGTACCGTTAGGAAAAGGGAAAACGGTCTAGCTTATTGCATTTCCTGTAAGAATAGAATTCCCGAACCGGACATCACACAATTTACATATAAAAAAAAATAGGGCCAATGAAGTGCGTTGTTGAGGCAGTGCTGGTTAATTCAAACTCCAGGTGACACTTTTGACCATTATTATTATTAATAATAAAAAATACTTTATGGATGTGAAAATGAAGGCTTTAAAATATTTACATTATCCATCCATGCAATGGTGTATGGAAACAGAGGTAGGCGCTGTTTCCTTCAATGAACACTTTATCCTTTATTCACCCCTTTTTAAAAGCAAACGTATTTAAAAAAAAATAAATAAAAAATAAATAAATAAATAAATAAATAAATAAATAAATAAATAAATAATAATAATAATAATAATAATAATAATAATAATAATAATAATAATAATAATATTTGCTGATATACAGTGATACTCAGCTGTGGTTTTGGAAGCCCTGTACTATAAAACAAATCAGTGTTCAATGGGAGGAACAAGTGGCCCCCCTTGGTCCATACACCACTGTACTTATATTATGGCACCAAATGGAAGCTGTTGACATAGTAGACATACGCATGCACGCACACACACAAAACATTGAATTTCCAAAATACATTTAAAATGTATTATATTAGACTTCATTTGTGACTCGGTGGTCTGTATAATAATAGATTAAAACATTAAAATTCTGAGTGAAACATGAATGAGCATACATAAAAAAAAAAGGACTATGATGAAATAATGATGGAAAGGTACATCAAGAAATAGTTACTAAAATTACAATTTGGCAAGAATACTACCACCGCATTCCCTAAGGGACGTAAAAGACGACCAAAAGAGGCGGAGCGAGGAGTTTGTGAAGCCCCTCTTCTGTATTCTACCTAACGAAAACACAAGGCACAGAGGGGGAGGGAAGAAAAATGTCTTCTTTAAAGGGCTGGATATATAGATAAATATAAAAATTCAAATGAGCATGAGATTGCCAGCCCTTTACTGTACCCTATAGTTCTGTTTCACAGATATGGTTACATAATTGACACGTTTATTATCTGTATTGCATCCTGACTGGTGAGGGTCTGACTGCCCCACGAGGAGGTAACTTTGGTGGGTTACTGCAGTCTTGGTGAGGTGGTAGAGATGGGCATTCTCGAGGAATCTTTAATTTGTGAGGCTCTTGCTGGATGTTGATGAGTCTGCTTTCCCTCAAAGGGGCAACAACAGCCACTCTGGTTGGGGTTGGGGTGATTGGTACTCTCACCTTCATGAGTTCACGAGGAGTCATGGTAGTGCGGGGGGTGAGTCGAGATGCTCGTCCTCGCAGCTGTTGTTTGGTGGCAGAAGAACAAGATGTGCATGGGGAGGCTGGGTGAGGATTATTAAACAAATGAAGAGTAGAACTCACTTTCTTTTGTTTCACCAGGGCAGCCAATGAAGGCCGCCCTACCACGCCCGCCTCACACTCCCCACTTTCAGCCTTCAGATAGTCAGGAGCACATACCCAATCTTCTTCTGGGCTGGGCTCACCTGAATGGGGAGAAGGTGAAAGCTTCAACTTGGGCAGGGAGGAGGCGAGAGAGAGGAGGCTGGACCGTCTGCGGGTCATAGGTCCCATTATCTCCTCCAGAAAGCTGCTTGACAGGATCTCTTCCCTTCTGCTTGAGTCACTTTCCATGCCATCTAAGGGTGATTTGCCTATGGCACTACGATAATGCTGGTAATGGTTTGGTGAAGCTCTAACTCCTGTAATCTTCCTTTCACCCTCAAGAGGTTGCATCTTTTTGCTTTTTTTTAGTAGTCTCTCATGGGAAGCAGCAGCTTCTTCACCCCGCCTGCTGACCACCACCAAACGGCTATTGTTGAATCCCGGTGTGCTGTCTTCAGTCTGGAGCCCTGGAGAATGGTTACAGTTGGCAGAGGAACGCACCACCAGGGGAAGCCCAGATTTAACAGAGTTAGGGCGACCCCTGCGCAGGGAGGCAGAAGCAGGAGTGCTGAGTAGGGCAGCCTTCATCTTAGGGAGTTTGGAGGAAAGTGGAAGAGGCAGGGGCTGGGGAAGCAACCTCGTCACCAGTGATGAGACTTTTGGCAGTGTTCTGCACACTTTCCTTTGACCTCCGTCGGATGGTGCCAATTCTACGTTCACTGGGAGAGCGGATAACCCTGTGTTCCCCACCACTGCGCCTGTTTCTTATCTTCAGCTCCCGGCCTAGCCTGCGAGACAGGGAGTCTGAGCGTCCTGGAGTGACTAGCTGGCCCTCTGTCTCCACCCTCATGCGTTCATAAGCACTCTGGATCATCTCAGAACAGCTCAGATTATTCTGACTGGTGACAGAGATGTTGGGGAAGAGAGCAGCTCTCATGTGATGCACTGTACTCTGGTTCAGCTTTTCTTCCTCCCTACGCACAACACTTTTGATGTCATCATAATGCTGCTCCAGAGCCTGCAGAGAGGTGCTCGGCTGATTACGAAGGGTGCACTCTGCCCCATCTGGTGCACCACGGGGCCCAGGCGTCCATAATGGTGCACCATCAGGCTCATTCAGAGTTTTACTACTGCTCCTTCTGCGGGTTGCCTGACCGCCCATCTCAAAGGTGTTGGCTCTCTTGACTCCCCCACTACTAAGGGGAAGGTCAAAACTCCTTCTCTTCAGCAAAGGTGTACTTGGAATAGCCAGTGTAGAGGGTGTACCTGCTATCTGGGATGGTGTCTTATGTATTAAATGGAATGGGGAGGATATAGTAGGAGGGTACAAAGAGTCAACACTCCTCCTGCCTCTGCTGCTGCTGCGTGGCACAATGGAGTGCAAGGTGGTCCAAGGGCTCTTTGGCAGGACTTCCCCAGTGATCTTGGACTTGCCCACCCCATCTGATCGCCTTACCTGAGTGATCGTACATTACTTATTAGTGTTCTCAATCATCAACAGTAAAGTATAATAATTAGCATACACCTGATAGAATAAAGTTTATCTCATATATATTTATATATATAAAACAATCAACAAATAAATAAAATAAAAACTGTGAATGGAAGATGTGAGCGTAAAACTATAAATTTAAGAAAATATGATAGAACTATTTATTGAGGATTAGGTTTATTTATTTATTTATACTATTTAAGACATTCTCAACATGCAGAATTTTTAAACATTTTCATTGCACAGAGCTAGACAACAAGATACCAATAGAAACATACAAGTAGATATGCACAAGTCAGGAGGATGGTACTGCATGTATCAAGAGAAATGGAAGGCATCAAATACTGGATGTAGATAGACAGCCCTGTGGTGGGAGCTACAAGAATTCTACCATTGTAATCCATGCAGTTCATAAAAGGTGACAAAAGGGATGAGGCGAGGTGTTTGGGAAGCCCCTCCTCTGTATTGTCTCCTACGAAAAGACAAGGCGCAGAAAGGGAAGGGAGAGTAATGTCTCCATGAACCCTGGTGTGCCTTGTCTTGGCTATCCCCTTTTAGGAGGATAACAGCCTGGTATATAGATGGATGAAAGAGGCTACGTGCAGATAGCAAGGCAGAAGTAATGTCACAATTCAGAAATATATATGACTAATGGAAGTTAGAACCCTGAAAAATTTGAAACCAAAAGAATTTTTTTTACTTTTATGTTCATTGTCAGTAAATGAGTTCATAAATTCATAAACTTTATATTATCATATCAAGAAGTGATGTGACCAGGAAATCAAGCATTGATGACATACAAAATTATAATTAAAAACTAATGTTTTTGCCTCAGAAAATAAATAGTACTCACAGAGGAAGCACTGTGAGGAAAGGGGATGCTAGATGGGGCAGCAGAGGGCTCAGTAGCAGTAGTAGCATCACCCTCAAGCTTGGCTTTCTTGCAAGTGGGTGGAGAGACTTGGAAGGGCTCAGCCTGCTCCCTGCAATACACACACCACATGCTCCCAAATCATAAAAAAAAAAAAAATCAACTTATTCTTAGCACCACATACACACACACACACACACATAAGTGAAGCAATCGTGAGAATGTAATGCTGCCTGTGATGTGCCACACATATGTAGTTACACTCTTCTTAGTAAGACAGACATACAGTAAGCAGTACCATAATAATTATCAGTAATGATGATTGTAAATAGTACTCTGCATGACTGAAATAACTTCAAAAGCAAAGTCAGAAGTTTGATTCTCATATCTTCATATTTACAAATATGAAATCCAAGATATTCAGCAGGAATTGTTATGGTACATTTTTTTTCAAAATTAATAACATTTGCAAATAGCATCTAAATTTTGAATATGGTTTCAATCTCATGATCTACTTTAGCATTATGGGTATATGAAAGTATTTATAGTATAATATGCTAGAGTACAAGCAGGCATGTTTAGCTGACAACCTAGAGGTGGGTTTCAAATCTGCAGCCCAAGACAGACAATGCTCACCACAAATAATGAATTTTCCACACTAAAGCCTGTGTTTACTAAGCACAGAGTATGTATGGGTGTAGGCTGAGGATCTGCGTGTGTGTGTGTATTTACCTAGTTGTATATTACAGGGTTCGAGCGGGGCTCATAGTGCCCTGTCTCCATATCTAAATTTATCCAACCTTTCCTTGAATATATGTACATTATCTGCTGTAACGATCTCTTCACTCAAGCCATTCCACACATCCACGGTTCTATGTGGGAAACTAAACTTCTTAATGTTCCTTAAACATTGACTCTTCCCGATCTTCTTGGAATGCCCCCTCGTCCGTCTATTTCCATCCTCCTTCAGCATCACCAAATCATATCTGTCAATTTTTTCCATGTGATTTACTATTTTATACATCGTTATTAAATCTCCTCTCTCTCTTCTTTCTTGCAAAGTCAGCAGTCCCACTTCATAGGTAAGGTCTTTCATCTCTGGCACCATCTTTGTAGCTGTCCTCTGAATTCACTCTAACTTTCTAATATCCTTCTTCATGTGTGTGTGTGTGTGTGTGTGTGTGTGTGTGTGTGTGTGTGTAAATCACACCACAAGTGATAATTATACAATGTGTTCTCTTAGATACAACCCATTTTCAAGTTTCAAGATGAATCCACTGTATTAATCAGGCAATGATCATAAGAGAAAGACGTTAAATTTTCCTTTAAGATTTACTCATAAAAGTTTAGAGTAAATATATGGGAAAAACAGTAAGATTAAACAAAGTAAAGGTGAGGAGTAAAGTGTTAAAATCTGGTACAGCCTCATTCATGCCAGCTTGTCACCAGAATGCAGGCCTAGCCAGCTCACACACCTTAATTCCATTCCTATGTCATGGGCATCAGCCGACTTCCGTTTCCTGGGAGAGGAATTGCCTACAGCAGTGAGAGGGGAAAGAGCTATCCCAGGATACACATCCAGACTGGCAGGGTCATCTGCTGGAGAGGCTGGGTCAGGGCGGCTGTGACCCACTACACGCCGAAATCCAGTCATTAATCCTGAAAGAGTTACTGGTGAGGTTCTGTGATTTAAATATTATTGGCATATATTGGGTGCTGGAAACATTAGGCAAAGGTATCAGTGGAGGGGCTTACTGTGAATGGAGGCACTACGGCGCTTTTTCTTGCTTGGAGCGGATGTCTGCTGCTGTGCCTGTTTGCTGCTGGAGGATGAGAGTGGCAGTGCAGTGCTAGCAATGAGGTCCTCAGTAGACTGACTGCGATGACGTGGTTCTAGCGTCTCCACCACGTAGCTGGGCATTCGGCACACGGTAGCAGCATTCTCAATCAGCAACTGCAACAACAAGGATCAATATTAGAAAACAAACATCATAAAGTTCATGTATGAAATGAAAACCAAGTTAACACACACATTTTTACTCTAAAATGACAGCACACCTGCAGGATTTCTATGTTTGTAGTAAGCATTGTGTCCTCTGAGCTGGAGGTGGAGTCAGGAAAGGAAGACTTTCGATGAAGGGCACGAGGAGGGGACAGGGTGGGCGGTAGAAGGTTGGGAGCCAGCACTATTGCTAGGTTCCTTGCATCCATCTTGTTACTACTGCTGGCTTCTACAACCTCTGCCAAAAACTGTAAACAATATATCAAAGATTAGGTTTAGGTTGTTGTGCACACTCCCTTGTATGTGTGAAATAATATCATAAATGCTGCAGAAATTAAACTGACTCAAGACAGCAATTCCTTCCCATCATCCAAGAGGTAAGAAATGATATGCTTGTTTATTGTCTAGTTATCTTGTATACATGAGTTTAAATTGTAATTGTTATAACTGTGTTGCTCCAGTCTGTACTTCTTCCTGTCTGGGACTTACATCTAAAAGATACAGCAGAGTGTTAATGTGTGTTTGAGGCAGAAGAAGGATGCTGAGTGCCACAGCTTCCACACGAGGCTCTGACTCCAGTTCCATGCTGGCCACCACCTTGGCATGCACTTCAGGGGAGAGTAGAGGTTCTGGCAGGCAGCGGAGGTACTGCTTCAGGAGGCAGGCACAGTCGATGACATGCACACTGGAGGGCAGGCTACTTCCCCCATCCAAAAGTTTCTGTACATCACAAAGAACACAATAAAGCTATGACACTTCAGGAATGAAGACAGAATAGTCAGTTCTAAATATATAAACATTATTGTACATTATTCAGTAACTATGCAAGTAGAAATTGTTAAATCATGTGTATGTAATGCCTTATTATCCTCTGTACGTAAGGTAAGGTAAGGTAAGGTTGCATGGGTTTCAGTTCCGGTATCCATCAATAAAGATGCTCTCCAGAACGTCAGCCGGGCAAGCCCAACCCCCCACTGTGGTGCCCGATCACAGCAGTTCCTCCCCAGTAAACAGCTTAAGCATCACAAGCCCGGGCGGGGACTCGATCTGCCGACCAAGCGAATACAAGGCCAGCGCGCTACCACTGTACTAGCCAGGAGGCTGTAAAAAAAAACTGTATTTAATCCCTCAAGAACAGTTCAAATTGCCCACCTTGAAGTCACTCTGACGGTGAGCTGAGCCAGCCTTGCGGAAGATGCCCTCCGTGGTTATGTTGCGGCGGATGTGATTACACAGGTCAAGCATGAGCTGCGGCACCTTCACCTGCTCCCCTCCAACACTCATGTGCACACACACTTGGGGCACCTCACCCAGGCCTTGCCCAAACACCTGAGATACATATATATTGTTGATTTAAGAAAGAGAGAGAGAAGAGAGAGAGAGAGAGAGAGAGAGAGAGAGAGAGAGAGAGAGAGAGAGAGAGAGAGAGAGAGAGAGAGAGAGAGAGAGAGAGAGAGAGAGAGTTCTATTAAGAGAGCCGAGAAAGTACTTGTGACTCCATAATACCATATCTTCCTGTAATATAAGTAAAAATGTGCTGCGAAGATATGTGTAAAAAAAAAGTGATAAGTCAAATCTCTTAAGTTTAAAGTACTCAACCTAATTTGTTTATTATTTTCGACATTATTATTATAAAAGAAAAAGAAAAAAACACACACACACACACACACGTACCTTATTCTCCTTATTAGCATTATTCAGGCGCCGCACCTCAGCCCTTCTCTTGGCATTAGAAAAAGGTGATTTGGGTGTATATTTCTTATCATCCCGCACTTTTAAGGGACTCTTAGCCATCACAGACCTGCTGGGACTCCTCTTTCCCCTTCTGCTTCCCTTTGCCAGTCTTAGAGGACGTCGAGTAGTGATGTAGACTGACAGGAAGAAATCTACCTCCATGTTGAGTCTTCTTACCTCCTGTATCCCTGTTCACTATATCCTGCACCCCTAACCTGAGCAGCTCCTCCAGCACAGCCTCCCTCACGCCCCCCTGACCCTCCTCCATGATTATTAAGAAGATGTACTTATGTTGCAGATCAAAATATTCAACAGAGGCACCATTGATGTTTAAATCACCCGGACACAAACACCGTTCCCGCTTTAAATGTCCAGTCAGCCAATCAGATGACAGGATTTGCTTATACTCACCATCTCTCACTTGTCTTGTTATACTATGGTTACTAGGAATGTTTGTGTGTTTTGTATGTCTTTTATGTCTTTTATGTAATATGAGTACAATTTTTTTGCTATTTGTATTTTCTGATATGTTAGTATATAAAAAAAAAATGTCCGCTGATACGCGCTATATTCAAGTATCGTATAATTTTTTTTGTTTGTGTAATATTTTAAGCCCATTCTCATTAATAAACAACTTTTTAATTTGATATATTATTACTTTTTTCATTGAACTCCTCCTTTATGTTGTATTAAGCCTTAGGTTAATAGATGGGCATGGAGGGGATGAGGTGCTTCTGTCATGTGATTATACAGGCTGGCGGTGTATTTTCCTTATATATCAGTATCATCCTTAAAAATGATTCCATAACTGATGAATTTTCCATTAATTCAAGGGCTACTTCATAACTTGTAAGAAACATTAAATAAAACGTCTGGTTAAAATACAGTTCGGGATCCAGTTTTGTCAGGATAATTTTTCATATTTCTTTCTGTTAATGAAGCTCTGACTCAGGATACAATTACTAATACAAATAATATTACCACAATTATTCCGGCTTGATTTATATATGAAATAAAACTATTGGTTAAAATGTAGTATGCAAATTTTCCACCAAATTTTTCATATTTCTTTCTATTGATAAAACTGTAATCAGGATACAATTACTATTAAAAATAACATTGCCATAATTATTGTAGGTTAATTTATATATCAAATTAAACTATTAGTTAAAATATAATATGTAAGTTTTCCTAAATTTTACCTTGTGCGCTTTTCATATCTCTTTTCTGTTGACGGAGCTCAGAGCGGACTGCCATCATGGATCAGGTACTGCATTTATCTACTATTTCAGTGATAATTAGGTACGATATGAGTGCATTACTATAGCGAAACAATAAGTAAAGATACTAAGACCATTATGTATTAGTGGGGATCAACACATAGGTCTATAAGTGGGTTAATATAAGGTAATGTGTGTGTTTGTTCATGGCTGGCACACGTGTGGGGGGGGATGCAGGCAGAGAATTATAACCTAGAGATGATATATATACCGGTTACATATAGACAAGCACTACTCAGATAGGAAGGCCATTATGTAGGAGTGAAGACTGGCACAGAGACCTATGAGGGGGTTAATGTAAGGGTATGTTATGTGTTTGTTCATGGCTGGCACACGTGTAAGGGAAGGACAAAAAAAAAAAAAAAAAGATTCAAGCACAGCATACATCAGTTATACATTTTACAATATATCCGGAGTGCTGGTATGAAAATATAACCCAGAGATAATATACGTACCGGTTATACATCTGGTAATACTCCAGCACCAGACGGTATAATTAATCATAAGTGGGATAGGTGCTGTTTAATTACTCGGAATTATGAGTTGGGATAGCGTATTCATTTCTTAAAGGAATATGTGTGTTTATTTCCGTGTAAATTGTGTTTAAGTTATTTTACTATATAATTTTTGTATATATTTTTTATTATGATCATTTCGTAGTATTGACTAAGTGTTTATTTAGGGTGGGAGGAAGTAACGTGGGTGTTGGGCTGAGACTAGGAACTTGACCTGATTTAATACTTAGTTAGAATATTACATGACTTGCTTCACATGAGTTAAAAAGATTATTTACAAAAAAATGTCATAGCGTGTTAATATCATTAGTCACCTTGGTCCACATCCTTGGAGATAAGATGGAATTGGTCCAAGATCACCACTAACTGGACCAGTGCTTCATTGTTAGCCTAAATTAAGCAAAATGTAGGCCTATTTGTGATATTAAAAGAATTAAGAAATATGTTTAGTTACTGGTCAGTTAGATGAGGTGCGATTACTCTACATGCTTGTTTAATGAAAACCTTTGCATTATTATGATCTACCTACAAACATTCTCCATATGAATATTTTTGTGGTTATTTTTTTCATCTAAATTGCTTTGAAATATATAGTTATAGTCGCACACATTAGCTGCACTTGAAGTAGATATGCAGGTGTTATTGTGCAGCTTGTGCTATGTCCCTCCTAATGCTCTGGCAGTGTGTCTTGCTGTCTTGAGTTTCGCTTAGGGACAAGAATAACCAGGGGTGTCTAGTAGTCTCTGTCTGCCTTTAGACTGGGATTGTTAGAATGCTCCTAACACATGCACTCATTTAGGATCAAATTTGGCAAGTTAAATATTTATTAAGGTTTACATTAACATAATTGATAGGGTTATGTAATAGATTCATAGAAATTTTGATTTAATAGTGGCAAGGGTCACCAAAATTATCTGAGAATTGGGATTGTCATAGTTTTTCCAGTATTGCCAAAAAATTTTAATCTAGAGCTGAGGAAATTTTTATATAGTTTTTGATATTGTCGAGAGCAATAAAATGTACTAAGTATGAATAGATAATAAACTTTGGTTATATGATGACATATGACTAACTTACTTAATATACTGAAATCTGTATTCTAGTAGTTTGTATTTTGAAGGCAGTGCTGTGCTTTGTATCTTCATGGTAAACTGACATTGTTTTCTTATTACCTAAGCGACCCAAGCTGTCTTTTGCATTTCTTCCCCAAAAGCCATACACAATGCAAAATACAGTTTAATGTGATGTTCCACTACCTTGAACCTTAACCATGCCTTCATGATGTCATTTTGAGAACTATGTCATGTAATTTAATTGTTCTGCTTACTTTCACTTTTACATCTATAGTTTCAATTTTTTTTTTTTTAATAATTTTTTGTGTAAGTATTCTGGTTTCAAGGAACGAAAAGTATTGTTTATTTTCCGTCCTTCATTCTTAGAGTATTCCTTGTTCAATCTTTAAGGGGTTAATGCACGTTGCTACTTAATGACCAGAGCAAGTTAAGAGTTCATCAAATCACACTAACATTATGTAGCATGCTGTTGGTAATAATAGCCTCTTGTGGCACTGTATTTCTCCACAGGACACCTTTCTAAAGGGATAGTAAGGGAGCAGTCTCCAGCTGTATTATTATGTTTGATGCAGTTATTCTAATTGATCTCCATTTTGCAGGTGACCCATCTTAAACTATCTATCTTATCTCTCTCTCTCTCTCTCTCTCTCTCTCTCTCTCTCTCTCTCTCTCTCTCTCTCTCTCTCTCTCTCTCTCTCTCTCTCTCTCTCTCTCTCGTATACCTGTCCGAATTAGCTTATCTAAAAACCAACTGCTGGGTGAAATTTGCATACACAGATGTTTGCTGACTTGGTGTCAAAGCACCTTTTACTTTTTCTTTTACCAATGTATTTATTTTTTTCCTGAGTATTTATTGTGTGGCACCTCTCAAGTGTGGTGGGTGGTGGGCAATAAGATGAGGGCTGCTCATTCCATGCCAGTACATAGATAATTCTACATCCAAAGCTGACTACAACATCATTGTTGGAGAGCTGTTTTAATGTTGAAGTAAAGCATTTATCTACATGGTAAAAGTAATGTGTAATGGTGTACATTCACTCATTCAATACTCAATCAATCACTCATTGGGGGTATAAGCCGAGGGGCGTGTCACTCCTTGGCGTTAAAGTTAGAGATGGCTGTGCAACAGTTTGTTATTAATTACACAGCTGTTAATAACAACACCACCTTCAGGGTTGGGGGGGGGCAAAGAGGAACACTCATTAACCCAGCAGGTGGTTGCAGAGTGAGCGAGCCTTCCAGAAACAGCCACTTGTTTTCCTGAACCGCAAGAAGGTTCTGGGAAAGCGTCCTCGGGGCCTGAGGAACACCCGTCAGGTGGGGTTGGGCTTCAAGGCACCCCGGGAGGTAAGCCAGCCCTGCCCCCACCCAGGCATGCTGGCTTCACTCGCAAGACTCCACAGGCCCTCCCCTCACTCCGGCTCAACCTTGGCTTTCCACTGGGATGCCTGGCCCATTGTGGTCATGGTGTAGGTCACTGAAATGTTCCATTTAATAGCGGTGGAAAGCCAAGGTTGTGGCTGAGGACATATTGCAATGTTTCTCACCATTTCCTTCCATGTGGTGCTGCAGCAGGCCTGGCACCCCCTCACCTCCAAGCATGGTGTATGTGTGCGCGAGTGTATGTATGAACCTTAACCTTAGCACCCGCATGGTGGTTGTTGTTGCAGACGGAGAAGGCTTTCCAGAAGCAGCCTACTGTCTTCCTAAACTCCAAGGCTATCCGAGAGAAGGGCGGCAAAGCCAAGCGCCATCTGCGCAAGGTTGGCCTGGGCTTCAAGACCCCTAGAGAGGTAGTGACGTAGTGGCTTTGTTTGTTATGTCCCTTAGGTAGTGTCCACTCCCCTCCCTCTGTGTACCCCATTCAGTGTTAGTCACAGTATGTTGTCACATGACAACACCTGTGCAGTAGTTACTCACAAACTTATGTTTGTTTTGTTGCCCCTTTTTTTATTTATTTCACAAATTATTTACATTATCAATCAATTTTCACATATGGGAGTATGCAGGTGCCTTCAGCTGTTTGTATTTTCAATTCTAACATTAAAATGTTTTGATGTAACTTTGAAGTTGATGAAGTCACTAATAATTTACCTTTCAGAATTGTTTATCAAATGATACACTATAAATAGGCTTCCAGGAGACAGTTGTTGTTAGTGTAATTTAACTGGCATTTAATATTCAAATGTCTCATGACATTAAAAATAAAAATTGAAAAAAAATTTATTCAAATTCAGATTGTAGATAAATTTAGGTCAATCCTCCTTTGGTATTATAGCAGCTTTGTATTGGTTTATATGAGAAAAGTTCACTAATCTTGACTTATTCAATCATCACAGGCCATTGAGGGGACCTACATTGATAAGAAATGCCCATTCACTGGTAACATCTCCATCCGTGGTCGTATTTTGACCGGTGTGGTACAGAAGATGAAGATGCAGCGCACCATCACCATCAGGAGAGATTACCTCCACTACGTCTTTAAGTACAACAGGTGGGTGACCCTTTGTACACCTGTACCACAAACACTGTAAACGTCTTAGTGTCATTTCATGTATTTGAGTTCTAATGTATATATCATTAAGTACTTTGATGCACTTTGTTGTGTATGCCATGTGTTTCTCAATTCATTTTCACTATGGTATGGTGTAAATTCAGTTTTGTAATACACGTTCAATAGTACACAATTCTGCTGTGCAGAATCATGATGTGAAATTCATCATATTTTCAACGTATTTTGTATATTTACAATTGTACAAAAAACAACTTAATGCCTTTATGCAACTTGAATCTTTCTCCAGTAAACAGTCAATAAAACTTACTAGGATTTAGGTGCAAGCACCTTATGTATAGTTGTATAGTAAGTGGTTTGTTATACTTGATTGATATTCAGAGAGGATTAAACTGGTTTTGTTCTAAGTAAATTTTATAGAAATGTAATTGATGACTAGTAATGAGGTTAGTAATGTTACTGTTTTAATGAATCAATTGAACTCAAAACTCATGAAGTTTGATATGAATTATTAACGAATTAGCAAATTATCAGATTTTACTAAGCCAAAGGACTATTATTGAACCTCATAATGTGAGAATTCAAAGCAGAACCTTATGGTAGAGTAACGCAAGCATAGATCCCGTGGGTAACCTGTGTGGGGCCACACGTTGAAAATGCTTGCAACAATATTTATGTAAACGCTCTCTGTGATGGCTACTAGGTTAAACATTACTGATGGCTACTTCAGTAATTATTAGTGATGCTTACAAGATTTGGAAGCAATAATCTAAATACATCTTATCTCTTTCCATAGGTTTGAGAAGCGCCACAGGAACATGTCTGTGCATCTGTCTCCCTGTTTCAGGTAAATGTAACATTTCATCGTTAGTTGTTGGAAGAATGTTAATCAATTGTTATTGCATGCAAACTATTTTCACTATGCTAGCTTTGCTGAAATACAACATTGTAATGTACTAAAGTATATTGAAATTAATGTGGTTAGGTTGATAGCCTGAAAAATGTAAAGTTGGTGAGATGCATTAGGTAGGTAGGCTTTGTTGTGGTGAGTTTGTGATTAACTATGTATGTGACATTAATCACATGACATATTGTTAGAGATGACAAGATATCAGTAAATACACTCTATATGGTTATATCATACAAGAATGATTGAAATTTCTGCCACATTTTAGTTAATTGTGAGGTTTATGGTTAAGATTGTGGGTAGAAATAGAAAGAGAGCAAAGTGCAACAAAGGAATGTGACCACTGGGTTTGAGTATAGGTGAAGAAAGGGAAATATTGATCATGACAGATACAACAAAGAATGTGAATGGTTAGTGGTTATGTGGCAAGGAAACTCATTGAGGTATAAATATAATCATTATATTTATTTAGAACACAACCTGGAGATTTAAGAAACTACATAGTTTTATGCTTGACCAAAGAAGGTAAGAGTAATTGGAAGGAGTGCATGTTACTAATGGTGATAGACAGCCTTGGAAGTAGTAAATATGAAGAAGAAAAAATTATGTAAGTTTTGAGGTATTTTTGAATAAGTTCGTGTGACTAGAGCTTTTATCTTGTACCCTAAGTTTTTCCCGCGAGCAAACATTATGGTGCTTGACGGAGTAATCTTAGGAAGAACAACGTCTTATTTACTCTGGCACAACTGTCTGTATAGTTGCTGCTTCAGTTTAAGACTACATAAAGTTAGGTCACCAGGTTCTAAAGTGGTTAAGGAAAGGTTAAAGTAAGGTTATATATGGTCATTTGTATTGGTTTAAACTAAAAGTATTGAGGTGGGAATATCAATCTCTTGTGTTTCCATTTATATTTCAAATTTGTATATTATCACCATATTCCTTGCCGCTCTTAAAAGGCGACCATAAGGGACAGTGCAATGGGTCTGAGAAGCCCCTCCTCTGTATTCTCTCCTATGAAAAGACACGATGCAGAGAGGGAGGGGAGAGTAAAGTCTCCCTAACCCTAAATGCCTTATCTTGGCTACCCCCTTTTAATGGGGATATAAATATAAAACATGTATATAGATAGACAGACAGACCTTTTTTTACATTTTGTACCCTATATAAGCATGAAAGTGCAAGTTGTATAAGAATAAAAGAGATTGAGTGTGACTTGTAAATGATATAAATATGCTGTTTCTCATGATGGTATTCTTTCCAGGGACGTTAAGCCTGGAGACATTGTGACCGTGGGTGAGTGCCGCCCATTATCCAAGACTGTTCGCTTTAATGTACTGAAGGTCAGCAAAGCGCCAGGCACCAAGAAGCAGTTCCAAAAGTTCTAATAAAGAATAGCATAAATTTAGATTTCTTTGACTCACCTGTTTCTTATTTTTCATATTTAGTTTGGTTGTGATTAATTGAAAACCATGACTAGTTTATGAAATTTACATCATCACTTGTTAAATAGGTGCATGCATAATTCACAAACAAGATGGGGGGTATCCCTATAATAGACATTAATTCAATCCTGTTTGAAGCTTGGTTAGTATGGTAATCAGTAGTGAAAAACTAATAATTTAACTTGAAATTCAGAATAACTGGTTTAATTTGAAAACAAGGAAGTAATAAAGTAAAACTTACCGTATCGTTACTTTGTTATTGCAAGGAAGAAACTTTGATTTGATACTTTGTGTTTTGCATTAATCTGACTTTTTTTTCTTTGCAAATAAGTTTTTCATTGGGGTAGGAATAATTTGAGTAGTGATTCCTAAGTAAAATGTTCAAAACATCTACCTGGAAAAAAATATTTGCATCAAACTGCATTGCGTTGCTAAAACGAATCTATTATATCTATCAAATGAGTTCTAGAGTGGATATAAAGGTACACGAGTAGCATTACCTGAATGTTTAACAAGGTGAAAGTCCAGGAAGCATTGAAAGGTTAAATAATCTCTCCTACCTGGGTAGCTATAGCCCATTTAGCTCTGCTAGGGTTAACGAGAATCCTATCCCTCCCACCAAGAACCTGTCCTGAGCGATGATCGAACCGGTAACCTATAGGCCATGAGTGGAGTACTGTACTTACTACAGTCAACTCTTCCCGGAAACACTTATGTCAGGTAATGCATCGTGAGTCAGGTATGATAGTGATACCAAGGAAGGTAATGAGTAATCACGTGAGTACAAGCTGAATTTTGGCACTCATGCTAATGAAATATTTGATAACTGGTACAATACGGCAATTAAATAAAGCATTAGTCACCTGTAAGGTGGATCAAGGGGGAAAAAAAGTGGGTGGAGGAATGACATCATCGGGAAGGTCCTTATTACAATGCATTTTCTTCTTAAAACGATGGACTTAATATATTTTACAGCAAAAGTTTGCTATTAAACTACACAATCCATTGCTATATTAACATAATAATTTACTGCAGACAGGAACTTGAGGTAAGTGTGTAATAAACAGAAGGAAGTCCTGTGTTTAAGATTGTCCTGAGTGTGTGAGGGTGTGAGGGTCCAGCTGGTGGCCGTGAGGTGAGCCCGGCCAAGGTCTGTGCCACCTTATACTTCCTGGCCCTCCTCCACAGCCTGCACGGTTCCGGGTCAGTAGTGGACGCTCAGGCTCAGCGGAAGGAATAGCTGAACTTCAACATGAGGTGCGTGTTATAGGGAATGCAGGTTGTTTATATTTGGAATTTACTTTGTTATGTGTGTAGCGTAGATCAACACTTCCTTTGTATCATTGATGACTTCTTAACTTGAAACGTGGTCATTTATTCACTTCCTGATACCTTAACATTACATTTTATATGCTTGTGTATGTGTTAATATCGTGGAGTACATAGTAATAATTACATGGATGTGTAGTTAGTTAGTATGGGTTTGCGTCAGGATGTATCACTTAGGTAGTCCAATTTTTTTTCTTCTCAAATATGAAAATGAGTGATCAAAGTGATATATCAAGGTTACTGAAGGTGCTGAATTAACTACGAATAAATTATCCTTAGGCTTTAAGGATTATATTGTGATAATTACATTCTTGGTCTTTGTTATTCTGGGTATTTTTGTAGTTTAATTCTGCCAGGTTGTCAATAACTTGTAAACCTATATATTCTTTTGCTTCCCCTATTTTTAACCTTACATTAAGTAACGCTATTTTAAACAATACACCAATATTGATATTTATTATGAAGTACACCAGTCTCACAGCGACAGTTTTTGCATCTCTCATAGGATAGAGCTTGTCATTCTAAACATTTTGAATCCCATATATATATATATATATATATATATATATATATATATATATATATATATGCGTCTGTTAGGTTAGGTTAGGTATTCCAAGTGCTATAAGTGTTGTGATGGGACAATAAAGGGCTGTGTGATTTTGACTTAGAGAGAGAGAGAGAGAGAGAGAGAGAGAGAGAGAGAGAGAGAGAGAGAGAGAGAAAGAAAGAATGTCTTCGAATAGTTAATAGTATTCTTAATTGCTAGAGAGTTGTCTGATATATATATATATATATATATATATATATATATATATATATATATATATATATATATATATATATATATATATATATGTATGTATATAAGAAAAATGCTAGTTCTAGGTTGGCTTACGTTATGTATTTGTCTCATCAGTTCTTAAATGAATCATTAGTGTAACTACTCTCAACCTGTGGCGGAAGCATGTCTCCTAAATATTGGCTACACAATTAACAAAACAAAGAAAAGAAAATTGACATTAACCCTTTATGACAATTTCAAATCCGTTAATTCAAGTGACATTTGATATGTTGACAGTATTTTTGTTTGGAATTTATCAGACTTGGAGTATTAAGTCTCCTCTGTCTTCGTTTGGATAAGCTAAACAATTTGAGGAGTTTGAGGCATTCTTCATGTTATTTATTTTTCATAAATGGATGACATGCATTGATTGCATACTATTTTCCCAATTTCATTCCTTGTATGAGATTATTCTGTCCTTGAATCCCTAAAATCTCTCTACCCTGTTTGGGGACCTTCGGTATAGAGCATCATATCCAAGCGTCCTTCTAGTTTTTGTTAAGTTGTCTTGTTGAACAACTTTTATTTGTTATAAAGAATGATGGAAAGTGACTTTATTACTTAATAAAAAATTCTTATAATCAATGTTCTTGAAGCATTTGGTTCATATGGATTCATGAAAATGTTTGTATATAGTATATATCAGAACTACATTCCATGATATGAAGGAATTAATAATATATTTTTGCCAATGGATTTAACTGTCCAATGACACCCATTTTTTTATGTAGTAATCATTATAAATACATTACAGGGTGGAAAAGGAATCATTGGTGCCCGTACATGATGCAGAATCCTCTTGCAAGCAACAAGACTTCCTGCACACCCTCTCACCAAAGAAGTGTTGGCGCAGGAGATCCACAGAGGAGTGTGAGTACTTGTTCCTGTGACTTTGCTGTTGTGAAATGTTATGATATACACAAGGCTCACTCATTTGTAATATATATCCAGGAATGGATTTATCCAATTAACATTGAATTCTATGGAGAAAATGGTTTAAGTTTAGGAACATTTCGATACACGAACGACCTCCAGGAATTAATTAAGTTTGTGAACCAAGGTTCCATTGTGTATATATACTTTTATATATATATATATATATATATATATATATATATATATATATATATATATATATATACATACATATATACACATATATATACATATATATATATATATATATATATATATATATATATATATATATATATATATATACATATATACATATATACATATATATACACACACATACACACACACACACACACACACACATACACACACACACACATACACACATACATGCAGTGGTACCTCTTCCCAAATGTCTCCCTTTTTGAATATATCGGTTCCCATACATATATTTTGAGAAAAAAATGTCTGTTGTCAAACGTAAACTTAGTTATCGAACAACCAACTGCTGCTTGTTGGGATCTGTATGAAATGCTGTGCTTTTTGAAAACAGGGATGATTGGATTAGTTTGCCTGTAGTTGTGCTTTGTGCACGCCGCTAAAATTAGCTATGAATGTTTTTATTTTTCTTAATTTTTTAAATTAATATTCTTATCAAATATGCCACCATGGAGATAGAGGATGGTACTGATTGCAGCAAACCATTAGAAAATAATGTTAAAAAGGTGATAGAGGTGAAAAAACTTTCATAGCAAAGTATAATTATGTGTATGCTAGTTATGACTATCATGAAAGTTTAATTTGTTAGTTCATCCTTGTTTCCTAAACTAATATTAAGAGAAAATATTGGTTACCACACTAATATTACAATTTCAAAGTGTCACGGCTATAATTTGTTGCAGTGTCCAGTCAGCCTTTGTGTTCTCTCAGGCAGTTGAAGGAGGATCTTGACACCATAGTCCAAGGTAATTTCTTGTTTCTGAATCATAATTTCTCTTAAAATTCAATAATTTTATTTATATATATATTTATTTTTAAACTACAAGGCTGAGTGTAACTTGTCTGCCAATTCCTTTGTTTTCCAATTCTTACTCGGATATCATACTGTTTTCCTGTACTTGCTTGCTTCACTCATCTCATTTTCCTCCCTCTCTTCTCTCATGTACTCTAGTATTCTGTCCTCCCACATGACTGAGGGTAATCTTCTTGCACCTGCATCCATACTCCTATACACTCCCTTTGTCATTCTTTCTATGTAGCTTAACCATTATATGTTACTGCGTTAGACCCTCTCAACCACTCCACATTCCATTCCTTCACCTATACGATATACCAAAATTGTTATTCCATAATTTGGTATTTAGCGTCCTTTCTTTCCTCATACACTCTTGAGATTCAGCCACCTTCCTCCTGTGGACAGCTTGTTCTTTTATCTTACTTCTCATGCTTCCCCTAAAACTATATTTCCTTCAACCGTTTCATTACAGCCAGTTAGTGTGCCTACTTATATCTTGTGTTTTTTTTAAAGTATTATTTCTAGAAGGTATAATATGCAATGGAAGAAGACATTTTGCAGTGACAGTATAATCAGTGTTAACCAAACTCAACTTGGACCTTGGTAATCGTTTTGGTCTAATTGATAATGCATCTGTACGTGGAGTGTACTGTCAGGGGTTTGATCACCTGGCCGCAGCCCTCTCATGGCTGCCCCTTTAGATCAATTTCTGAGTGTTTCAAGACACGAGGCATTACAATTTTTCTTAAAAAAACTACCATTCTTTCTCCATTAGTTTGATTCCACGTTTGTTTAAGTTAGTTAATGCGAATAAAGTAAGTGCCAGAGATCAGAGACATTCAACTCCTACTACTCTATATGGTTAATTGACTGATGGTTAGGCAATGCAACAATGGGGTGTTATGGTGGCAATCATAACAATACATTGCTTTTATTCCACTCAAATATCTTTTTATTTATATTGAACTTCAAATTTTGTCTTTTGTTAGGTTCTTGAGCCCATTGTGCATGTTGAAGTTTGTGCTTGGTGAAAAGTTTTAATGAGAAAAAAAGGTTGTCTAGCAGTCCACTACAAAGAAACCATATTTTTCTTGTAATTTTTATTATTGCTGGTTTTATTTTCTCACATTCAAATGACATCAATTAGGGTAGAAATTTTATTTGGTCTATGTCTTTTAGTGGTATAAGTTGATGTAGAAATCAATAGTATTCCAGTATCCTTAGTTATTTTTTTTCTGTGGTGTTGTCAGATGCGTCACAGGAGCTGGTGGCCTTGCTACAGGAGCGCCAGGGACTACAGGAGGAGGTGGACATTCGCAGTATCACCATTGAACAGCTGCTTAAGTTTGCAGAAAAACGGCAGCTGCAACTTGGAGAACCTCTGGCAATACAGATGAGTGTGGTACAGAACCGTTGCCCTGATACTAGTTCAGAAAGTAGGTTGTGTTAGGACCAGGTGTGCTTAATGCTCTTGTCCACAGTTGCTCCCTACGTTGAAGAGGTAGCAGTAGCTGTAGGAACAATGTTAATTAACATCACCTGAAGGCAAAGAAGACATTGTTTTGATTCAGTTGGTGATTATTTTAAAAGTTATGATTTGTACCGACTTTTGGTATTACAGATAGCTCTTCTATTACCATTATTATTTTTAAATTTTATTGATAAGTATCTTTTTCTGCTAGAGAAACTCAATGAAGATTCTAGGCACCCGCATTTAAAGATTATCTCTTTAATAGTGTTTTAGTGAAGGTAGCATTTAGAAGTACAATATGATTTTCCTACTAAAAGAATTTAAGTCATGAGGATTGCATTAAGGTAATGGATTTGATTGATCATTCATTTTTCAATTACTTCAATTTCTATCTTTACTGGTTTGGGGCCACAAAGAAGGATTTTAATAAGAGAGAGTAGATAGATAGAATGAAGTTTTTAAAAATGGTCAAGGAGGCATTTTTAGAAAACTATTGCACTTACACTTCTTGTTCCTTATTACAAGTCAAAAAGTAACTTTCTGAAGGCTCATAAGTGTGGATGGATGTATGATCCATTTCTTAGGATCATTGATTGTACAATTGTCTGTTGCATTTTCCCCTGTCATGCATTAATGAATAGCAGCAAAGATAATCACAGTTCTGAATATGAGAATATACATGCCACTCATGTAATTACTCATAATAATAATTATAAGATCAGTCTGGTGAGGGAACTAGATAAATGGTAGAATATATTATATGTACCAAGACTTGAAGGAAGGGTTCACACAGCCATTCACACACCATATAATTATGTGCCTTGCCTTCACAACCCTATTTATACCTGGAGTGTATTGACAAGGTTACTTCACATGCCTTACAGTATGACCAATAGTAACACAAGGGGTCACTCAGATGTACAATAAGTAGGAAAAGTATTGACAACCCTTAAGCACATGACAATACAAAATGTAGGTTGACAGGTTAAAACTTTCGTGATAGCTATTACTAACTACAATGTATATATATTTTTTTTCAATCCACTAGTTTTCCATCCCATTGATGTTGGGATGTTTGTGATATTTTCTCGAGTGACTGTTTGTATTTGTGTGGACAACTGTAATCACATTTGCTTCAGGGTGGCTTCAGTACAGGACTCAAGTTTGCTCATTTCATTAATCTTTGTCGAGATGTTCTGGCTTGGGAAATAATTGAATTAGGATTCAGTGATGGTGTTTAAAGTTTTCAGTGGTATGCTGTATCTAATTTGATTTTTCCTGTCATAGGAAAGAAGTTACATTTTGACTAATCTTCAATATCAGTTGAATCAACAACTTGAGCGGACAAATATTCTAGCCAACATCAGATTATAACCTATAGAGTTGCCAATAGATGGCACTGTGTCTCCCCCACCACTGCTTCCTTCTCCCCAAATGATTTGTCTACACAGCAGCATTAAGTAGTAGGCAATTATTAATAATTTCTGACTATTTGTATTCTAAATACCTCTATGTATGTTATTTGGGAAGAGAGCAAGCGTCAGTGGTGGTGTGAAAAGCAAACATGTGAATACAGATCAATTTAAAAAAGGTAGAACTGTCAAAGACACTGCTACGAAGTTAATGGGTTTTATAAGCAAACAACATTTCTGTGAGTACAGTCGGACTTTTCAGTTTGCAGAATGAGCAAAATGCACACCAGGCCAGGAGAGTACGTAGCAATGGAGCCTTTGAAGGACCATGTATGGTAGTTTCTTCTAATCCAAATTCAAACCATGCCAGACTAAACTTACTCAATATATAGATCATGTGTATTTATTACTTTAACTTGTAATTCTAAATTTGATCATTCATAATTATTTAAAACTTTTAATAGCTCAAGGAAATTGGATTTAGACTAAGCTCACAGAAATGGTGATTACTTGTGGAAAGCATACCTATGGTGCTGGTTTATGAATGGAAGTGTTGATGAATGGTTACAGGTGGTAGAGTACGCAATAGGGACAGACTTTTTTTTAATCCAGAAAATTTATTAATCTGGCAAGGCTAAGGAACAGTGTTAGAAAATTGATGGTTAGTTAACTTGTAGTTTGTGAGAAGACTGTTTCTTATTTTGAATTGGTCAACACAAACTTCATATAATAATGGTGGGGCATTATAAGTCCCCAGATGAGACAAAAGAAAGTGTATAGATGAAAAAATTGAGTTTGCCCTTAAGAAACACATGATCTAATTGTACACTATATGAACTATTCTTGAAAAAGTCTGTTTTGATTCTATCTAACTATATCTGACACTTGTTCCTAAGAACTCCCCACAGGGAATAGCCACAATATTCTCCATTTACTCCTGTCCTTGTATTCCCTCCATACATGCTATAATCTTTCAACCTTTCTCTACTGTACTCCAGCTACTCTTGCACCCACTGCATCTATCATACTCACTTACACTCGTAGTCATCTCACTTTCAAACATTCTTTCTATGTAAAGCATTGATAATTTTATCTAGAAAGTATATTGATGGTTTGACTTATTGAAAGACTGATCTTTACCATTGACATTGTTGCTGTTGTACATCTGCCAGTCTGTTACTGTAAAAAAAACAAATCCTTTCCATCATACAAGTTAGATATTAGAAACTAGTATAATGCAGTTTGATTTATTATTATTATTTTTTT
Source organism: Metacarcinus magister (assembly GCA_029783475.1). Classification (NCBI taxonomy): domain Eukaryota; kingdom Metazoa; phylum Arthropoda; class Malacostraca; order Decapoda; family Cancridae; genus Metacarcinus; species Metacarcinus magister. Next base: position 3,466,604 of record JAPQNM010000048.1, read on the forward strand.
AATGCAAATGGAAACCGGCCAAGGACAATACAACATGTATTGAGTTTTTCTCTGCCCCAATCTGAAATTAAGGAAAGATCAGAAGTTAGGCACTCTGTGGCGTCTCCACATTTCTGGTTTGGGCATCAGGAGAAAGACGTGGAGAAGTGCAAGGTAGAGTCATCAGCATATTAATGGATAGGACACTGAATAAGATTGAGAAGGTCAGAAGGACAGAACCCTGTGGAACACCACTATTGATAGGTTTAGAGGAAGAACAGTGGCCATCTATCGCAGCTATATACCGCAATTTAACAGTCAGAAAGGAAATTAGAGATGAAGGAGCAGAGAGAAGGATAGAAACTGAAAGAGGGAAGTTTAAAAATCAAAGCTTTGTGCCATACTCTTATCAATTAAAACTGTATGATGCACCAGACTGGCACACTTGGCATGTTTATATATTTTAGAATGGTCTGTAAAACTCCTTATACATTCATGATAAGTGACAGATTTGGTGAATGAGGTAGTCTGACTTGATTTTATAATTTACACACCTATACACACATCACACAGGTGGGACAGAACAGTGAGACACGTGAAAGTATGTGATTATTCTTTACTCAGTTTTTATGTCTTTGTATTTGATGGTGATTTAGGTATTCTTGCTGGGTTGTGAATATTTGAAATTTTGTTCTGGCAATTCCAGTTTATGAATTATTATTGTGATACATAAATAGTCATCTAATTGTATAGTCTGTAGGAATTTAGTTGATTTTGTTTAAGATGAAATCCATTACTATAGAATTTCACGTCAGTTATCAAAATCTTGATCATAAATTTGGTCTTGAATTGAATGAAAGATTAATAGATAGAGCAAAGATTTTTAGTTGCTATTTTTCTGTTTTATGCAAGTCATTATCCCTCAGAGTGAATTACTTTAAAGTACAAATTGAACATTTCAATATTTAGACCAGATGGTTGTAATTTTTAAAACTTTTAGTAGGGTTGAAGGATTAATGAATGCATTATCTTCCCTTATCGCTCTAGATTGTCAGTATATTTGGGGCACAATGTTTACCTTGAGGTTTGAAGTAAAACAGGGCATTAGTTATTGAACGACTTATGTGTTAGGTGATTATAATTGGGTAAATGCAGATAGTGTAAATCAGTGCCAGTTATTAGCAAGTAGAATTATAATATAAGTTTTGATTATATTAATTCAGATTATATTATATTCAGTTAACGATTATTTATGGAAAAGTAAAGTTGTAGGAATTAATTTTTTTATACAAAATTTAATTGGACAAACATTGTCAACAGCTATTAAAATAAGAGGTATTTCTGTTCTAAAAATTTAAAAAATGTAATTATATTTTTGTTTGGAATTTTACCAGAATGTATTATGAAGTACCAAGTGATGGGTGAGTTTACAGTATTATATTTGAGTGATAAAAAATAGTTTATGGTGTTAAGTTAAGTTGGGAAAAGTGGTTTCAATGAGCTTTAGAAGTGTTTGTGATTAACTCGAGTTTGGAATTGCGTATTATATTCAAAATGCATAATTATAGTCATTAAAAACTACAAAAAATCACCGGCTGCCCTGATGTAGATAGCCTAGTCAGGACAAAACCATTATAATTTAGTGTGTGTGTGTGTGCGTGCACCCATTCCTTAGTGGGTTGAGGTAGGGGCATTCAGTATCTCTTAAACTGACTGTATACACTGAAAATGATTTGTTGAGTTTAAAAAAATATCCTTTCTATACATTTCACTACCAAAGAGAACATTTACCAAAATTTTTAACTGTAATAAATTGAAATAAAACCAACTGATAGATACATACCTGATTACCACTGACTTGGTTCTGCAGAGGGGCCGGGTGGCTCTGTGATAGTACTCGGTTCTTGGGTCAAAGGTTGTGAGTTCGATCATGGCTCATGGCAGCTTCTTGGTGAGAGGGGTAGCACACTCTCATTAACCCTCGTAGAGCTATATTGTTTTAGCTACCTAGCTTGGTGGAATTATTTGATCACCTTTGGTTCTGTAGGAAAATTGTCAAACTTTTATCAATTATATAAATGTTGAGGAGAAAGAAATATTATTGTGATCCTTTATTCAACTGAATTATGTATGTCTATCGATTCTTTATTTTAATTTTTATGGATACTTTTTGCTCAATACTTCCTTAATATTATACATGCATTTTGTGTGGGGGTTAAATAGGACATTGTAAATTACAGGTGTTAGCAATTGTGTTATGGACAAAGCAAAGTAATTGGTAATAAAATGAGTTTTAACAAAATTAAGTTATGGACGAGTACCTCTTTAAACTCATGTACATGAGATGTAATATGTGGTTTTGGCATTTTACTTACTATTCCAAAGAAATATCATTGAAACCTCTAGGGGAACATGCAGAACCAGACAGCCCTCGAGAGGTTTATGCCAAGCAGAAACCTAAAATAAAATGAACATCATTCAGATTGTGAAAATACATCACAGAAAATGCATCACAGCAAAACAGTTCATGTTGGAACTGCATAATTTCTTGTTTCAACACTTCTATATATAAATGTACATGGATAGCAAATTAAAATTGCATCTCCTATTTCAAAGAAATACTATAACCTTTCCCTCCTGCTTGAAGCAGAAATATAGCAAAAAGAAAGCATATTAAGCCAGAGTGATTGGTATAAACAAAAAGTAATTAGTATGTACATAATTGCAGAAAAAGGCTCCATGCATAAAACAATGGTACGAGTCAGTAACAATCATGTTCACTGATGAGTATTACTTGCAAAAGGGATTGCATGTGTTCATAACACATTTGTTAATATGTAACCAACAAAATTACAGTCGTATAGTAGTTCCAAACATTCCAACTAAGTGTTATATGAACTGTTTATTGGCTGTACTGTAGATACAAAAAATGTGTGTATAGTGATGCAGTTATGAGATTGGTATATGTTTAAAAAAAAAATGTATGTTATAATGTTTTAAATCAAATACAAATACACCTACACATATGACTTAAATAATTATTAAAAGTCCTCCATTAACATTAGTGTTCGTTAGTTGATACTTCAAAATTATATCTTAAAGATTTGATCTACATTCAGTGATTGGCATACTTTTATAAAAAAGAAATTCAACTATGCGAAGCTCAAAGAATTTTTCTTATTAAACTAATTATAGTAAATCTTATTTTACTGTATATGTGAGCATCCAGTCCAACATTTTTTGGTCATGAACTTGGTTCCATAATACCATACAATGTAAGTACCCAACCAATTCTATATTATGATTGATAAATGTATTTTTTCTGAGTTTCTCTGGTGTCCATAAAATAAACATTGACTACTGACATGTCGTACTTTAATTTCCATGACGTTAACAAGTCCAGTCACAGAGATGATGACAACCTAGTAGAGAATATGATAGTGATTATAATCTTATTTTCAAAAGCAGTATATTTATTAGACAAAATAAATTTTGAAGTAAATTAACATATGTAACCTTAATAATGCCACCGTTTCTGTACTGACTAGTAAATTGTATAATTAAGTAAATTCATAACTTCAAACAGTAAAAGTTCCTTAATATGGATAGTCCGAAAATCTTAATGGTTCAAATTTTAAAAGGCGGCTGATGAAGCTATAAATTTGGCGCCCTAGCAGCAAGAAGTAGAAGCAAGCGGAAGGAAGAGACCATCAATCTATAATAGTCTACAAAAATTTTGACTATACTACTTACACAACCAGCCATCCAGAGCAGCAGTCAAAGGTATACACAAACACTGCATAAAATACAGAAGAAATAAAACTACCTATTTCTGAAAATCCTTCCCAACTTGATGCATCAGGAGACAGACGAAGTCTTCAATATCTTGATGGAGTCAGGTTCAGGCCCATTGAGCATCACCTGTTGATGAAAGGAAATGTCAAAATTTATCTTACTCTTCCTCAGGGTAAATCTTCCCAAATTTCCTAGGAACAAAGCTCACATAAGTGTTTCTCACTGTCTGAATCAACAACTATACTGTTATCCATTTCTCCTAAATCATTATCAGTACCTGTATCTGAATCTGTATCTGAATACCTCGGGATTCATTCATAAAGAAAGAGAAAACAGCAAATGTAAAAAAACAAAGACTGTGTAAAGAGAGCTAAATGTGTAAAGAAAGCTAAAGGTGCAAAGAAAAAGCAGGCTAGTATAACAAAAAGTGCAGAACCTGAGGAAACAGCTCTTTATGATAGGGATTCAGATGCAAGTACAGGTAATGGATAACAGTATGGTTGTTGATTCAGACAGTGAGAAAGGTGTACAAGTAGAAAACTATGAGCAAGACACTTATGTGAACTTTGTTCCTAAGAAAATTAAGAAAATTTACCCTGAAGAGAAATACTATGTAGTAACCTATGATAGGGCATACATAGGAAGAGTTCTAAAAGTTGGGAAAACCAGTGTAACAAATTCATAGAAAGAAGGATGAACAATGAGTAGGACTGTACTGGCCCAAACGTGATGATATTGATGAGGTTAATATGATACACTTGATCAGTGGACCAGTGGTATTGTCAGGAACACTTCCTTTTACAATTAGGGGGATTGATAAAGCTTTTGCCGACTTTAAAATGCATGTAAAACAAAGTATGATGTAACCACTTCCCTAACACTTACACTAAGTAGCAGAAGGTTTTTACTAGCTACCCGGTATACAAATTCATACTGTGATTTTCCAAAGGGAGAAAAACAGGTAACTAAATGTCTGAAAGGTGTGTATTTTTGTTTTGTTTGAACTGATCTTATTTCATTCAGGTATCAAGTAAATTCAACAAGAGAATGTTCGTTTATTGATCATATAAAACAGTTTTTACACCTGTCTCAATTCACCACACAACTTTTTTTGTTGGGGTGAATTGAGACAAAATTATAGTCTATAACAGCAAAAATATTCAAGATACTTTATTTATGTTTAATTCATATTAAACCTGAACTATTTAACAATCAACATACACAAAATAATGTATCTAAAATCTTAAATAACTTCAGGAGAGTAAATTTACCAAAACTATTGGTTTTGCAACAAAATTTCGCAGGGGGTAAGAAATCTTACCCTTAGGGAGAATGGATTTTACATGCTTTTAACAACTTCCTACTGAAAAGTTGTACGTATATACAAAGTTTGTAATTATAGCCTAGGCGTATCTAATGAGCACAACAGGAAAAGCATGTTGAATCAAACAACTTTGCAATATTGTCTCAATTCACCCCCCAAAAAAGTTGTCTCAATACACCCCACTCGACGCTATCACTAAGCTAAGATGGTGCCAGATTAGAAAGACCTAACTTACGAGGAAAGATTACATACACACACAAACACACACATATATATATATATATATATATATAATATATATATATATATATATATATATATATATATATATATATATATATATATATATGGTATTATTTTACATCTTCACCAGAATGCTCTAGAGAATTCAGGGTTATATTTTTTCATTACCTGATGCATTTTGAGAAGGTTTTCTTAATTACATTTCCATCGCAAATTTTTAGTTAGTGGGATATTCAATGTTTTCGGAGGGACTTTCTCTTCGAAAAATAAAGTTTAGTTTGGTTTAAACAAGGTTCTGTTATTTGTCAATACAAGTTAAGGTTTGGTTAGGTTAGGTTAATTTAGAAGATATCAAATGTTCTCTATGACCAAAAGTAGGGAGTTGGATGAGGTGCAAAGGCAAGACACAGACGTAAACAGACGTCATTATGGTGATGTAAAATTTTACCATATATTATATATATATATATATATATATATATATATATATATATATATATATATATATATATATGAACATAAAGAAGCTACAAAAGGACCTTCACGTGGTAGTTCCTGTTACTTCCTTATTACCTATATCCATCTCTCATCTCCATCCATATAGTCGTCTAGTCTTTCCTTTTTAAATACCCTATCGTCTGTGCACTAACTACCTGATGACTGAGTCTGTTCCAATCATCCACCAGCCTATTTGTAAACCAATTTCTGCCTGCCCTATCTCTTTTCTAAATCTACATTTTTTTCAAGTTTGAATCCGTTACTTCTTGTTCTATCATTACTACTGACCATAAGAACCTTTTCTATATCCCTCTTATCAAAAATCTTCATCCACTTAAATACTTCAATCAACCTTACTCTACGACTCTCCAGTGAGTGTAATTTCAAAAGCTTCAGTCTCCTCTCATAACTAAAATTACGAATCCTCTGTATCATTTTGGTCATCCTTCTCTGCACTGACTCTAACAATCCTATATCCATTCTATAATACGGGGATCAAAGCTGTACTGCATAGTCGAGGTGAAGTCTGACTAACGCCAAATACAACTTCAAAATAACCTCAGCACTTCCACTTTTAACACTTCTAGTAATGAATCCTAACACTCTATTAGCCCGATTTCTAGCCTCAATACTGTACATACTCTTTCTTACCTGATGCTTTCCCGTTACGCTCTCTTCCATAGCAGTTTCAGTTCCCGTAGTAGTCACCTCTCAAGGCACCACCAATCCACCATCCAAGTCCCCAGCCAGCTACGTGCAGGTGACATCAGTGACCAATGCTTCTACGTGGGTGTTAGCCTGCCTTGTTCCTTCTGACATGACGCACGCGCAGTAGCTAGATTGTCAGTGCGCATGCGCTTCAGTTCATAGAATTGTATATTTATTGCCTCATTTGTAGGAAATACCCAATTGTATTAGTCATAATTTCAATAAGCAAATGGTTGATGATTTAGATGTATTAAAAAATATCTAGATGCAATACTGTGGTTGGCGTAGCTCTGCTTTCCTTCTTTAATTACTATTAGCCTTTGAACTACCACTAGTTAAGAACATTACAGCTATTTTGACCTATTATTCGGAAGTTCAAAGTTTATGGCTTTCGACATGCTATATACGCTCTGATACACAAGTTCAGTTTCCAGCAAGATCTATAAAGAAAAAAAAAAAAATAGCTGAGCCAAGATGGAAAATATAAATAGTGGGGGCGCATCATAACCAATTGCATTTGTGGGTCAGTTCGCATGTTTTGCATTTTATTTTTAGTCTCATCCTTACCTGGATTGTACTGGTCCATAAAATGTATATATATGAGACAAGGATTATATACAATATATAATCTTTGGTATGAGGTCTACCAAGTGGTGTTTATTTACTTAATTATTGAGAAACTCCGCGCATGCATCAGCCGTATGCACTAACTTTTCCACGAGGAATTTATGCATTCAACACCGTCCTGTCAAGTGCAGCGACGAATGTTACCATTGACACCTATCCTTTACACAATGTCTTATAGAAAAACGAAGAATGACAAATAGATAATCGTTGATATGAAGAAAACAAACTTTCTAGAGGGGGGGAGTCATGGAGGCAAAACATAATTGACAGATATGATTTATTAAAGTAATTATAATAAAATTACTTTAAGCAGACCAATTTGAATTTCTTCCACTATATCATATAAATATTGATACCTAGGAAATAAAGGAACACATACCTACGTATACACAAGGACATCTGACCTGCAGCACTGTGTCAGCTGTGCTGTGAATGTTACTGTCTAGTACAGAGTCTGAAGTGAGACTCGATAATCAGTGCCAGCAATGGTTCCTTCACAACTCTGGTCTGACTGTACAGTCACAGCCTGGGGTTGTGTTAAGGCTTCTGCTAGCTAGCTGGTGTTGAACAGTATAACACATAATGAATAACTTTAATGCACAGCACTGATAATATATAACTTAAAAGGAAAGTTAGGTCAATAATACATGACATCTTTGGATTGTCTCAACAAACATTCACTTGTATCACTATGACTGGTGATGATGATGATGTATATATATATATATATATATATATATATATATATATATATATATATATATATATATATTCACATGTCAGTACCTCAATTAGGCTACAAGTGATTTTCATTCCCTCCTCTTAGCATATCCATTGCTGCCTGTATCGAGGTATGACTGGCAGTTTATACACACACCTAAAACCTTTCATATAAAAAAAGTGATAACCAATATAGTGATTGTATACAGAATGGAGGCACCAGCAGCAACAGTGAGGCACTATGTGGCAATATTAGTAAAACTATGATTGTTCAGAAGGTAAGTCCTACATACCTTGTAAAAAGTCCAGAGAAATAAAGAAACATGATATTTAGTTATAGTTTTCTTAACTCCAAACTTGGGTTTCTCTTCTGGACCTTGTAGCCATGTTCCACCAACAGGATACAGTACCTTACACCCTCATCCATCGTGACCCTTCATTGCAAGTGCCAATCACCTCGGAATTAACAAACTCCACTTTATGATCAAACGTCTCCCTATTTACAAACATTACAATTAATGAAAAGATTGTAATAAAATGAGCCACGCTGTTATATGTATAGCACCAAAGTTAATTTCCAACTCTGCTTTTTCTTTACCTACTTCGATCCATCACCAATAAGCTATATTACAAAATACTACATAATGAGTGACTTTCAGTGATGACTTCTGTCATATCTGTCTCTATTACAAGACCTGATATTAGAATATACTATGTATCTATACTAGTAATTTTACCATACACCCAAGGAAATTATATTATATACAGTCTATTCATAACAAATTTACAGAAATATATATGCATTTAACATAGTAGAACTTTCAACAAGTAAAACTGTATTGATATTCTTCTTGCAAACAACTATTGTTGAAAGAAAGTTTCAAAAATGTGTTCTCGTCATTTATACATCATAAAATAATATGTACACCATTACTATAATAGCCTCTGGTACTTGCTGTGCCTTACCATCTGAACAGGTCATAAAACTGTCCCAGCTTCCAGTGAAGCAACTACAGTGTCTCAGTGTTTACAATAAAAAATATCATGTGAAACCAAGGTGAAGTAAATACCACTGTTGGCTACAACAATTGTTATATCATGATATGAAATAAAGAATCACTTATTTGGCTACACAAACACTTTGGAAATGAAGGAAAAATAGACAGTACATTGTCTGCAGCTGTAAACTATGGGTTTGGGTGGACGGCTGAACTTACATTAGCAGGTGAGGAGTGTTTCAAGTCAGTTGGTTAAGACAAGCGGCAACGGGCTATGGGTCTGCTGGGACGTTTGACCAACACAACAGTCTTGCTAATATCTGTGACACCACACATCAATATAAAAATAACTTACTTTGGAATAAAAGCAACAAAGAATTATGATAAAGAAAAAAACATAAATACTTATGAACATTTTGATGTATGCCAAGTTCATAAAAGTGTTAATCCAAGAATTATACTCGTCAGCATACAGCATCAACAATCAAGTTTCAATTGCATAAAATAAGAATGATTTAATAAATACTTGTACAATTTTTTTTGGAGACAAACCAATAACACAAAATATTTTTCATGAAATTTTCTGAACATTTTACAAATACTAATAGATTCTTTTGTAAACTATCTCCACATGCAAGAAAAAGGTAAATTACCGAAATAAAGTTCCCTTTTACTTAGTAAAATATACTGTATTTGAGTGAGCAAACTGACTACTAGAACAGTGTCTCGTAATATATTTATATGTATATGTATATATTCTCTATTTATGTAAGGCAGCAAATCTGTTACTTTCTTGCAATGCAACAGTAACAACTGTGAAAAGAAGATAATTTACTCATCCACAAAACATTACTAGGCAATGATATTAATTTATTCAAGAAAATGTAAGAACATTACTATGTATGTATATTACATTATATATTTGCATTATATAACAAGCTCTTGCATTGCTTTAGAAACCCATCCCTCCAAAAATAACTTAGCTAGGCAAAAATATTGTTCTTGTATCTTAGGGTGTTCTCTTTGTTGTGTGGTACTGGGGAAGCTCAGCTCAAAGGCAGCTTGATTCAACAACTATCATTGCAGAAAATAATGAAATGCAGACAAGGGGGGCTTAGGATGGATGTCTCGGGGAACAACAAGCAAACCAACACACACGATCCAACATACATGGTCTTAATGCTTATCTTGTGCAGAAGTGACTATGGCTATCCAACACCTGTGAGGTCAGTTCCATGAAATGTTGTTTAACTTTGTGACAACTGCTGCTCACTGTTTGCACTGTGGACACACACCGTAGGGCCAGGCAGGGCTACCTCACACTTGCACCTTCTCACATCACACTTACACAACTCTATGTACACTGGCATTCTCTCACACAGGTGAGTCACATACACATGATTACAACCAAGGAACTGAAATGTGAATTATATAAAACAACTCTGCGTACTTGCAGAACACCAATATGTACTGTACCACATTATGCTGATATAAATAAGTTATAATTTACGATAGATACCTGCCATATTAAATTTAATGAACAGAAAAAGTCCTTTTACCCAAACTTAACATTGTAAGCTGCTGATGTTTGTATACATCAAAAAGTTTCCTTGTGTCTGTGAATGCCAGATCTAATAATGGAATCCTTGAGTTTGACAGGTAGGATATCGTATTATATATTGTAGGGTTCAAATTTCATGATGAATCTCATCAAACATATTTTCAAGCCAACTAATATCACCTGATAAATGATTCATATAAAAATTTAAGACGAGTTGTATTTTCATAGACTGGCAAACTAACATTGAGATTCTTAAAAAATCTTTTATGAAATCAAATTTAATTCCTAATTTTACCACATTTGTATACAATAGTTTGTCCATGATAAACTCAAATAGAATAACCAGAGAAGCCACGGAATATGGTCCTCATAGTTAATATACAAATTTGAAATGAATGTGTGAATGCAGTTATGAGGAAGCTCCTCCTCCTTCCTGAGCAAACTTTTCAGCTACTAAGTCTGGATAAAGCTCTGTGATTAGTGATAATTATCTTTGTATGGAGAAATATTTTCGCTTTCCATGGGATACCTCATGTGTGAATATTAAACTGTCCTTGTTTCACTGAATTGCTAACCATTAAGAATCATACTGTAGTACAATAGTATAAATATCACTTAAATATCTACAATATTTATCCTCTTGTCAACGATGATAATTTTATGTTTTATCAGGATAAAAGGACTCTAACTGTACCACAACTTCTGAGATTCTTTGTATAAATCAAGACAACATGAAAATATTGCAGTTAGATCTGAAGTATTGACAAATAATATTAATAAGTACCAATTTCAAACAAAAATCTAAAGCATATATCATAGTCTAAGTACCTCTTGAAAAATCATATAAAACTTGAACATCTTATTCTTAATAGTAAATAGATTCTATCATTATATTCCTACATGCTCTGTTTAGTGCCAAATAAGATGCTGTTATTTATGATGCCTCCCTCATATGTTTAGAGTTAAGGCATAAGTATATAACCACACTCAATTACAAGGCAAGGTCATGTTATGCAAATACAAATTTATTTGAGCTGCTTGAAAAAATAATGCACCACAGAATTAAAAGTAACCCCATTATCTTCACTTCTTCCTTCATGCAAGGGTAACATGAGCACTATTTACAACCAGAATGGGTTAACTCTAACACTTACTTTACAAGGTATGGACACATCATCATATATAATTGTAACAATTTGTATATTACATGTAAAATTTTCACAGGAAAAACTGTCAGCTGTGCCTTAACTATATAAAAAAAAAATACTAAAACTGAATCCACACAATTTCATGATGTAGCAACGTTGGTGCCTCAAGACCAAAAACAGTGGTTTCTTATTGTTCCTAAGTAATTTTCAGGTGTTTGAAATGAAAATTTTAAAAGCTACTTTCTTTCTATGTACTCACAACGGCCAGCAATATATAGTCTAGGAAATCTGATTCTCTGGTTATTACACAAGAATCTTTCCATTCACTTTGCCAATTTCTGAACTGTGGCACTGTAGCAATTCACAACCCATGATACATTGAGCAGTCATTTCAAACACTTTGTTCTTGTGAAAAATATGTATAAATTGGATGCTTTTCAAGACATTCAATTGAAGAAAGTAAAAAAAAAAAGAATTGAAATCATGTGGTTGTGAAATCTCATTAAAAAACAAAGAGCTGTTGGTATCCTAACTAGAAAAGTTATCATATTACATATCAAGATGTTAAATACAGTATTTTTAATTTTGACACCTGATTACAAAACCATGAAATCATATAAACTAATCTATAAATAAATAAAATGGAAAGAAAGAAAAAGGAAACAGGAACAATGAAATGCACTGCAACCAAGAATAGCAAGTACCTTACTAGCCTTCATGCAGTGTCCTGAGAGGTGTTCATTCCGAGGCAACACAAGAGCAGGTCACTGTGCACGTGGTCATCACACTCACAGGCATTAGGAGGCAGTCAATGCTACGAGTGAGAAAACTTGCACCTCTCGGACTCTCTATTCAACAAACAGCATTGTGGGAAAGTTCCTTCACAACACAAATCTGACACAGAGGCCATTTTCAGTATACAAATTGTCTCACTATATTTGCACTACTGATATCAACTATTGGCTTTCTTCACTAAACTGTGTTAAGTTTCCTAAAAGCCAACAGTTCCTTTATTATGTCATGTTTTTTTCATTATTTTTTCACCTCCCTTTATACAAAGACTGTCTTCTATTTTCAATAACATCTTAAAAGTCAAGGTCCCATCCACTGAGCTCATCAGAAGGAACTTCCACATCTCTTGGATAGGCATCGAAGTTACTTGTGTCAGTAGGACTTCGAATCTGTAAAGTTTAAGATTTGTTATAAGCAAAAATAAAAAAGTAACTGCCTATGAAACACGAGGGTTCAAAATACTGTATTTCCGGCTGTCACTACAAGATAACTAAAAGGAAAAATCACGGACAGTTGGGAACTTCTATCCTGAATGAACAAAAACTGATTTAAGTCAGTAATTATATTGTCTAATGGATCCTTATTATACTATACATGAGCAGTAAAGCTAATAATACAGTATGACTCTAAAAGACAATATTTCTTTCTATTACTGAAGCTTTCTCACCTTTGGGATTATTGGAGGTTGAAGGGACCTTGCTCTCAGGCCATCCCAGTCGAAACCAAGGAACCATCTGTTGATAACGAAATACATTCTAAATACTTAATATTTGCACTTGATATTGTGAAAACAGTCAGGAATTTTGATTAAGTCTAATGGCAACGAGTTACTAGAAAGGTTTAGATAACACATGATGTATATGGAACATGGGTAGAAGTAACCATAAAATATGATGTGTGTCAAAAACAAATAATGGGAATAGTTGAAAGGTGAATGGGAACACTATGAGACATTTTAGTTGGATCTTTAAATAATTGAAATAAGTACTGTTAGCTAATTAATGTCAGAGAGGCTGTGGGATGGATGTAAAAAGCAAGTTGCTGTGATGATGCAAGTAAAACAGGTGAAAGAAAAAAAATTAAATGAATGAAGGATGCAAGTGTTAGGGATTATATATAGACCTCCGGATTTAGACGAAGCAGCTAGTGCACCCCTGATGCAGGAGCTTGCAAGAGCATCTAGGTATAATAATGTGTGCATTATGGGGGACTTTAATTATAGGAGAATAGACTGGGATAGTATGACAGGAGACGGGTGCTCGGAGGAATTCTTAAATGTCGTCCAGGATGGTTTTTTCACACAACTTGTAAGGGAACCAACGCGACAGGGAAATATTTTAGATCTGGTCTTCACGAATAATGAAACTTTGGTCAGTCAGGTTGAGATAGGAGCTAGATTTGATGTTAGTGACCACCACGAAATTAGATTCAAGATTAATGCAAAGAGGGAGATAGAACAAAACACTGCTTTAGTACCAGATTTTAGAAAAGCCAATTACCAGGGCCTCAGACACCACCTCCAGAGTATAGATTGGGAGGGAATAGGAGTAGGCAGAGAGGAGGATCAAAACATTGAGGTAGAATTACATTATAATAGCATAGTTAGGGAAATTCATACAGGGCAGGAACAGTATATACCTAAGAGGAGGATTAGGTCAAATAGAAATGATCCAAAATGGATGAATAGCAGCATTAGAAGGGAAATTGGATTAAAAAGGGGACTCTATAGGAGAATTAAAAGGGGAGAAGTACAGGTAGTAGGGCAGTATAATGACCTAGCTAGGAAAGTTAAAAAGGATATTAGGACTGCAAAGAGGAATTATGAGGTTAGGATAGCTAGAGATGCCCAGAAGGATCCAAAGGGATTCTATCAGCTGTACAAGGCTAAAACAAAGGAAAGAATAGGACCTCTTAAAGGAATGGATGGCAGATTGATAGAAAATGGTGAGGAAATTAGTAAGGAATTAAATAAATACTTCTTGTCCGTATTTTCTCAGGAAGAGTCGGGTAGGGAACTGGAGCCAGTACAGATCTTTAGGGGACAAGAGGTTGATAAATTAAGCGAAATAGTCATAAGTAGGGAAGTAGTTAGCAAGGAAATAGATAGACTTAAAAAGACTAAATCTCCAGGGCCGGACGACATTTTTCCGAGGATTCTTAGGGAATGTAGAGAAGAACTCGTTGAACCCATTGCGATGATTTTTAGAAAATCCCTAGACACAGGAGTAGTTCCTAGGCTATGGAGGCAGGCAAATGTAGTTCCTATATTCAAGAAAGGAGATAAGGCAGAAAGTAGTAACTACCGCCCAATTAGTTTAACATCAGTGGTAGGCAAGATGTTAGAAGCTATCATAGCAAGGGCAATTAGAAAACATTTAGATGAACACAAGCTAATTAGACATAGTCAACATGGTTTTAGCAAGGGGAAGTCCTGCCTGACAAATTTATTATCCTTCTATAGGAAAGTATTTGAAACCATAGATAAGGGGGACGAGTATGATATAGTTTATTTGGACTTCAGTAAAGCCTTTGACAGAGTACCCCATAGGAGACTGTTAAGTAAAGTCAAGGCTCATGGCATAGGTGGGAAGTTACTAGAGTGGATTAGGGGATGGCTTACTAGTAGGGAACAGAGGGTACAGATTAATGGGAAGAAATCAGAATGGGGTAATGTCACTAGTGGGGTACCACAAGGATCAGTACTAGGACCATTGTTATTCATAATCTATATAAATGACTTAGAGACAGGAATAAACAGTGATATCAGTAAATTTGCCGATGACGCAAAGATAGGAAGACCGGTAAAGAATTTAGATGATGCTAGGATGCTGCAGGATGACTTAAATAGGCTGTACGAGTGGTCAGAGAAATGGCAGATGCAGTTTAATGTTAACAAGTGTAGCATTATGAGTGTAGGTAAAGGTAATAGGTCTGTAGACTACACATTAAATGACAATACCTTAGGAAAGTCATATAGTGTGAGGGACTTAGGAGTTCAAATAAGCAGTGACTTGCGCCCCAGGGAACAGTGTATTATAGCTAGAAATAGAGCCAAAAAGATAATGGGATTTATTAGTAGGTGTGTGACAAATAGGAGTTCTGAGGTCATTCTGAGGTTGTATTTAGCGCTAGTAAGACCCCACTTAGATTATGCAGCTCAGTTTTGGTCCCCTTATTATAGGAAAGATATAGGCTCCTTGGAGGCAGTCCAAAGAAGAATGACCAAGATGATTCAGGGGCTGAGAAATTTACCCTACAAAGATAGGTTAAAACGTCTTAATCTCCACTCCCTAGAGAGAAGGAGGGCAAGAGGGGATTTGATTGAGGTTTTCAAATGGGTAAAAGGAATTAATAAGGGTAACATTGATCAGGTTTTAGAATTTAGTAGTCAGGATAGGACACGTGGAAATGGGTACAAGCTAGAAAAACTTAGATTCAAGACAGACATAGGTAGATATTGGTTCACTAACAGAGTGGTGAACGATTGGAATAGGCTGGGTAGACACGTAGTAAGTGCTGAGTCAATAGATAGCTTTAATAGACGGTTGGATCAGAGTATGGATAGGGATGACAGGTGGGATGGCTAAATATTGGATTATTCCAAGGGTGGGGGGCAAGGAGCTGCCTCGTGTAGGTCATTAACTGGCCTCTTGCAGTCTCCTCATTTCTTATGTTCTTATGTTCTTAAGTGTTGTGAAAAGCACGAAAAAAGTATACTTAGAAAAAAAATAATATATGGACTGTGGAATATATAGAGTGTATATATTAAGGCAGCTTCAAGCTTTACAAAGGAGACTTTTAAAAACCAAAGCACCTGCCATACTAACTTGTGCTTTTTGATGTCTTGGATGCCGTTGCGCTGGTAGCCGAGCCTCTCTGCCGGGCTCTCACGACACAGCCTTTTGATGAGAGAGTTAGCGGTGCGCGTCACATGTTGAGGGAAGTCTATCATGTCGATGCCTTTCAAAATGATGTTGTAAGTCTTCATGGGATCAGAGGCAGTGAAGGGCGGTCTGCAGGAGAAGTGTTGTGAATTACTGCAATACCTGTTCATCTCACAATCTTCAATAGTGTCCTTATACAGTTCTTGAAATGTAATGCAGTATTTTGGTAATCATACTTGAACTTAAACACATATATTTGTACTGTACATTTCTTTTGGACTTTTGTTCACATGACTGTACCATCTTTAAGTACTTACGTCCCTGTGAGAAGCTCATACATCAAAATGCCAATAGACCAATAGTCCACTGCCTTGTCATGGCCCTTGTTGAGGATGATCTCTGGTGCCACATATTCTGGTGTGCCACAGAATGTCCAAGTCTTGCTACTCAGACCAAGCTTCTTGCTGAATCCAAAATCAACCTGAAGAGAACATACAATTTAGTCCATGCTAGATTTTCACTTGATACCATTCATAATGAGATACAAGCTGCTATTTCATTGTCACAATGATGCTAAGGGATCATTATTTATTTACCTCATTAAAGGTAATATATGTAAAACACAATATAACATGATCAACTGATATAAGTTGTGTAAACAGATGTGTATATGTGGATAGTGTCTAGTACAAAAATCAATTTTACTTTCTCGGATTGCTAAAAACAAGCTTTGACTATACTCACAAGTTTTGCATAACCTGATGAATCTAATAATAGATTCTCAGGCTTGAGGTCTCTGTAAATGATGTTCTTGGCATGTAGAAACTCGAGTGCCTCCACCACACAGGCAGTGTAGAAGCGGGCTGTGAGGTCCTCAAACCAGCCTCTGTCCCTCAGCAGCGTCCACACCTCACCACCCAGACATGCCTCCATCATCATGTATACATACTTGTGATCACGGAAGGTCTTGTACAATCTGTTGGCAGGTTAACATTTTCATATAGAATATCCATGAGAAAAATAACAGTACAAAATCAATGTCATCATCAGCCAACAGGTGACTGTGTGGACTGTGGGTTGGTGAAGAAAAGCCAATAGTGAAAAGGACAAGGAAGTACTATGTAATTATATCTTCACATGCTGCATACCTGTGAAAACTCAACTATTACATTTACATTATGGTTTAAGGTAATTATAGTAATATTTGCCAATTTGTTTTGCTTCTGTTACTTCCATTCCATGCCCTCATACATGGAACACTGCTTCAAATCAAGGAAACCAACATGCCATTACTTGATACATGAATCCACCGTTCAGACACTGTTAATATATAACTTACTGCTAAAATTTAACATTGCTTTATTAATAAGCACATGTCTAAAAAATTGATACAAGAATTTTGCTGAATAAGTTATCAAAAGATATTTGATGAAAACAGAAACCAAACACCAATGAGGCGACCATGACCCACCTGGCGATAAACGGGTTGTGGACAGACATCATGATCCTCTTCTCCGAGTATATATGTTCCTGCTGCTGGGTCTCCACGATGTGTTGCTTCTTGAGGCACTTCAGGGCAAAGGTCATGGTTTTTTCATGGGTGTACTGCACCAACTCAACCCGCCCGAACCCGCCCACGCCTAGAGTGGCAATCACATCCAGGTCGTCTAACCGAACGTAGGCGTACTCTGTGGGTGGGGAGTGTGTTGTGTGATTGGGTGATAAGTAATGAAAGCAGGAAAGTGCGCGAAACTGAATGTTACTTCGGCACTCAATTCTATCTCTTCTACATTCATTAATCAACCAACACAAGTGAGCTGTGCGCCGACTGTCCAGCATGTCTTGACCACACCCTTCGTGCTCGTGGCTACAGCTTCAGACGCAGCAATCAGTACACCACTGAGGCGCATTCGGAATCTACATATACTATCTACATTCATCTATCTAATGGTTCTTGCCGTAGGTAAACAAAGGAAGAACTGTACAGTCTAATAGCCAACTCTACAACGTATCATGTAGACCACTAGGCCATTATCATTACGAAAGAAATGATAAAGAATACTACTAAAATTATATGAAGTTGTGAACTGGTTATGAATCTACACTCTTAATCAATGTATTGAAAATAGTGACAAAAAACGCATAAATTCCTCAGTTAAAATCCATCCTATTAAGACAAAAACAGTAAGGAGATCAGTAATTTGTCCAGTGAAGAGAAGGTTGTGTGATAGTACGAACCTGCTACGGCGTCCACGTTATGAGGTCCCGTGGCGGGTCTTGATACGCCGCGGCTTTCGTCTCCGTAGTCCTTCTCCCGTAGCTCAGATAGGTCACCGATCAGCTGGATGAAGGACCTGCGCGGAGCAACACACAAAACGCACTTAATGGAAATGTAACACAATATTGAAAAGCTTGATTATGGTGATTCTAATTATTTTCATAAATTTTGATTACACTGACATGAACACATCAACGTAAAGTAGATTTCCCTTGTACTAGGTGTGTGTGTGTGTGTGTGTGTGTGTGTGTGTGTGTGTGTGTGTGTGTGTGTGTGTGTGTGTGCGTGCGTGTGTGTGTGTGAGTGTGTGTGTGTGTGTGTGTGTGTGAGTGTGTGTGTGTGTGTGTGTGTGAGTGTGTGTGTGTGTGTGTGTGTGTGTGTGTGTGTGTGTGTGTGTGTGTGTGTGTGTGTGTGTGTGTGTGTGTGTGTGTGTGTGTGTGAGAGAGAGAGAGAGAGAGAGAGAGAGAGAGAGAGAGAGAGAGAGAGAGAGAGAGAGAGAGAGAGAGAGAGAGAGAGAGAGAGAGAGAGAGAGAGAGAGGAGGGGAGGGGAGGGGAGGGGAGGGGAGGGGAGGGGAGGGGAGGGGAGGGGAGGGGAGGGGAGGGAGAGAGAGAGAGAGAGAGAGAGAGAGAGAGAGAGAGAGAGAGAGAGAGAGAGAGAGAGAGAGAGAGAGAGAGAGAGAGAGAGAGAGAGAGAGAGAGAGAGAGAGAGACTACGACTAGTAATAATGATGCTACTACTATTATTATCACTACGAGTACCATTATCAATATTACCATTATCAATATTACCAT
>JAPQNM010000048.1:3490950-3503450 GCA_029783475.1 Metacarcinus magister
TTGAATTTTCATTTATATTTTTGTCATATATAGTGTTTTAGTTTCCTTCTGTTTAAAAAGCTATTTCGCATTCATTGATAACTTCATTCTTTCGTGACTCAGAACCCCGACAGCCATTCCAACACAACCAGCTAACTCTTGACTACTCCTTGTGCCCGGCAGGTGACGCCCCGTCCGGCATGGCACTGGTGGGAGGGTCGGCGGACGGGTGGGGCGGTGCGTGGGTATGGGTGGATGGCTCCCTCATCAAGCAGCTGCCGTGGCTCTACTCGCAAACAGGCCACGAGGGAACGGTGTTGGCAGTGGACAGGGACGGCATCTTCCACACCATCATCAGGAGGACAGCTCTGTGGCCGCTCTGTCAGCTCAAGTAGCTCGTCGGGCTGCCTGTGTTGTGTTCGCTTACGCCTCTGTGTACCGTTGTCTCCTAGCTAGTGCATAGCCTGTTATTTTTAATTCTCTCTCTCTCTCTCTCTCTCTCTCTCTCTCTCTCTCTCTCTCTCTCTCATTCTCTCTCTAGGTTCATTTCTATCATAAATGGTTTTGTTTGTATTCTTCTTCTATCTATAAACGTATCTGTTACCCTCTGCAATATGTCTGTCAATACCGGCCGTTTGTATGTGTATTTTAGTTTTCACCCGTCAATTCCTCTTCTATTTTCATTTGACTCTTAATCACTGTAGCTGCGATATAAAATGAATGTTTTCCTTCCTTCCTGTCCTCATATATAGGTGTGGCGCGGTGATTACGTTCGTCTCCCACTCCATGACTCGGTTTTCTGTTCGTCTCAGCTTGGTTTTCTCTTTCCGTATCACGCTTTACATCTGCATCGATATATACCAGTCACTCCACCACCCCCTCTCCCGTCTCTCCCTCAGCCCTGCACTAGTGAGCCAACCTACCAAGTGAAAACCAACCACCTTCCTACAAGCATTTACAGCCCATTAAACGCCTAAACGCTTAAAAAAATAGAATATATTAACGAATACCGAACACTATTACCCACATATACTATACTATAATAGTGCACCCGTCAATGGTCGCGTTGCTTCTTGTTTTCTGTGCTGAACAATAACAATGATATTAATAAACTGAAATAAACTATCGTGCATCTTTTCCTTCTCGGCATACAACAATACCTTTGACTTTCGAGACTAAATAAAGATTCAGAACACGCGATGCAATACAATATGAACGTTCAGTCCAATATAGAGTTGAGAGAGAGAGAGAGAGAGAGAGAGAGAGAGAGAGAGAGAGAGAGAGAGAGAGAGAGAGAGAGAGAGAGAGAGAGAGAGAGAGAGAGAGAGAGAAAGTCGAGCAATCACAGCATTTTCTCTCTCTCTCTCTCTCTCTCTCTCTCTGGTTAAAGCTACTACTACTACTACTACTACTACTACTACTACTACTACTACTACTACTACTACTACTAAACACCCATACAGATACTCACCACCTCGAGGGCGTCCGCTATTTTGGTGAGATGGTCTTTGTTGAGGTTTTGGAAGAGGCCCACACTGGAGAGGAAGTTGATGTTGTCTTCCATACGCTTGAGACCCGAGCGCATCATGATCTGCTGGAAGACGCGGCGATCCAGCACCCACACCTTGGCGCTAGTCACGGCTGCAAGGAACGTTAAGGGAAGATAAGACAGGCAGCTCAACAGAGAACAACCAAGGATTTCTGTGTGTTTATACTATGAGGTAAAGAGGAAGAAGAAAAAGAAGAAGAATGAGAAGAAAAGAGAGAAAAAAAGAGAGAGTGAGAGAGAAGTAAAGTAAATATAAAACCCATACAAGTTTTAACAATTCCGTATTTTTCCCTCCGCACGCATGAAGCATCCCATTTCAACTGGTATGGGAAACGCTATCGCCTCAAGAATTCCGAATCCCTTTTGAAATCCTGAGAGCTTGTTTACGCCTAATTTTCAAAAGCTAGTTGAGGCAAACGTGACCGAGAGGAAAAAAAAGAAGAGATATGTCTGTCCTCTCTGAAAAGACACCATGGAGGAAGATAAAGAGCAAGAGGGAGAAAAGAGGGTAAAAGGGATAAAGGGATGAAGCGAGGAGGAGGAAGAGGAGGAGGAGGAGGAGGAGGAGGAGGAGGAGGAGGAGGAGGAGGAGGAGGAGGAGGAAGAGAGGAAGAGAGAAGAAGAAGAAGAAGAAGAAGAAGAAGAAGAAGAAGAAGAAGAAGAAGAAGAAGAAGAAGAAGAAGAAGAAGAAGAAGAAGAAGAAGAGGAGGATGACAGGGATAAGATGCTAGGATCAGTATATAGTTAAACTCCCAGCGTCTGAAGGACTGCTGGAATCGTGACTTGAAATCTGGAAGAACTTCGTGATGAGGCTGGAAAGGGAGGGAAGGAGGAAGTGGGTGGAGGGAGGGAGGGAGGGAGGGAGGGAGGGAGGGAGGGAGGGAGGGAGGGAGGGAGGGAGGGAGGGAGGGAGGGAGTGGATGGAGGGAGGGAGAGAGTGGGTGGACGAAGGGGATGAGGCAGCAGATGAAGTATGATGAAGGGCAGAAAAACATGGAAATTATAACCATCATAGGGACGAGGATCGATATGGTTGGCAAGAACTTTTGACCAAGATTTGAAAAGTGAAGGTTCAATATATTTCATGAGGCAGACAGGAATGAGGACATAATTGCACTTTAAAATGTTACGTCAATAGTTCAAGAAACATGAAGCTAACTCTGTAGATGCATTATATAAACCTCGTAGCTTCATTGCAGATAAATAGGAAATCTTGGTATACATTAAAAAAAAAAGTTACGCATTATGGCTGTCAATCATAAGAATATTGACGAGAATAACGGTGTAGTTGGGTAGTTAGGATGTGAAAGAGATATGATAATGTACAAAGTTAAAGTATGTAGGTCAGAGAGATAATCAAGTTTCCAACACGAGGACTTGCTTCCTAAGAGACTATTTCAGTAATCAGATAAGTAGTGGAAACAATTTGATATCCTCTGCAGCATACTTACTCAACCTATAGGAAAAAACTAAAACTTTGACATTGATTACACTTCACACAACACCAATTTGGAAAGATAAAGCTGAAAAAAATGAAGAGCTGACCGCTGACCTGAGAAATACTGTTTTAATGCAAAAAACCAAGCTAACAAAGTCTTAGATATGATTGCTAGTGTGTAACAATAGTACTACTCAAAACTAGACGATGCGTTATCTCATTTACAACGTAGAGTTCCCTTCTTAAGTTGAAGAAAATACAGATTAATTAAAGTAATTATACGTAGTAAGAGGTAAGTGCACAGGAGCTGCCTTGTGTAGATCAACTATCCTTTTGCAGCCTCACTATTTTCTTAAGTTCTTATGTTCTTATGTAGAGAAAAATAAGAATAATACTTCAGGGACTAAGACAATTACAATACAGAGATAGACTAAAGCACCTTAATCTTCATTCCATAATAAGGCAAAAGGTGAGAGAAAATAAAGGCTATAAAGAAAATAAGCAAAATAAATAAAGGCAAAAGAAGATTATGAGAACACTAGTGAGGAGAGGAAGGACAAAGGAAAGACAAAATCACTAAAAAAATGAAAGGAAAAAAAATGGAAGAACGGCAAAAATATCTTCAAAGAAAGAAGTTGAAACGAAGTGAAGGGAAGATATCTGAAAAAAAACCACATAAGAAAGGATGGCAAGAAGAAAAGCCCTGAGGAGGGAACATAAGTTCTGTAATGATGATCCAAAACATGTGATTTGTGTGCAAGTCTGGACAACAAGGCATCTGATTGCCTCTGAAGGGAAACTCACTTAAAACACCCACACTCTGTCACTAAAAACACCTCCGTCACAACAACAACTTCCTCACACTAACTCCCCTTCAGAACCCTTCCTTCCTCTTCCTCTCCCTACGCTACTACCCTCTACGCCCTTCCCTTAAGCCCCTCCAACCATTATGTTTTTCTCAGATTCCTCTCTCGCCCATCCACAGACCTCTCTCTCCTCTCCTTGCATCCTCGGGCCACCAACTTCCTCTTACATCGTCTTCTTCTCTCCTTCTCTTTCCCTATTTCCTTACACCTTCCTCTCTTTCCCTTCCCTGGACCTCAATCCTTCCCTAAACCTAAAAACTCCTTCACTGCCGCATCCTAAGCATAAGGATATCTTCCCAGAGTCCTTATTTTCTTGTGTCCTTCAGCACGTCAGACACCTGTTTTCCAGACATATTAGCGTCAGTGGGCCCTTATAATTACGTCTGTGTGTGTGTGTGTGTGTGTGTGTGTGTGTGTGTGTGTGTGTGTGTGTGTGTGTGTGTGTGTGTGTGTGTGTGTGTGTGTGTGTGTGTGTGTGTGTGTGTGTGTGTGTGTGTGTGTGTGTGTGTGTGTATGTGTGTGGCATATTGGAAGGTTTTGCGGGAATGACTTTGCAATTAAATGAATTCCAAAGAGGCGGTGGTGTGTTGTGTGTGTGTGTGTGTGTGTGTGTGTGTGTGTGTGTGTGTGTGTGTGTGTGTGTGTGTGTTAGGGGTGGGGAGAGGAAAAATGAAAGGAGCAGAAAATATAAGATGTTTGAGGCTAAAGCGAATGTAAAATGAGTGGAGATAGAAATATTGAGGGGGAAGGAAGGAAGGAAGGAAGGAAGGAAGGAAGGAAGGAAGGAAGGAAGGAAGGGAGGAAGGAAGGAAGAGGGACAGCTGGTGTGGCTTGGTTAAGAGGAAGATGAGGAGGAGGAGGAGGAGGAGGAGATATGAAATGTGGGACAAACATCTGGGAAGTTTTGAGACGCGGGAAATGAGTGTCACTAGAAATGTTTCATAAGAAGAGAGAAAAAGAGACAGAAAACAAAAAAATGTAGCCACACACACGCACAAACACCAAAACCGCGAGATTAAAAAAAATTCCCAATAAAGTGGAGGAGAGTAGGAGGAAGAAGAAAAGTGAGGAAAAAAGTTTGAAGGACAGGGGAAAGGAAGATAGGGAAAAAAAAAAAACAAAAAAAAAACCAGAGAAAACATCACAGTCTTTAAAGTGGAGAGGAAAACTTTATACTAAGGATGCGAGGCAAAGAACGAAGTGGAAAAGGAAACAAAGGAACATCGCAAGGAAGCGTACGAAGAAAAAAACTTGAAAAAAAAGAAGAAAGCAACAGATGGAAAGGTTTGGGAACGACGAGAGAGAGAGAGAGAGAGAGAGAGAGAGAGAGAGAGAGAGAGAGAGAGAGAGAGAGAGAGAGAGAGAGAGAAGCAACACATGGATGAAAGGCAAAAAGGGAAAGAAAGATGAAGAAATGGAAGGGGGTATGAAGGCCTCGGAGGAAGAAAGGGAGGGAGGGAGGGAGGGAGGGAGGGAGGGAAGGAGGGAGGGAGGGAGGGAGGGAGGGAGGGAGGGAGGGAGGGAGGGAGGGAGGGAGGGAGGGAGGGAGGGAGGGAGGGAGGGAGGGAGGGAGGGAGGGAGGGAGGGAGGGAGGGAGATAGCCAGGGAGAATGAAACGTAGCGTGGCTAGTTGTGCTCAAGTGAGAGTGTTAGAATGTAATAACATATGGTACCTAATTTGACCAGAGAGAGAGGAAAAGAGAGAGAGAGAGAGAGAGAGAGAGAGAGAGAGAGAGAGAGAGAGAGAGAGAGAGAGAGAGAGAGAGAGAGAGAGAGAGAGAGAGAGAGAGAGAGAGAGAGAGAGATTATTACTAATGATTACATCAAGGTATTTTTTTTTTTTGTTAACATTATTAAGCTCCTGGTCACACATTTTGGAAGAAGGAAGAGCGTGGGAACCAGGACCGACCCTTGAGGCACACCACAATACTTCACCATTTAAAACAACTTGTTATTGGCGTTCTGAGAGCCAGTCTCCTATCCACGCACATAGATGTCTCCTATTCCATGTATCCGCTATTTAGGTAACAACCTGTTATGAGGGACCTTATCAAATGCTTTTTGAAAATCCAAGTAAAACACGTCATACGGCTCCCGGACATCCCAACTCGCATAAACTTCATTGAAAAAAATCCAACAGATTAGTTAGACAAGATCTATTATTACGAAATCTGTACGGTTTTCTATTTCCAGTTTGTTTCAAAGAATGCGACCATCTTATCTCTGATGATCCTATTGAATGATTTAATTAAAACTAACGTTAGACCGATTGGACGATAGATAATAACTTGCTTTTTATCTCCTTTCTTAAAAATTAGGGGTTTTCTTTGTCCTTTTCCATGCACGAGGCACTCTAGCTTCGGTTGATGATTTGTTAAATAAACGTGTTATAAGACTTTCTAGCTGTGCACAACATTCTTTAAGTATCAGCGGTAATACTTAATATCATAAATCAAACTCAAATTAACCTCATATCAAGTAACTGTCAGATAGAGAGGACCAACACGTCATCATCAATCCTGCAGGAGACGCAATGAGACG
Source organism: Metacarcinus magister (assembly GCA_029783475.1). NCBI lineage: Eukaryota > Metazoa > Arthropoda > Malacostraca > Decapoda > Cancridae > Metacarcinus > Metacarcinus magister. The sequence goes on from JAPQNM010000048.1 coordinate 3,497,324, forward strand.
GACGAAGCCAAGTGAAGCTGAAGACATGGACAGACTGAGGCTTCAATCACCATACGGCCGTCAGCTGGGAGGACTGGGAGAGATAGGATGGGGGAGGTGATGGGAAGCGAGGAAAGGAGAGAAGGAGGAAGTGAGAGAAGAAGAAAGGAGAAGGAGAGGCAAGGAGAGTGGTTCACAGGCCAGATCAATGAGGCTTTCTACAGATGGAGATTGGAGGACACACGGAGAGATGGATTAGTTTAATGGTGGATAGGAATGGAAGGGTGATAAGTGTGATTGGTGATGAGAGAAAAATCGTACGTCTCTGAGCTTCTAAACTAGGCCAAACGTGCCTCTTTAGCTCCGGAAATTAGTAGGCGAGTGTCTGACGAGTGAGGCGAACGCGGCCAATTAGTAACTTTGTGGTGTAAGCAAGTCAGGTATAAACAAATCCACAAGGGTCTTGCACACGGCTGCTTCCCTCAGGCCACCACCACCACCACCACCACTTTCGCTGCCTAAACAACACAACACGTATGCATATACCTCAAGGGATGCAACTTCTTTCTCACAAATACGTAACGACAAGCAATTCGTAAACTCGAGGCGGTCAAAGAAAACTTGTCCTTTTGCAACGTTTTATACCAGTCCGACAAACACATAAGACTGTTTTCTGCTTTTGACTTATTTTCATTCATGTAAACAGTGACCGGAGTTTCTTCAGCAAGTCTTTTCTGGGTCTTTCAGCTCTCGTTTCATACTTTTTTTTTTTTCAAGACTGCAAACCCCAAGGCTGGGTGTTGGGTCTTTCTCCCTCGTCGATAGCCTTTGTTTTTATGGAACACGCCTCAACAAAGTACGTTTTCGCTTCGCTGGGTGTTGGGCAAAGTATCTCCTTTCGCTAAACTAAGTAACCAAACAAAGTTATGCGCGGGCTTAAATCCTCTTTAGACTGGACTGAGGGCTAGAGTCTCTCACAAACTCTGCCGCAAACTCGACGCGTTGGTTGGTGTAATATATCTCATAAACTAAACTTGACTCGGCTTTCTCTCCTCCCTCTCTATCGCCTCTCTTCACATTACCTTTCCTCCCTCGCACCTCCGTCTCGAAAATGGGGAGGAAGGGTATCAGTGCAAGTTACGGTGAAAAGTGTCACGTGATGAAGGTGTTCGCTTAGAGGATGCGTCTTTTCAGGGTGGAGGTTCTGGTGCGGGAGTCACGGAGGAACAGATGGCGAGGTTATGAAGGAGTTGTGGGCGGAGGGAAAGGGGGAAGGAGGGAGTGAAGATGAAAAGGAGGGCAAAAGGAAGGCAAAGAGGGAAGGGAAGAAGGGAGGAAGTCGGAGGAGGGACGCAGGGAGGGAGGTTAATCAAGGCTACATTTAAGTAACTTTTCAAACATTTATATTCTTAAAACATCAGAAGGGCAGCAGCGCCTTTCCGAGATGGAGAGATTAAGTATGCACAACAAACACGAGCGAACAGTACTTGAGAGAGAGGGAAGGCGGATGGGAGCGAGAAGGTGGAAGGGAAGACGGAAGGGGGTGAGAGGATGGAAGAGAGTGAGGGAGGAAAACAGAGCGGAAGCAAGGGAGGGAAATAGGGAGAGTAAACGCTAATACTAGGGAGAGTAAACGCTAATACTAGGGACGGTATGAGGGAGAAAAACCGACTTGCCTTACGTATATATAATGGAATACATGGATAGGCCTCTGTACCACTTTGAATAATCTATAGGCTCACAAAACGAGCTCCAAGTTGATATCATGTAAGCCTCGGGGGTAATTTTTACGACTTACGAAATGTAAATGAGGCACCGACTGAACTGAATCGATAAAAGACGCCCTACTTCCGCCGCTCCACGTAACAGGAATGGAAGATACATGCATCCTGAACTTGATCTGGTACTTCGCCACTGAAAACTGTGTCCGATGACGGCTAGGTGCTCGCTGTGGTATGTTTAGAGAAGAAAGGATTAACAGACAGACAGGCAGACAAAGGAACTAAAAACGCTATATTTTATGTAGTTTCGTTGGATGATAAAGAAAACGAGATAAAAGACGTCAACCTTTACTTCCAACACGACCAATACGAACAGGCGACGAGGGGAACGCGCAGACGCCAACCCTTGCAGCCTCGTGGGAGGAAACGAAGGTAACAGAGGGATTCAAAGGCCACCACCACCACCACCACCCAACCTAACCTTGTGAGGACGGCTTACTGGTGCGACAGGAACATAAGCATCCGCGCGTATGTCGGAGGAGAGGATTATGTTTTGTGAAACGTGAACATCATATTACGAAGACCTAAGAGGTTTTAGCGACCACACTATAAATGCTGGAGTGGCGACCAGTGGCGGCGGGGGCGGCGGCAGGGCATTGAAGGAGCAAAGCTTGACGGGGTGGCCGGGGAAGAGAGTGCCAGGTGATGGGGTCGTTTTAAGGAGGCATTGTGTATTTAGTCTTGATGAAATGTATACACGTTGGGCTCATTATGTATCTGCGCTGAGCTGCCAAACTTCCATCAAGAATGAGGGAAAAGAACTAGTGTAGATATTATATTTTTCTGCACCCATTTCCTACATGTGTCAACTCTTTATGCGTGACACAGCTGATCACTTCCTCATCACCTAAACTCACAGCACGCACGCAAACATTCCCTCTTTACACTCAAACACACACACACACACACACACACCACACGTACACATACCTTCATAAGCTCAACCCGCACCCACGACGCACCCTCCACCCCCAACCAGCAAAGGCAGCATCTCACGCACTTTATTTCCCTAAAGACACTTGAAACTCTATCTCATTCCGCCTCGACGCAGCGACGTGAGCCAAACAAAACTGCTCGACGGTCACGTGGCGGGGACGAGGATCTCTCTCCTTATTTCCTTCAGTAACACAATGAACTAACAAGGTTCCCTGCCACCACGCGCTCCGCTACCACTACTACCGACAAGATGATGCTGGAAAAGAGGCGCAAAAGGGCATGTTTGAGCTTATTCTTGAAAAAATCGTATTATGTAAGGTGTATGTCAGGATATGTAGGGTGGCCACGCGAGGGAATTGGGAGACTTCAGCAGGGGAAAAGGGATAAAAAAAGGGAATATAGATAAGAAAAAAGAAGTGAAAAACAGGTGAAAATGACAACTTTGAAAATGGAAAACGACATTGAAAAGGGAAACAATAATAATTTAAGTTAGTGAATAATTATGATGGAAGAGGAAGGTTTCAAGTTAATGATAATATTGAAGTGAAGATTACCGATGCATAACAGTAATGGAAAGGCAAAGAGATAGACGAGCAAGCAACACACACGAGATAAAATAATAAAATATAAACTTCAACTTTCGTAATATTCAAAGCATCGAAACACCTTAACTTGGGGGAAAAAACAAAAAAAAAGTCAACGTTTGTGGGGAAAAAAACAACAAACACGGAGTTGGAAAAATTTCATGACAGACAAACAACAACAACAACAACAACAACAACAACAACAACAACAACAATAGCTGAAAGGAGAGGTGGGTCAACATTTAAGGACAAGATAAGATTTCCATTCCACTTCTTTGCTCTTTTTGAATACCGATACACCTGATGAGAGAAATACTTCGATTGACTTCACCAATCCTGCATGACCTGACTTGAGACTCTGCAAAGGGGGTGGGGGGGGGTGAAAGGAGGGGGGGGGGACGAGGCCATAAAAGCTTGAAATAATGGATAAAAAATTACTTCAGACAAAAGACATAGGAGACAAAAAGGACGCATCCCTGTCTCAGAAGATATATTGTGGAGGATCTTGAGTCTTGAGGAGGAGGAGGAGGAGGAGGAGGAGGAGGAAGTGTCAGCAAAGAAAAGGAAGGAGGATAGGGAGGACAGGATGAAGGAAGGAAGGATTATGATATTGACACGAAGGGGAGGGTGACGAGACATGGACCAGGGAGGGGCGGGGGGGAAGAAGGGAGGAGATAGCGGTCCTGCGGGAGACGCTGCCGCCGAAGTAGAGATCCGAAGTGTTTCCTTATTGTTTTGTTCACTCTACACCATTATTTCCCTCTGTTTATCGTTCAATATCCTCCCGTCCCATTTGTCGATCACATTTGCCTAACACATCGAGTCTTAACTTAAGCATATTTTCTCCCTCCTTGCCTCATTTTCATTTTTCTTACTCATTGTCCTCTTTTCCTCTTTTCACTTTTGTCTTCCTAAGTGGTTTGCATCGTGGCTCTTTCCGCTAAGCAGCCTCCTCTTTCGTGTTATTTTATCCTCTTCATCTTTATCCCTCACTGTTGCTTTATCACCTATTGGCAAGCCTGTTCTCTGTATGCACCTCCTATGCTGCAATATTCCTCTTCCTTGTTCGTCATTCTGTCAACCTCATTGTTGCCTCACCCTTCCCTGCCATCACACTCTTTATTTTTCTTCCGCCTCCTCACCCCATTTTCTCACGTGTTCATTGTAACCTAAGCATCGTCTCCTTTATTTTCCCGACGTGAATGTGTCTTGCTCATTCCTTCAGCCTGACACCCTCGCACTTTTTACTCTTTCCCTTTCCTGTCTCACGCCCGTACTCTACTCAACCCCTCTCCCCTTTTTTACGGTTTCCTTCCCTTCCTCACCTAGTTTTCTTTCTCCTTACGACCTCCTGCAGCCTTTTCCCTCCCCTTTCTTACTCCTTTCCTTCCACAGCTCTTATCCCCTTAACATGTCCCCTCATACCGCCTTACCTTTCCTTTCCTTATCTGGCCCACATCCTTCAACTCGTCCCCATCCGTCTTACCTTTGATGCTGGCGGTTCTGGTGCAGTTGTACAAGATGGCCAGCTCTCCAAAGGCCTTCCCAGACGACATCCTGCCCAAGATATCTCCGTCCTTCACGACCTCCAGCTCCCCCATGGCCGACACGTAGAGGTGAGATCCTGTAGGAGGGGCGCCAGGGAGAGGAGTTTAGAAGACATACATGGTAGGGGCAAATGAGGGATGTACACAGAGTAAATGGACTTATATTAAGGAAAATCTCTGCATAGGGTTTAGTCGTATGGCTGTTATGAAAGGATTAGGTTGTATGGTAATGAAATGCAGCTTGCAGTGCATGTTTGATGGCAGGAGTGATGCGTGTAGTGTCCTACAAGAAAACAAAACACTCAGATGCAGGTCAATACAGAGGTTTGTTTACATTCCATCAGCTGATCCCAACATGGCGGGCGGATACCAGTTGTGGGATCGAATCTCCCTTCCCTCCGCCCACTCCTCTCCGCTGCTCCTTCTAAATATTCACCCCTAGCACTCCCAAGGGTCGCGGGTCCCTCCTTTCTACTCCAACCCTTGAACCATACTCCTCTTCTCCGCCTCCTCCTGTTAGCGTTTCAGAGGGCGTGTGTTTTGTTAGTGAATCATGTAGTATGTGACGAGGAACTGAAGGCTTATAAAAGATAACCCAATTCTGAGAAATTCTATACTTATGTTTACGTGTTATAAATATTCTCTCTCTCTCTCTCTCTCTCTCTCTCTCTCTCTCTCTCTCTCTCTCTCTCTCTCTCTCTCTCTCTCTCTCTCTCTCATACAAACCATTTTCATTTCCTTCACACACTCTGGTCTCCATTCATCCTTACAGCCTCCTCCTCCTCCTCCATGTTACCTTCAAATTGTCCTCATTATCTAACCTTCTCCAATTACTGATACCCACAAACCTGCACCTGTTTCCTCACTTCCTCCTTCCTCTTCTTGTTCTCCCTTCCATATACGTAATTCATCACCCTATTTATCTATTTGCATTGTTTTCTCTTCCATTTTCCCTCACTCCTTTCACTTTCCATTTTGTTTCCCCTCATAAACCTCTCATTGCACTCCTCCTTCCTCTTTCACCTTTATGGTTAATTCCTTCCTCTTTTTCCTCCTCCTCTTCCTTTTATTCTCTTCTCTCTCTCCTTTTCCTTATCTCCCTATTCACAACACTGCTTCCCCTCCCTTCCCTCTCCTCTAAAATCTTATACAACCTTTCTTTCCATTAACCCCAGCGCCTCTTCCTGCCTCTTTTCCTACTTTTCCCCTCTCTTCGGGTCTTTCCACTCACTCAAGTCTACTCTTTCTCACTCCACATGCCTCTCCCCTCATTCCTGCCTCGTACACACCATTCTCCCCT
>JAPQNM010000048.1:3508450-3510950 GCA_029783475.1 Metacarcinus magister
GAAGTTAAACGTGGTAAACGAGAGAGAGAGAGAGAGAGAGAGAGAGAGAGAGAGAGAGAGAGAGAGAGAGAGAGAGAGAGAGAGAGAGAGAGAGAGAGTTAACATTTCATCTTCCCGACTACCAAGAATAAAGTTAGACTCTGCCAAACAAATCAGCCACCAAGACGCACACCCTCCAACACGTACATACATACATACATACGCACATACATAGTGGCTCCTTATGTACGTGTGTGTGTATGTGTGTATGTATGTATGTATGTATGTATGTATGTATGTATGTATGTATGTATGTATGTATGTATGTATGCATGTATGTATGTATGTAGAGTGAGATGGAGAGAGGAACTTTCATATATTATTCTACCTACATTATGCAAGTGTGTGTGTGTGTGTGTGTGTGTGTGTGTGTGTGTGTGTGTGTGTGTGTGTGTGTGTGTGTGTGTGTGTGTGTGTGTGTGTGTGTGTGTGTGTGTGTGTGTATGTGTGTGTGTGTTGGGCCTCGTGGACAGACAAACTACGTCGCTTCGTCTCCACTTGGCACAATACAGCGACAAATCCCTCGTTTTTTTTGTGTGTGTTACGAAGGATATTCATAACCTTGTAAAAAAGAGGAGAAGGAATAGAAGAAGAAGGTGAAAAGAAGAAGAAGAAGAAGAAGAAGAAGAAGAAGAAGAAAAAGAAGAAGAAGAAGAAGAAGAAGAAGAAGAAGAAAAGAGATTATTACAGATTTTTGGCTGCTAATGAGAGAGAGAGAGAGAGAGAGAGAGAGAGAGAGAGAGAGAGAGAGAGAGAGAGAGAGAGAGAGAGAGAGAGAGAGAGAGAGAGAGAGAGAGAGAGAGAGAGACACACACACACACACACACACACACACACACACACACACACACACACACACACACACACACACACACAGAGTACCCTTAAACATGGCACCATATTAAACTTTATCTGTAAACACTTTCCTCACACGCGTACGAAGAGGAGAGAGACAACACGTATAATGAAAAGGGGGGAAAGGAGAGGAGGCTTTGGACACTCAAAAGGGGATGCCATGCCATGAAAACAGCGGGGGCGTGGGTGCTATTTTTCCTTGCATCAGCGGTGTGCTCATCCCGGGGAAAGTGTTAACAGAAGGGCAGGAAAATCTTGTCCCCTCAACACTACATTAATGCTTGCGGGGTGAGGACCACGAGGGGAGGGCCACGAGGGGAGGGCCACGTCTTCCTAGCATGCTGGGACGAAGTAGTGGGTGTCAGCTGCTGCGAGAGTGTTGGCTGATAAAATGCATGTCCTTTGGGGGTGGTGGTGGTGGGGGAGGTGGAGGGGGAGTGAGGCGTGTGGATGAGAGTGATGGAGGAGGCGACGTACGCTGCTGAATGAGGAGCTTCAAGGGAGGGAGCGGTGATGTATAGTGACTGCAAAGTACGAGGCTTACACACCTTGTACCACGCCTGGCAGAAACACATGCACCATACTCAGTTGAAATAGTTATGATAATGATAATAATAATGATAATAATAATAATAATAATAATAATAATGAAAAAAAAGTTAAGACTACAGCTATATTTTATTATTATTATTATTATTATTATTATTATTATTATTATTATGCAAACTGACACCCAACCATAAACATACCAAGGAGGAATGTCCATCAATTTTCATTCTGATATCTTCATTTCTCCAACTGTTTCCTTCTCCTGTCTACTTAAAACCCAGCTGGTGCAATGCCCTGGTACACGGGCACTTCCCTCGACACACCTTACGCAGCTGATAAATTAAGTTGATGCATCGCCCTGCACGTGACAGCAATCAGCACTGTCACCTGGGAATGTGTTGACGTCAAGGTGAGAAACAAACTTCATGGAAGGTGCAACGCTGACGTACGTTTCATGTTAATATTTGTGGGAAAAACATCTGCTGACTGCCAAAATTCATCTTATAAACAAACGTAGTGTCTATTTTCCCTGACACGATGCTGGACAAGGCGAGGGCACCACCACACCTGTGTTCACCTTACCTCCTTGTAGTCACGGTTATATTGTGAAAATCTAAGGTAGGTCATCTCTATGTATTATTGTCGTAGGAGACCAGCATCATCCAGTAAAGTTAAATCATGGTTATCCTTCCCCTCGCCCATCCATCCTTCCTCTCACCCATTAATTTATCCATCCATCGACGGTTGATGAGTCACCCATCCATCCATCCATCCACAGTTGATGAACCTATTTGTCAGTAAAACATTACGGGACCAAAAAAATAAACAGATACCTGCATCCTGTCCAAGCCGTTTTATCAATATGAAAGTCACATCTCACCTGTAGCTATCTTTACACCTTTAATGGGATGGATGTGCTTCGTGCAGGGATATCAAATTGTCAATATGAGGCACTAAAAAAGAATTCTTAGATCCCTTTGTTCAGTAAACTATTATAGATTTGATATCAAAATACAAATTGTTACTTGGTTCTGATGCCACACTGCCGTCTCGTTTT
>JAPQNM010000048.1:3525895-3533395 GCA_029783475.1 Metacarcinus magister
AAATAATTAAAATAATTAAGTTAAGGATAAGGGGGGGGAAAAAAAACCCCCCCCCAGTTATGAGGGAAGAAAAGGGGGGGGGAAAATCAGGAAGAAAAAAGAAAAGAAGAAAGAAAGATCAATTAACCGGAGAGGGAGGAATGAGAGGAGGAGAGAGAGAGTGTGTAGAGCGAGGAGAGACGAGGAGAAGTGAAAAGGGTGGAGGAGAGATGAGGGAGGAGTGACGAGAGGAGGGATGAGAGAGAGACGAAGGGAGGAGAGGAGAGAGAGACATGGGAAGGGGTGACACCGGTGGGGGAGAGGAGAGAGAAAGATGGAGAGACGAAGGAGAGACGAGAGGGAGGCAACAAACCACACACATAATAACAAAAAAAAAGAAAGTGGAGGAAGGGTAGAGAAAGAGAGGAAAGGAGGGAAGGAAAGGGAGATAAGGCAAAGAAGAGTGGGAATAAAGGAAGGAAAAATGCAAGGAGGAATGAAGAAGTAGTAATGATATTTCACTTTCCAAGCCTCGACGGAGAGGGCGGGGGAAGGGAAAAGTGTAAGAGGAAGGAAAAGAGAAGATGAGGGAGCAAAAGAAAGAAATAAGAAGGAAAGAGGAGGAGGAGGGAGGAGGAGGAGGGAGGAAAGCAACGCTGACCCCCCACGCCCCGAGGAGGAAGGAGGAGGAGGACGCGCCCGAAGACGGAGGGAGGACAGTCCCCCTCCCTTCTCCCGAAGGCCCCCAGACCCCGGAGGAGGAAGAGAGGGCGGAGGAGGAGGAAGAAAGAATAAGCCTCCCAGGGGCCGGCGCCCCCCCCCCCCCCCCCCCCCCCTACCCCGTGGCGATGGCACGCGCGAGCCATCCGTCTCCACCCCCCCCCCCCCCCCTAGGAAGAGAGAGGAGAGAAAGGAGGAGAGAGGGAGGAGGAGGAGGAAGAGGAGAGAGAGGAAGGAGGGAAAAGAAAAAAAAGGGGAAAGAAGAGGAGGAAGGAAAAGAGAGAAGAAGCAAGGAGCAGGGATATATATTTAAATATATTCAATAAAGTAAAATTAAGACATGTTTTTCGAAGAAGAGGAAAAAAGAACGGGGGGACCAGGAGGGACTTCGGGTGTGTTTTGTTAAAATATCACGTCTGGAAAGGACCTAAGAATGAGGGAATCTTTGAAATATGTGAAAATTGATTCGTGAGACCGAGGGATTTTCTTAAAAAAAAGAGAATCACATTGCAGACGGAGGCGAGAGAGGAGAGAGAGAGAAAAGGAGAGAGAAGAAGAGAGAGAGAGGAAATGAGAAAGCAGAGGGGATGACGAGAGAGGAGACGAGAGAGCGGAGACGAGAGAGAGAGGTACGAGAGAGCGAGAGATAGATAGAGGGAGAGAGAGAGGAGCGATGGAGAAGAGGAGAGGAGCGAGAGAGGCGGAGAAGAGAGAGAGAGAGCGAGAGGCCGGAGATGAGAGAGAGAGAGATGGACAGAGAGGAGGGAAGACCGGGACGAGACGAGACTGAGAGACAGGAGAGAGAGACGAGAGGCAGAGATGAGAGAGTGCGAGACGAGAGAGACGAGAGACGAGAGAGACGGGAAGAGGAGGAGAGCGGAGAGAGAGGCGAGAGATCCGAGAGAGAGAGAGAGAGAGAGGAGAGATGATGAATCTGGGACGGAGGGAGAGAGAGAGAGAGATGAGGAGCGAGAGAGAGAGCGAGAGAGAGGAGAGACCGCGAGAGAGTAGAGATGACAGAGAGGGAGACGGGAGCGAGGAGCCGGAGCGAGGTAGGGAGACGAGAGACGAGACGCAGAGAGAGAGGAGAGAGAGAGGACGGACGAGAGGAGAGGAGGAGGAGGAGAGGAGCGGAGAGACCGAGATGAAGAGAGAGAGAGAGGAAGAGATTGAAGTGAGAGAGGAGGGGGGAGGGGAGGAGATGGAGAAGAGAGAGAGGAAAAGAGAAGGAGAAGAGAGAGGAAGGAGGGAGAGAGAGGGAAGGAGAGGCAGAGCGGAGAGGAGGAGAGTGGACGAAGAGGAGAGGGAGACGAAGAGAGAAAGAGAGGAGGGAGGAGAGAGCAAGAGGGAAGAGACAGGACGGAGAGAGAGAGAGAGAGAGAGAGGGAGAGGAGAGGGAGAGGACGATGGAATTGCACACAGAATCGAGGAGAGAGAGCCAGAGGAAGAGACGAGAGAGAATGGAATGAGAGATGAGGAGAAGGAAGAGAGAAGGAGGGACAGGAGGAAACGGAGCCGAGATAGACGACGAGGAGAGGAGCGAGGGAGACGGAAGAGAGAGAGAGAGAGAGAGTCGCATAAATATACCGTCTTTCCACGACTTTTTCCACTCACAATGGAAAGCTTCACTCTTGTTCGCTCTACCTTCACTAATTACATTCAGGTGAACTAAACAAGGTATTTTAAAAGGAAACACCGAGTTTATATGTCTCCTGTACAGCTTATTAGAGGTACCGGAATCCTACCCCCCCCATTGCGTCCTAACAAACAAGGCGAATAACACTACACACACATAAAGTTAAACATAAAACACACACACACACCCACACACACACCCACACACACACACACACAAAGAAGACCAGAAAAAAAAAAATAATAGAATGTAGGTTTTTTTTTCTTCAGCTTAATGAAACTCTGGATTGAATGAATGTCTTTCTATTAACCACGAAAGGAAAGAAGGCAGATTGGAATTTAATTTTGGACGGAAAAAAGAATAATAATTTAACCACAAGGTCGTAATATCAAGGTACAGAAAAGTTCCTCTCCACTGTATGCATTAGTCATCCCTTCGTCCACCACCACCACCACCACCACCACCACCACCACCACCACCACCACCTTGTCGAGGCTTAAAGAAGACATGTTGCCTTGCTTCGGAATTAGTAACGAAACTTTAGAAATACGATTCGATGCAGCAACACACTATTACGATCTACTGAAATGGCTTAGACATTGACTACCTCCCCTGCTAAGCATACCCCTGCCACACCCTACCTTCCCTTACCTCTATCCCTGTTTCTTATCCCTTTAAATGTCTCTACCGACCTATTTTTTACCCTGCCATCCCTGCCAATGCCTTATAACTGTTAAAATATCTACCCTGCCACACTATCCCTTCCCTTACCTTACCTTGTTTCATTTCCCTTAAATTGAATGTCTCTACCGCCCTGTTTTTTTACCCTGTACCCCTACCAATGCACCTTATCAGTTAAAATACCTTCCCTGCTAAGCTTACCCCTGCCACACTATCCCTTCCCTTACCTCTACCCCTTAACATGTCTAGACTGCCCTGTTTCTTACCCTGCTACCCCTGCCAATACCATTTATATGCTAAAATGGCACTGTAGATGATTTCCCTTGCCGCTGACATGCCCGTACTCCTGACTTGCCCCTGCATGAGTCACCCTGCCTACCCTGCCAACCCCTGCCTTCCTCCGCTGCTGGAATGCGTAAAATTCTGACTTGTATTAGCTATTTCCTTATCTCACAGCACTCCAACTTGGCCCACAGACATAATATTGCTTTTATTGCTTTTATAGCTCTCTCTCTCTCTCTCTCTCTCTCTCTCTCTCTCTCTCTCTCTCTCTCTCTCTCTCTCTTTCTGAAAAACTATACATGTTGAAACCAATATGATGTCACAATAGTAAAATAATGAGAGAGAGAGAGAGAGAGAGAGAGAGAGAGAGAGAGAGAGAGAGAGAGAGAGAGAGAGAGAGAGAGAGAGAGAGAGAGAGAGAGAGAGAGAGAGAGAGAGAGAGAGAGAGAGTGTGTGTGTGTGAGAGACTCGTTATCACTCCCAAGAGTCGTTAGTAAGAGGAAACCTGAATTAATAGGCTCAATTAAAAGAGAGTAAGAGGGAGGAGGAGGAGGAGGAGGAGGAGGAGGAGGAGGAGGAGGAGGAGGAGGAGGAGGAGGAGGAGGAGGAAGAGGAGGAGGAGAAGGAGGAAGAAGAGGAGGAGGATAGATTGTCAGTGCATTCTAGAAGACGTTTCAAAGATAGCGATGCAGGTGATATCTCTCTCTCTCTCTCTCTCTCTCTCTCTCTCTCTCTCTCTCTCTCTCTCTCTCTCTCTCTCTCTCTCTCTCTTTTCTCTCTCTTTTAACACTGACATAAAGGTTATTTAAAGCAGAAAAAAATGAGGAAGGATTGAGAGAGAGAGAGAGAGAGAGAGAGAGAGAGAGAGAGAGAGAGAGAGAGAGAGAGAGAGAGAGAGAGAGAGAGAGAGAGAGAGAGAGAGAGAGAGAGAGAGAGAGAGATCATATAAATGGGATAATAGGAAGGGAGGAAAGGAAGGGAGGAAAGGAAGGGAAGAAGGGAAGGCAGCATAGAGGTAGGATGAAAGGGAGGGAGGAAGGGAGGGATCAAAGGAGGGATGAAAGGAGGGAGGAAGAAAGTGTGTGGAGGGGGTTGGGGGGGTTGAGGGGGTAGGGGGGGGAGCCTTCCCTCACTAATTAGGAATCCAGCACCTGTAATCAGCGGAGGCGGCGGTAAAGATGCACCTGAGACGCCTCGAAGGAAAGGTAAACAACAAACAAAGAAACAAAGAAACAAAACAAACAAACACACACACACACAAACAAACAAAGAGGAACGAGGAAGTAAAGAGGAGGAAAGGAAGGACGGAACAGAAAAAATACGAAAATAAATAAATAATAATAATAATAAATTAGAAAAAACGTATGAGAAAATAACAAACACAAGTCGACCTTTTCTATCTTTTAATCTCTCTCTCTCTCTCTCTCTCTCTCTCTCTCTCTCTTTTACTTTAAGATTATGTGTGTAGTTTTACCTTTTTTGGGGGGAGGGAAAGGAGGGATGGCAGGAGAGGCGATGGAGGGAAAGGAGAGGAGGAGGAGGAGGGGGAGGAGGAGGAGGAGGAGGAAGGGGACGAAGGATTGAGGGAAGGATAAGAAGAGGAGAGGAAACTAAAAAAAATGAGGAAAGGTGTGAGAAGGAGAAGGGAAGATACAAGGGGCAGAGGGGAAATTATGGGAATGTGAGGGGAAATTAGGAAGGGGAGGGAGGGAGGGTAGAGGAGATGGAGGGAAGGCAAAGAGAGAGGGAGGAAAGGGATTGAGGGCAGGAGAAGAAATGGAGGAAGAATGAAAATGATTAAGGAAAGAAACAAAATGGAAAGAAATAAGGAAAAAAAGAGAGGAAATAAGACAATATGGGAAGAAAGGAGGAGTGCCAATTAAGAAATCCTAACTTAATAACAAACTAATTACCATGGAAATAAGATAGGGGAGTGTAGGGGAAGAGAGGGGAAAGGAGGGGAGTGGAGGGGGGGAGTGGAGGGGGAAAGGAGGGGAGTGGAGGGGAAAAGGAGGGGGAAAGGAGGGGAAAGGAGGGTACAAAACACAGGTAGTTTATTTTTCATAGAAGTCACAGAAGTGGAAAAAAACTAACGAAGCGAAGAAGATGGAAACCTACCTTCTCTTTTATTTATTTTCCTTTTCATTTCTCACATTCGTTTCTACTCCTTGCTCTTCCTTTCATACTCCTCCTCCTGCCTCACTCCCTCCCTTCCTTCCTTCCTTCCTCCCTTCCTAATTGACGTTACAACAATACTATATTTTCTTACTTTTCCTTTTCCAACTTCTCTCTAACAGTGATTGGAGGTACTGAGCAAAAACCTTTATAATATACCAGGAACGAGACCCTTTTTTTTACACCCCTGACACCACGGATTCTCTCGCTGAGGTTGAAAAGGTGTGAGTCCTACCAGTAATTACGAAAGGGAAGAACAGGTTGTCAGCTTCAAAGGTAATTGCCTGCAGCGAAGGAGAGATGGAAGAAATATGAGAAGGAATGAAATATGATAAAAAAGAAGAAGAAAGAGTAAGGAAAGGTGAGGTAACTTAGAAGGATTAGAATGATAGAAAGGAGGAGGAAAAGGGAAGGGAAAAAGAGGTGAGATTACTAGTGGGGATTAAAGGGATTTGAAGGAGTGAAGAGGGAGGAGGAAAGAGGGAAAAATATGACGGTGGAGAGAGCATGAAATACCTGTGAAAGAGGGTCAGGTTTGGGGGAAGAGGGAGGGTGAGGGGAAGAGGGGAAGACGGAGGGAGAGGGTAAGGGGAAGAGGGGTGCGGGGAGGGGGTCATCACGTCTTCACCTGTAGTACCTGGACCAATAACCTGAGGTCAAACACACACCTGACGTCACCACACACACACACACACACACACACACACACACACACACACACACACACACACACACACACACACACACGTCTTGCGTAACCCCCTTCCTACGCCTCACGCCCTGTTGCTCCCTTTAGGTATTAGCTTTTTGTATGTCCGTGGATGGGCGTCTTGAGTGTTTATAGGCGGTGTGTGTGTGTGTGTGTGTGTGTCTGTGGGCGTGGGCGTGATGAGAATACCACACGAGCACCTGACGCCACCAGGAGAGGAGGTGTGGGAGAGGTAATAAGGATGAAGTAGTAAGGGAGAGCAAAATTTCAATGAGTGGAAAATCTGTCTCCAAGTTTCTAAGGTGGGAGAAGTAGGTTGAATTTTATAGGGAACTGAGGGAGGATAGGCCTATAGGTAGCTTCATGGGCGGCTTGGGGCACGGCTTCACTACGCAAGGGGCGGTAAGGGGCCAGGGATTTCAATTTACAGGGAGTGGTAGAGGTCAATTTGGTTTCAAGGGACGATAGATCACCTAACTGATATAGATTAATGAATAAAGTTTTTTTTCTCTCTAAGCAATCGGTCATGTATAGTTATTATGCTGTTGCTTTGTTGTTGCTGTCTGTTCATCCTTTATATTCCTTTGTATGCCTGTTACCAAGTGTCCCAGACAACCCTTCCCTGCCTGTAGGAGACAGTTTTTGCCCATTGGACCACTGATTATCCTTGTCCTCTGCGTTCATCCTTATCTATCCTCTCTTATAGTTCTTTTTCTTCTACTTATTCCCTCGCTTCTTTTCCTGTCTTCCATCGGGCGTTGAGGGAGGAAGGGTGATATCAGAAGACAGGAAGGGAGAGGATCAGAGTGATGGTGCCGTCACAGTGCTCCTTGACCTCGTCTTTCTCGACCCTGTGACTGATCGCATTAATGTCATCCCATACGTACAGTGTGTGTGTGTGTGTGTGTGTGTGTGTGTGTGTGTGTGTGTGTGTGTGTGTGTGTGTGTGTGTGTGTGTGTGTTGTGTGTGTGTGTGAATTTATTTTACATATTAAACACGTTGCAATCAAACATTGAGAGTTAGTTTTGATTTATGTATGATTGTCCTTTTTTACTTCTCTCGGAGGGAGAAAAAAAAAACCGATGAAAATATTTCCTGACACACACACACACACACACACACACACACACACACACACACACACACACACACACACACACACACACACACACACACAGCCAGCCACCCATCCTTCCAAACCTGATGTTAATGCCAGGCCAGGAAGTGTGACAGTGTGGTTTTGGGGACATTTTCACCTCTTTAAGAAATAGTCATGATTTATTTATTTATTTATTTTTTTACATTAAAAGGCTACTG
>JAPQNM010000048.1:3558395-3580895 GCA_029783475.1 Metacarcinus magister
TGTGTGTGTGTGTGTGTGTGTGTGTGTGTGTGTGTGTGTGTGTGTGTGTGTGTGTGTGTGTGTGTGTGTGTGTGTGAGGGTCTCTCCCCAAGTGTTAAAATGACTAATCGAACGTTACAATCTTTTAAAAGGAGGCGACGAAGAGGAGGAGGAGGAGGAGGAGGAGGAGGAGGAGGAGGAGGAGGAGGAGGAGGAGGAGGAGGAGGAGGAAGAGGAGGAAGAGGAGTTTTCTTTACCTTTCAACTTGTTTCTTTCTGGTTGGTGAGGACAATCGTTTTAATTAATTTAAAGACACGATCAAATTCTTTTGTTCACTTTTACGAAGAAGATTGAAAAAAAAAGTAAACACAATCCAATCCTTCTTCATGAATATTTCTTTGAGGTTCTATGTTTTTCAAGGGAGACAGATTTTCCCTTACAAGAATTCAAGCTGGATTTCAGGAAGAGATTCAAACGATTAGATTGAGATTCCAGAAAACCCTTTGAGTGAACACTAGATTGTTACAAAGGAAAGCTTGAGTCCGCCTCGATGGACGGCTTGTGTGAAGGGAAGAGAAAGAGAAAGAGAAAGAGAAAGAGAGAGAGAGAGAGAGAGAGAGAGAGAGAGAGAGAGAGAGAGAGAGAGAGAGAGAGAGAGAGAGAGGGCGAGGGTAATGAAAGAGAGGGAAAGAGGGAAAGAAAGATTCAATATAGGTGTTCCAGGGAGACAAAGGGGAATGCACTGTGTCCTGGGAACGAGTGTGGACGGAGGTAAATGTTTGTTAATCCAATATAGACGTGTAACCACTTTATGGGATTAGCGGGGAGGAGTTAATGACAATATGGATTTCTGTGGTTCATCCAAATTTTGTAAAAGAAATTGTACAAAAATAGACGGATTGTGGGAGATGAAAGGAAAATATATAAGATAGAGAAGGAGGAAGAGGAGGAAGAAGAAGAGAGGAGGAGGAGGAGGAGGAGGAGGAGGAGGAGGAGGAGATAATACCAGGAGATTATGGAGGTGAAAAGATAAAAGGATAGTTTCAAAAATGAGAATGAGATGCCAGGAAATTTACATGAAGATGAGAATAACGATGAAAGCGAAAATGAGAAGGACGACGACCACCATGACGGCGATGATGAAGGTGAAGATGAAGATGATTATGATGATGATGATGATAATGATTTAAGAAGGTGAAATGACAGGAAGAAAGAAAGAGTGGAGAGGAAGTGAAAGGAACTTGTGGAGAAAAGTGGAGGAAGTTCATGAAACAGTCAATCGATACAAGGCAGTGGAAAGGCAACAGGTGGATTATCGAGATGAGTGGGAGGGATAGAGGGGAGGAGAAGGGAAGGAAGGGAAGAAGGGAAGGAGAGAAGGAAGAGCGTATGGGAGGAGGAGAACACGTGTAAGAAAGGGCGAGGGTCAACAGGTGGAGGGAACACACACGAAACACGTCCAGGACATTGTGTGAGGGTGGAGGCACGCGGGTGGAGGGTGATAGGCATGTCAGGTACAAAGTGTGGACCTGTGTTGGGGAGCACTTTGTGGCAGCCAGGGTGAGGCGCACGCACACGCACACACACACACACACACACACACACACACACACACACACACACACACACACACACAACACCCTTGGGTGCTCAAGGGGGACACAAAGGTGTTGGAGGGAGACACCCTGCTGAGAGGGGAGCCATGAGGGGGAATCTGAGCCAAAGTTGAGGTGTGACGCTTACCTTGAGTTTGTGAACCTCGCGGCGGAGACGAGTGGCCTCCTCTGTGGTCTTTTTCAGCTGCCGCCTCATGTCCATGGTCTCGGCCTCTAACACGTCGATCCGCAGGTCACGGTCTCGCACCTCAGCCTTCAGCTCGGGCACCAGGCCCTTGAGGTAGTTGTAGTCTTCAGGATACACGGGTTTGGGGGCCCCGCGCCCATTCCCCGGGCCAGGCCCACCCGGGGGTCCCTCCTGGTGGTGATGGTTGTTGTGATGATGGTGGTGATGGTGGTGGCCGCCAGTCTGGCCTGACGTGCCATTTCCCATGGTGGCCACCGGCATGGGTGAGGGCTGGGGGGTGGGGGCGTGGGGCGGGGCGGGGGCGGTGGGATGCTGGGACGAGAGCGGGGCGGCGGCGGCGTACACCGGCCGGTCCAAAATCTGCGACAAACTGACGGGACCGCTGGTGCTAGCGGGCTGCTCCACGTTTGTCCCGCCCCCCGCCCCGCCTCCCGCCTCGACCCCGCCCCCTTCTTCGGCTGTGTCACTGCTCTTTTCCTTCTGCTGCCATTGGTGGGTCTCCGTGCCGCCGTTGAGGTCCAGCGGGCGTGGTGGGACGGCGCAGGACTGACAGGCAGCTGTGTTCTGTGGCGGGGACTCGGGTGGGGTTGGGGCTTCCTCATTGAGGGTAGCCTCCTGCAGCATGCGACTCATCTCCCGCACGCTGTCCGGGTACTCCATCCTGCAATGAAAATAATACAACGTGAGCCGTTTAGAAAGGCAGGCTTTAAGTTTACAATAATCAGTGTTAATCACATGACCACATAATGAGTGTCAAGATACAGAGTTATGTACCACATCTATGTTAAGTCATCTACTTCTCATGTCCTTCCTCGGTTGTAGCTCATTCTTTGTCTTTGATCTACCTACTGATACTTTACCTTTAATTTCTAAGTATTCAACACACTTCACCCAATCATTCTCATCCTTTATCTCCACATGACCAAACCAAGACTATCATCCAATTATCCTATCACTGAGGCTCTCAATTCCAAGTCATTTTCTCATTCATTCACTTGCAGGACGATCTCAGTACCATTACACAACAGCCTCACGATGCTCACTCCACCATGACCGCCTCCTAACACTTTTAACAGACTAAATTTCACTACAACAAAACCCCACCGTTCTCACACACACGTGCACAGTCCACCCTTCACATGCAGGGAAAGCCCTCATGTTGCTACGGGAAATTAACTCCCTGAACTTCTACCTGCACCTAACTCTTGCCATAGAGTTGGCTTCGGCTTCACTTCCTGCTTTGGGAAGAAAATTTAAAACCAAAATAAGAGTCAACAAAGAATAAGAAAAGCATCCGGTAAAACAAAGACAGAAAAAAAGTGAGAAAAAAAAACTCTGGCACACAGAGGCCGCTCACCAACAATAAAAAGGCGCCTCAAAGGAGTAAAAATATATGCAGTAGAAGAGTGGCAGCAGTGGCGTCTGTACCCTGTTGACTCGTAAAGAAAGAGGCAGGAAAAAAAGGGTGTACTCGCGCTGCTCTTAAATTTACTCTCAAGACGGGAGAGGAACTGAGTGTTTAACCAAGAATTACCTGACATTTTTAGAAACACAACTACTGGAGGACAAACAAATACACGGCATTGTCCGCCACTATGAAAGGCTTGTCGATGCGCGCGTGTTCCTGCTACGCCGCTGCCCTGCTCGATGTGCGCCTCAGGAGGAAGCAATTCAAGGAGTTACGTTTCATCGGAGCACCAAGGGCCGGATGGGGCGGGGCGGGGCGGGGATGGTAAGACAGTAAGACTCAAGAAGGTACATCCCCACCCCATCCCATCCCCACAAACGTTTGATCCCTCTGAAGAAAATGAAAAGCCCGAGGGAGATGCTGCAGAAAGAAAACGAGCAGGAAAAGAAGCCGAAGAACAGTTGTCTTTCCGAACAGAAACAGATACGATGCAGTTTTCAAGACACGGAATTAAAACACGCGCCGAGCCCACCGCCGGGAAGGGACGGAAGGAACAACAAGAAGACTAAATCCGAAACGCGCCGCCCAACTGAACTCAACCGGACTCATCACGAAGATCAAGGACCGGTTTTGGGGGGGGCGGTGGGGGGAGAGACATAGAAACAAAGATAAGAAAAGAAAATGAAGTATACTGAAAAAATATACGAGAAATATTAATATTTTTCTTATAATATATCAATGGAGAGAGAGAGAGAGAGAGAGAGAGAGAGAGAGAGAGAGAGAGAGAGAGAGAGAGAGAGAGAGAGAGAGAGAGAGAGAGAGAGAGAGAGAGAGAGAGAGAGAGATTACTGTAATTCAACGTTATTTTTTTTGCCATAATGTTGGTAGCAGGACTCTTGTGTAACCTTTGCTTTTGATGAAGGAAATAAACATATGAAAGGGGAGGAGGAGGAGGAGGAGGAGGAGGAGGAGGAGGAGGAGGAGGAGGAAGAGGAGGAGGAAGGAAGGAAAAGCTCTAAGGGAGGAACTATTCAAGAAGAGTAAGAAAAAATTAAGGATGACAAACAGGATACGAATAAATAATAATAATAATAAAAATATAAAGCCGGAAAAAACAGGACGACAGGAACAGGAGAAGCAACAGTAAATCAGAACAAGACCTTTTTAATCTCCGACCAAAAAAGGGAAGAGATTTATGTAATAGTTTGCACACGTGTCCTCTCTCTCTCTCTCTCTCTCTCTCTCTCTCTCTCTCTCTCTCTCTCTCTCTCTCTCTCTCTCTCTCTCTCTCTCTCAAACATCGAAGTACCAAGACGTGATATAGTCAACATTACATCCTATCTATTAACTTCTCTCCTCTCCTCTCCCCTCCTCTCCTCTCCTCTCCTCTCCCCTCACTCCCTCCTTCTATTAGCTCTTCCCCTTACATCCCAAACCTGAGTCACCACAAGGCACCGCGTACAACCCTTAACACCAAGCCTGTCTGTTTCTATAATTGTAAAGGCGCCGTTCACCGCTCCTCTCCGCTCCACTTCACTCCGCCCCGCCCCGTGACCCTGCTTCATATGGGCAGCGTCCGGAGGTTGAGGAAGGGAGCAAGGTTAAGAGGGATGAGGAAAAAGTAGGAAGTGTAAAGGATATGATTAACAAAGTGAAGTGTGAGGACTGGCTATGTGTGTGTGTGTGTGTGTGTGTGGTCAGGAAAGGAAGGGAAGGGAAAGGAGTATTGATGTCTGTAGGGAAAGGGATAAAAAATAGGTAACTGGATGGATGTGAATGGAGAAGAATAGAAGGTAAATTATAAAGTTAGGAACGGAAAAGAAATGGTATGAGTAGAGAGATTTACGAGATGGAAAGAGGGGAGGAGCGAAAAAAGATAAATGAGAGAAAAGAAGAGAGATTTAAGAGGAAGAGAGAAAAAGCGTGTGAGAGAGAAAGGGTAATAGACAGACAGGTGTGTAAAAAGGAGGAAACGAATGAGAAGATAGAAGAGAAGGAGAGAAGAGGTGAGAGAAAAAAAAATATGAACCTCTCATACTATGATATATAGAAGTAAAACCCCACATCTTTTTTTCTTCTCTAGGTTTGGCATGAAAAAAAAGCGGAAGGTCGTAGGGAAAAGAAGACAGATAGACAGACTTAAAGACGACCTCAAAACACATTCACCATTTTTGATCATATTTTTTTTTATATAAGAACACAAACAAGAACACACACACAAAAAAATAATTCCCCTTTTCCTCTTACTACTACTACTACTACTACTACTACTACTACTACTACTACTACTACTACTACTACTACTACTACTACTACTTCTTCTACTTCTACTACTACTACTACTGCTACTACTACTACTACTTCTACTACTACTACTACTACTATTACTTCTACTACTACTACTACTACTACTACTACTATACTACTACTACTACTACTACTACTATAAAATTTAGCATATTGAAGTAAAATCAGGTAATCAGATTTAGCATAAGTTGAAGTGTTTGTTTGGTTATCAGAGTGACGATAACCTCTCTGATTTATGGCTTGAGTGTGTGTGTGTGTGTGTGTGTGTGTGTGTGTGTGTGTGTGTGTGTGTGTGTGTGTGTGTGTGTGTGTGTGTGTGTGTGTGTGTGTGTGTGTGTGTGTGTGTGTATAGCAGGATGCCAGGATGCGGGATTCTCATTCTCTCTCTCTCTCTCTCTCTCTCTCTCTCTCTCTCTCTCTCTCTCTCTCTCTCTCTCTCTCTCTCTCCCAAGGGTACTGCAGAATGCTGTTAGTCAGTCAGTCACTTAAGTCAATTTATGGTCATTATGTACATTTTTCACTTACTTCTCGTCACTTTAAACTTCCCTCTTACCTACCCCTATTCTCTCTCTCTCTCTCTCTCTCTCTCTCTCTCTCTCTCTCTCTCTCTCTCTCTCTCTCTCTCTCTCTCTCTCTCTCTCTCTAAACGGTGCTTCAATTCTGTCCTCTCACTGATTAATGGTATCGCTTATTCTCCCTCGTCCCTCAGTCTCCCCTAACTCTGTCACTCTTGCCCCTTCCTTTCCCTCTTCAGCCCTTCCCTTCCCTTCCCTTTTGTCTTTCTCGCTGACCTTCCCACTCCTTCATTACTCCTCACTCTCACTCTCTCACCCCCACTCCGTCTATCCCCTCACTCCCTCATCCTGTTTCCGTCTAGTAATGTTATTATTCTTGGGAAATTGATTCACGTAATGGAAAAAAAAGTGTTGCCAGAAAATATTGTTTCCAGAAGTCTTGTAAGGATTTTTCTATCTAAGGAAATGTTGTTACATGATTAAGTGTGTCGTGTGTGTCACTTATTATCACTACTACTACCACTACTACTACTACTACTACTACTACTACTACTACTACTACTACTACCTCTACTGCTACTACTACTACTACTACTACTACTACTACTACCTCTACTGCTACTACCTCTACTGCTACTACTACTTTTATTATTAGAAAACCTAGCAATTTACAGCACAAATGTGAATGTTAAGTTCATATCTATAGAAAAAAGTCAACATAATGGCAAAGAACAAAATGAATGTGCCACATATAATTTCAGAGTCACCTTCACAGTGAACACAGCTACTCAAGTTGCTAGTACATAAAACACAGCAACTGTCTAAAGTTTAGTTGTCACGAAAAACAGTTAGACAAATTAGAAGGCATTAGTCAGTCAGTCAGTCGTTGAGTCAGTCAGTCAGTCAGTCAGTCATTGAGTTGTTTGGTTGGCTGGTTATTTTCTTATTTGGTTCGTTACTAAAGTACTTCCTGAATTATTTAGTTCATTACAAAATTATTCAGTTGGTTAGTTAATGAGGTAGACACGTAATTAAAGGGTTAGGCCTATATAGGTGAATTTGTAAATATATTAAACGCGTGGGTGAGGTATGGAACCATTTTACCATAATAAACAAGTAAAGAAGTCCTCAGCACCGCGGCAATAAGAATACCAGACATATTTTGTAGAAGTGACAGGCTGTGTGGCGCCCAACTTGACCCTCATCCTCCGCCTCAGCACAGGTCAGACCGAGGCTTCAAGGCGGCCTAAGATTGCAACGTTAAAGAGAACATTTCACCGCAAGTCCTTCCAACATTTACTAATCTGGAGGAAGGAAACTGACTCTGCACCCTAAGGCTCCTCCTCCCTCCCCACAACTTCCCCAACTATGCCTCCCTCCCCTCCCCTCCCCTCCCCTCCCTTCCCTTCCCTTCCCTTCCCTTCCCTCCCTCCCTCTTCGTTCTTAAAAGGCCGATCAAAGGAGCGAAGAAGTTTTGTAACTTTTACTTTTTATCGACAATGCGCCGTGTCTTTGTTGGGTCACTGCCAGTCAGAACCAGAGTGGCTCTCCCCCCCTCCCACCCACCCCACCCTCTTCTTCCACCCTCCCTCTACTGCCTCAATCCAACCTCCTCCACCACCTCTCCACCTCCACTTAGTCACGTGACCTCAGCAACACAATGCCTCAACGCTCAACAACAGGAACAATGCCACAAGGCTCCTAATGGCGGCCTGAGGTGCACCCAGTGTTAGGTGGCACTGGAGGTGAGTGGAGGAGGGGGATGGGGGGGGGGCAAACACCCTCCCTCACAAGCTGGCTGTGTTAATTCCTACAAACAAAGCAACCTACTCCCCTCCACTCCTCCCCTCCACTCCTTAACGCCTTGCTCCTCCACGCTTCTGTTTAAACTCAAAATTATTGCAGTTGCAGTTCTGTAAATGCCTTCAACATAACCTTAGAACATGGACTGTCGCCTTCCAGTACATTATTGCCCGCAGACCCACGAGACGCTCCACCCACACACACACACACACACACACACACACACACACACACACACACACACACACACACACGCACACACGGGTATAACACAACCCAGCTTCCTGTCGCGTAAGTAAGTTAGCAGATGACTGGAAATGATGTCCATAGTGTGTGTGTGTGTGTGTGTGTGTGTGTGTGTGTGTGTGTGTGTGTGTGTGTGTGTGTGTGTGTGTGTGTGTGTGTGTGTGTGTGACGAACTGTTTTACATGTCAAGACTTCCACGTTTTGACACACACATGAACACACGAAAGAGAGAGAGAGAGAGAGAGAGAGAGAGAGAGAGAGAGAGAGAGAGAGAGAGAGAGAGAGAGAGAGAGAGAGAGAGAGAGAGAGAGAGAGAGAGAGAGAGAGAGAGAGAGAGAGAGAGAGTTAAACAAAGCATCACCGCCACTATAATAATTCTGCCGTTTTAGTCTCTTTTTTTATATTTACTCTAATGTTTTACTCTATTTCTTCAGACGCTGTTGTGGTGATATTTCCCTCTCTTTTTTTAGGCTGTTTGTCAGGTGAAATCCAATAAAGAGGACCATTTGTATAGAAAGCCGCGTTCCGTTTTTTTTTTTTTTATTAATCTTTGTTTGTTGTCGCTCTCCATTCCGAGGCTTGTGTGGATGCTGTTGTTGTTGTTGTTGTTATTGTTGTTGTTGTTGTTGTTGCTGGTGCTGGGAGAGGCGGGGGTATTGTTTTCGGTACGTAATGTGCGTCCCGGTCTAATTATGAGACGGAATGAGGCTTTTAAAAACGTCTAAGTGCTAAGAAATTAACTCCGCGTCTTGCAATACACTGTCTGTCTTCGAGGTAATCATATCTTCTGTTGTTAATTTTTCTCTTTATGAACAGTAAAACAAAGACATAAATAGACACACACACACACACACACACACACACACACACACACACACACACACACACACATACACACACACACTCCGCCTTTCACTCCTCTCCCTCCACTTCTATTGATGCTGCTATTCTGAGTGTATACAGCAGCAATCCCGAGAGAATGCTGCTCTTTTTCTCTCAGATGATATCACCCCCCCCCCAAGGCCCTCCAAGCATCCCCCAAGCACCCTCATCCACATCCTTGGCAGCCTCCACGTCCTCTCATCCATCTGCCTCTCCACCTTACTCACTAATACATGGAAGGAAAACAGAAGGAGGTAACTGTTAATTAAGAAATCTTTTTTGAATAACTTTTGTACCTTTGAAGATAATAAATGAAAATCTTCCACATAGCAAATGGAGCGTGAGACCTGTAATTGGAAAGGAAGAGAAAGAAGAGACAGAAGGAAAGAAAAGAATTGCTACAACAACAACAACAACTACTACTACTACTACTACTACTACTACTACTACTACTACTACTACTACTGCTCTATCAGAATAATCACTGGTTCTGTTCGTAAGCCATATTTTTTTTTCTCCATTCAACTGTAAATCCAAATATATACAAATAAATTCGCTTCTCCACCAACTGTATAAGGACACGCCTCAATGAACTTCCAATAGACGTTGTGCAATAATAATGAGAAAAAAGAATAAACCTTTTCTTCCACAATGTATCAAAAGCAGATATTCGGTGAGCATTGAACATGACATTGATTGAAGATGATCAGGATTACCAAGGGATGGCGACCGTGTGTGTGTGTGTGTGTGTGTGTGTGTGTGTGTGTGTGTGTGTGTGTGTGTGTGTGTGTGTGTGTGTGTGTGTGTGTGTGTGTGTGCGTGCGTGTGCGTGTGTGTGATCGTCTCTCTTTCTTTCTCTTTCTGAGGTTTCTTCATTTCCATTATCTTAAGAAAACCGAAGAAGATTGGTTTCGATTTATACAAGAAACGTATGCAAATTATTCCTTTCTTTCTCTCTCTCTCTCTCTCTCTCTCTCTCTCTCTCTCTCTCTCTCTCTCTCTCTCTCTCTCTCTCTCTCTCTCTCTCTCTCTCTCTCTCTCTCACACACACACACACGATCACACAATATAACTCTAGTGATGTCAAAACCAATTCCCTCTCCATTTTCTCGTCCTCTCCCTACCTTTTCCTACACACACACACACACACACACACACACACACACACACACACACACACACACACACACACACACACACACACACACACAGACCTCCTCCCTATACCCACACAATAGTACGTCCGGGAGAAGGGAAGGAAACGAACCGAAACAAGTACAAGAAGGGAAAGGGAATGGGGGAAGGGCAGGAAAAAAAAAATGGTGGTAGGAAGAAAGGAAGGAAGGAAGGAAGGAAGGAAGGAAGGAGAGGGGAGGTGAAAGTGTGTTCTCATCCCCTCTTGTGAATCTTATATCCAGTAGAATTTCCCTCGGGTTTCCACGCCACTTGAACCAAGGTTTAATAAAGTTATGAATTCTGTCACAGTAAAGATATTTCTACCTGTTGAGTGAAAAAAAAAAATAATACTAATAATACTCTGCTGCGTTACTATTACAGAGAGAGAGAGAGAGAGAGAGAGAGAGAGAGAGAGAGAGAGAGAGAGAGAGAGAGAGAGAGAGAGAGAGAGAGAGAGAGAGAGAGAGAGAGAGAGAGAGAGAGAGAGAGAGAGAGAGAGAGAGAGAGTTAGAGAGAGAGTTATATTTGTACGCCTTTACTGGAGTGTTAAATAGCGAAATGGGGTGAGGAGGAGGAACACATAGGAACACATAGGAAGAACAAACAGCAACAGGCCTGCTGGCCCTTACGAGGCTGTTTGTGAGTACACTATCTAGTCTAGAGTGAAGGATACAGGATAGTAAGGGTGAAGGCTTCTCTCCCCAGCCATGGCTGGCAGGGAAAGGAAGGCCAACCAAGACCAGACTGTCACTACTGTCACTACCACTACTGCTACCACTACTTCCTGGCAAGCGATGTCAGGCCACTAGCGACGTCTTTTGAATCGACATTTCGTAAGTTAGGTACATCAGGATGAACTTACTCAAAGTTTGCTACGTTAACGGATAGTATTATAGTTGTGGATTGGCTTCTAAATATTTGTCAAGTCTATTTTTGAACGTAGTAATTGTTTTACTGTCGACGACATTGGCGGGCAGGGAGTTCCAAACGTTAACGATCCGATTGAAAAAGAAGTGCTTGGCTTTGTTTGATGTGAATCTTTTACCAGTAATCTTAAAAGAATTATGTCTTCATGTTATATTTGATCAATCAAAAGTAATGTAATCTTCTGTATTGATATCATCGAATCCTTTGATTATCTTGAACATTTCAATGAAATCCCCTCGCATCCTTCGTTTCGGTGGTAATGGCAGGTTAAACATAACTTATTGCCAGTATTAACCCTTACACTGCCGAGGTCTTTTCTAAGTGTTCGATTTATAGATTTTTAAAAATATTATGATTTTATTCAAATTTTTCTTATTAATGATAAAAATAAATATTAATGATAAAAATAAATAATAATGATAAAAATAAATAATAATGATACAAATAAATATTAATGATAAAAATAAATATTAATGATAAAAATAAATATTAATGATAAAAATAAATATTAATGATAAAAATAAATATTAATAATAAAAATAAATATTAATGATAAAAATAAATATTAATGATAAAAATAAATATTAATGATGAAAATAAATATCAATGATAAAAATAAATATCAATGATAAAAATAAATATCAATGATAAAAATAAATATTAATGATAAAAATAAATAATAATGATAAAAATAAATAATAATGATAAAAATAAATAATAATGATAAAAATAAATATTAATGATAAAAATAAATATTAATGATAAAAATAAATATTAATGATAAAAATAAATATTAATGATAAAAATAAATAATAATGATGAAAATAAATATTAATAATAAAAATAAATATTAATGATAAAAATAAATATTAATGATAAAAATAAAAATTAATGATAAAAATAAATACTAATGATAAAAATAAATATTAATGATAAAAATAAATATTAATGATAAAAAATAAATATTAATGATAAAAATAAATAATAATGATACAAATAAATAATAATGATAAAAAATAAATATTAATGATAAAAATAAATATTAATGATAAAAATAAATATCAATGATAAAAATAAATATTAACGATAAAAATAAATATTAATGATAAAAATAAATATTAATGATAAAAATAAATATTAATGATAAAAATAAATAATAATGATAAAAATAAATAATAATAATAAAAATAAATATTAATGATAAAAATAAATATCAATGATAAAAATAAATAATAATGATAAAATAAATATTAATGATAAAAATAAATATTAATAATAAAAATAAATATTAATGATAAAAATAAATATTAATGATAAAAATAAATATTAATGATAAAAATACTGGAGTGTTAAATAGCGAAATGGGGTGAGGAGGAGGAACACATAGGAACACATAGGAAGAACAAACAGCAACAGGCCTGCTGGCCCTTACGAGGCTGTTTGTGAGTACACTATCTAATCTAGAGTGAAGGATACAGGATAGTAAGGGTGAAGGCTTCTCTCCCCAGCCATGGCTGGCAGGGAAAGGAAGGCTAACCAAGACCAGACTATCACTATTGTCACTACCACTACTGCTACCACTACTTCCTGGCAAGCGATGTCAGGCCACTAGCGACGTCTTTTGAATCGACATTTCGTAAGTTAGGTACATCAGGATGAACATACTCAAAAGTTTGCTACGTTAACGGATAGTATTTTAGTTGTGGATTGGCTTCTAAATATTTGTCAAGTCTATTTTTGAACATAGTAATTGTTTTACTGTCGACGACATTGGCGGGCAGGGAGTTCCAAACGTTAACGATCCGATTGAAAAAGAAGTGCTTGGCTTCGTTTGATGTGAATCTTTTACCAGTAATCTTAAAAGAATGACGTCTTCTTATTATATTTGATCAATCAAAAGTAATGTAATCTTCTGTATTGATATTATCGAATCCTTTGATTATCTTGAACATTTCAATTAAATCCCCTCGCATCCTTCGTTTTTCTAGGCTGAATAAGTTTAGTTCTTTAAGTCTTTCTTCATAAGGTTTATTTTTCAGCCTTGGAATAATTTTTGTTATTCTTCGCTGGACTCTTTCCAGTTTGTCATTGTCCTTTATGTAATATGGGGACCAAAACTGTACGCAATACTCAAGATGGGGTCGTACTAGTGAATTATACAGTTTTAATATGACTTTTTCTGATTTATTTTCGAAAGTACGCCCAATAAAGCCGACCAATCTGTTAGCAGTTTTAACTACCTCTGAGCAATGTTGACTGGGTTTTAAATCGTTTGATATTGTGATTCCCAGATCTTTTTCCTTGTTTACTGTAGAAAATGGTTTACCATTCATTGAGTACTGAACGTGATCATTATTTCTTCCGATGTGTAGTACCTTGCATTTTTAACGTTAAATTTCATTTGCCATTTGATTGTCTCCATTAATTTACATACAACTGATGTCAGACTGATTGGCCTATAATTTCCAGGTTGTGACATGTCCCCCTTTTTGAAGATTGGTGTTACATTTGCACGTTTCCAATCTGATGGAACTTTACCATCTCTTAAGGATTTATTGAATAACATTGTAAGCGGTTTACTGATCAGAGTCTGTTTGATTACTCGTGTAGTGTACATAGCCTTCCTTTGACCTTAAATGCTGCTGCATCAAGAAAAGGCTCATTAGAATTAGGTATATAGAGGACGAAAACAATTCAATTCCCACCGCTCGCTTGGTCATGACCGGCCGATCAAAATCTTCACTACTGACTCTGTCACCGGTGCCAATGGCTATGGAAGTTATTTATTTTCATTCTTAAATGCTGCTGCATCAAGATAAGGCTCACTAGAATTAGGTATATAGAGGCAGAAAACAATTCAATTCCCACCGCTCGCTTGGTCATGACCGGCCGATCAAAATCTTCACTACTGACTCTGTCACCGGTGCCAATTGCTATGGAAGTTATTTATTTTCATTCTTAAATGCTGCTGCATCAAGATAAGGCTCATTAAAATTAGGTATATGGAGGAAGAAAACAATTCAATTCCCACCGCTCGTTCGGACATGACCGACCGATCAAAATTTTCACTACTGACTCTGTCACCGGTGCCAATGGCTATGGAAGTGATTTATTTTCATTAAAAAATGTAATGCAGCACTTTTATTGCAGTGTCAAGCTCCATCGAGAGGATATGATAGCCATCAGTAACACGCGTATACTCCTACACACGACACGTTACCCCATAAGGAACACATATTGTCTTAACGTCCACGAATATTCTTGTAATGACTGTTACAGCTCAAAGCAGTTCATAGCTAAGTCTTACGACACGTTTAACCATCTTACAGACCCTCGTGGATGTCTAGAATTGACCTCAACATATGGTGTATTTCTGTCATTTTTTCTACTCCGGGAAATTTTTTGCAAAATTTCCTCTTCGATTTTGTTTTTTTTAAACTATGTTGTACATGGGAATAATGTAAGACTTTCAGCATAGTTTCAGTTAATTTCACCAGAAACTTTTATTGCTATAAATTAATTTATTTGGGTTAAAACAGATGATAAAATCAGTATGGTGGATCTAATACCTTACCAATGTTGATGGAAAAGATATCAGATATTCCTTATGAAATTACCAACTAATAAACAAAGCACTTTGTTCAATTGGTATCTTAGCTTAGAAGCTAATATTGTTTGTTTAATGATATCACTATTTTAGTAGATAACTATTTTTCATGAGATAGATACCGATCAAATATAACAAAGAGTTATATTGTGAAATCATAAATATTTTTCTCCTCTTTTTAAACCCTATCCCATTCCAATCCTGCGTCTAGTTTCTTTTTTCATTATTTATAATCTACGTAATTTACGTGAGGACGTAATATATATTTTCTTAATATTGTGTTTATCAGTACTTGTTACATACCATAAGGATCAGAAAAAGGTGCAGATTTTGAAGCATTGCTTGAAAATTCAATACGAGTAAAACGATAGGAGTTACAACTAGTTTAAGTAGAACATATGATGAAAACAAGTTTTTATACACTATTTCAGGATGGCAGAGTCTGTTTGATTACTCCTGTAGTGTACATAGCCTTTCTTTGACCTTCTTAAATGCTGCTGCATCAAGATAAGGCTCACTAGAATTCGGTATATAGAGGCAGAAAACAATTCAATTCCCACCGCTCGTTCGGTCATGACCGGCCGATCAAAATCTTCACTACTGACTCTGTCACCGGTGCCAATGGCTATGGAAGTTATTTATTTTCATTCTTAAATGCTGCTGCATCAAGATAAGGCTCACTAGAATTAGGTATATATAGGCAGAAAACAATTCAATTCCCACCGCTCGCTCGGTCATGACCGGCCGATCAAAATCTTCACTACTGACTCTGTCACCGGTGCCAATGGCTATGGAAGTTATTTATTTTCATTCTTAAATGCTGCTGCATCAAGATAAGGCTCACTAGAATTAGATATATAGAGGCAGAAAACAATTCAATTCCCACCACTCGCTCGGTCATGACCGGCCGATCAAAATCTTCACTACTGACTCTGTCACCGGTGCCAATGGCTATGGAAGTTATTTATTTTCATTCTTAAATGCTGCTGCATCAAGATAAGGCTCACTAGAATTAGGTATAAAGAGGCAGAAAACAATTCAATTCCCACCGCTCGTTCGGACATGACCGACCGATCAAAATTTTCACCACTGACTCTGTCACCGGTGCCAATGGCTATGGAAGTGATTTATTTTCATTAAAAAATGTAATGCAGTACTTTTATTGCAGTGTCAAGCTCCATCGAGAGGATATGATAGCCATCAGTAACCCGCGTATACTCCTACACACGACACGTTACCCCGTAAGGAACACATATTGTCTTAACGTCCACGAATATTCTTGTAATGACTGTTACAGCTCAAATCAGTTCATAACTAAGCTTTACGACACGTTTAACCATCTTACAGACCCTCGTCGATGTCTAGAATTGACCTCAACATATGGTGTATTTCTGTCATTTTTTCTACTCAGGGAAATTTTTTGCAAAATTTCCTCTTCGATTTTGTTTTTTTTAAACTATGTTGTACATGGGAATAATGTAAGACTTTCAGCATAGTTTCAGTTAATTTCACCAGAAACTTTTATTGCTATAAATTAATTTATTTGGGTTAAAACAGATGATAAAATCAGTATGGTGGATCTAATACCTTACCAATGTTGATGGAAAAGATATCAGATATTCCTTATGAAATTACCAACTAATAAACAAAGCACTTTGTTCAATTGGTATCTTAGCTTAGAAGCTAATATTGTTTGTTTAATGATATCACTATTTTAGTAGATAACTATTTTTCATGAGATAGATACCGATCAAATATAACAAAGAGTTATATTGTGAAATCATAAATATTTTTTCTCCTCTTTTTAAACCCTATCCCATTCCAATCCTGCGTCTAGTTTCTTTTTTCATTATTTATAATCTACGTAATTTACGTGAGGACGTAATATATATTTTCTTAATATTGTGTTTATCAGTACTTGTTACATACCATAAGGATCAGAAAAAGGTGCAGATTTTGAAGCATTGCTTGAAAATTCAATACGAGTAAAACGATAGGAGTTACAACTAGTTTAAGTAGAACATATGATGAAAACAAGTTTTTATACACTATTTCAGGATGGCAGAGTCTGTTTGATTACTCCTGTAGTGTACATAGCCTTTCTTTGACCTTCTTAAATGCTGCTGCATCAAGATAAGGCTCACTAGAATTCGGTATATAGAGGCAGAAAACAATTCAATTCCCACCGCTCGTTCGGTCATGACCGGCCGATCAAAATCTTCACTACTGACTCTGTCACCGGTGCCAATGGCTATGGAAGTTATTTATTTTCATTCTTAAATGCTGCTGCATCAAGATAAGGCTCACTAGAATTAGGTATATATAGGCAGAAAACAATTCAATTCCCACCGCTCGCTCGGTCATGACCGGCCGATCAAAATCTTCACTACTGACTCTGTCACCGGTGCCAATGGCTATGGAAGTTATTTATTTTCATTCTTAAATGCTGCTGCATCAAGATAAGGCTCACTAGAATTAGGTATATAGAGGCAGAAAACAATTCAATTCCCACCACTCGCTCGGTCATGACCGGCCGATCAAAATCTTCACTACTGACTCTGTCACCGGTGCCAATGGCTATGGAAGTTATTTATTTTCATTCTTAAATGCTGCTGCATCAAGATAAGGCTCACTAGAATTAGGTATAAAGAGGCAGAAAACAATTCAATTCCCACCGCTCGTTCGGACATGACCGACCGATCAAAATTTTCACCACTGACTCTGTCACCGGTGCCAATGGCTATGGAAGTGATTTATTTTCATTAAAAAATGTAATGCAGTACTTTTATTGCAGTGTCAAGCTCCATCGAGAGGATATGATAGCCATCAGTAACCCGCGTATACTCCTACACACGACACGTTACCCCGTAAGGAACACATATTGTCTTAACGTCCACGAATATTCTTGTAATGACTGTTACAGCTCAAATCAGTTCATAACTAAGCTTTACGACACGTTTAACCATCTTACAGACCCTCGTCGATGTCTAGAATTGACCTCAACATATGGTGAATTTCTGTCATTTTTTCTACTCCGGGAAATTTTTTGCAAAATTTCCTCTTCGATTTTGTTTTTTTTAAACTATGTTGTACATGGAAATAATGTAAGACTTTCAGCATAGTTTCAGTTAATTTCACCAGAAACTTTTATTGCTATAAATTAATTTATTTGGGTTAAAACAGATGATAAAATCAGTATGGTGGATCTAATACCTTACCAATGTTGATGGAAAAGATATCAGATATTCCTTATGAAATTACCAACTAATAAACAAAGCACTTTGTTCAATTGGTATCTTAGCTTAGAAGCTAATATTGTTTGTTTAATGATATCACTATTTTAGTAGATAACTATTTTTCATGAGATAGATACCGATCAAATATAACAAAGAGTTATATTGTGAAATCATAAATATTTTTCTCCTCTTTTTAAACCCTATCCCATTCCAATCCTGCGTCTAGTTTCTTTTTTCATTATTTATAATCTACGTAATTTACGTGAGGACGTAATATATATTTTCTTAATATTGTGTTTATCAGTACTTGTTACATACCATAAGGATCAGAAAAAGGTGCAGCTTTTGAAGCATTGCTTGAAAATTCAATACAAGTAAAACGATAGGAGTTACAACTAGTTTAAGTAGAACATATGATGAAAACAAGTTTTTATACACTATTTCAGGATGGCAGAGTCTGTTTGATTACTCCTGTAGTGTACATAGCCTTTCTTTGACCTTCTTAAATGCTGCTGCATCAAGATAAGGCTCACTAGAATTCGGTATATAGAGGCAGAAAACAATTCAATTCCCACCGCTCGTTCGGTCATGACCGGCCGATCAAAATCTTCACTACTGACTCTGTCACCGGTGCCAATGGCTATGGAAGTTATTTATTTTCATTCTTAAATGCTGCTGCATCAAGATAAGGCTCACTAGAATTAGGTATATATAGGCAGAAAACAATTCAATTCCCACCGCTCGCTCGGTCATGACCGGCCGATCAAAATCTTCACTACTGACTCTGTCACCGGTGCCAATGGCTATGGAAGTTATTTATTTTCATTCTTAAATGCTGCTGCATCAAGATAAGGCTCACTAGAATTAGGTATATAGAGGCAGAAAACAATTCAATTCCCACCGCTCGTTCGGACATGACCGACCGATCAAAATTTTCCCCACTGACTCTGTCACCGGTGCCAATGGCTATGGAAGTGATTTATTTTCATTAAAAAATGTAATGCAGTACTTTTATTGCAGTGTCAAGCTCCATCGAGAGGATATGATAGCCATCAGTAACCCGCGTATACTCCTACACACGACACGTTACCCCGTAAGGAACACATATTGTCTTAACGTCCACGAATATTCTTGTAATGACTGTTACAGCTCAAATCAGTTCATAACTAAGCTTTACGACACGTTTAACCATCTTACAGACCCTCGTCGATGTCTAGAATTGACCTCAACATATGGTGTATTTCTGTCATTTTTTCTACTCCGGGAAATTTTTTGCAAAATTTCCTCTTCGATTTTGTTTTTTTTAAACTATGTTGTACATGGGAATAATGTAAGACTTTCAGCATAGTTTCAGTTAATTTCACCAGAAACTTTTATTGCTATAAATTAATTTATTTGGGTTAAAACAGATGATAAAATCAGTATGGTGGATCTAATACCTTACCAATGTTGATGGAAAAGATATCAGATATTCCTTATGAAATTACCAACTAATAAACAAAGCACTTTGTTCAATTGGTATCTTAGCTTAGAAGCTAATATTGTTTGTTTAATGATATCACTATTTTAGTAGATAACTATTTTTCATGAGATAGATACCGATCAAATATAACAAAGATTTATATTGTGAAATTATAAATATTTTTCTCCTCTTTTTAAACCCTATCCCATTCCAATCCTGCGTCTAGTTTCTTTTTTCATTATTTATAATCTACGTAATTTACGTGAGGACGTAATATATATTTTCTTAATATTGTGTTTATCAGTACTTGTTACATACCATAAGGATCAGAAAAAGGTGCAGATTTTGAAGCATTGCTTGAAAATTCAATACGAGTAAAACGATAGGAGTTACAACTAGTTTAAGTAGAACATATGATGAAAACAAGTTTTTATACACTATTTCAGGATGGCAGAGTCTGTTTGATTACTCCTGTAGTGTACATAGCCTTTCCTTGACCTTCTTAAATGCTGCTGCATCAAGATAAGGCTCACTAGAATTCGGTATATAGAGGCAGAAAACAATTCAATTCCCACCGCTCGTTCGGTCATGACCGGCTGATCAAAATCTTCACTACTGACTCTGTCACCGGTGCCAATGGCTATGGAAGTTATTTATTTTCATTCTTAAATGCTGCTGCATCAAGATAAGGCTCACTAGAATTAGGTATATAGAGGCAGAAAACAATTCAATTCCCACTGCTCGCTCGGTCATGACCGGCCGATCAAAATCTTCACTACTGACTCTGTCACCGGTGCCAATGGCTATGGAAGTTATTTATTTTCATTCTTAAATGCTGCTGCATCAAGATAAGGCTCACTAGAATTAGGTATATATAGGCAGAAAACAATTCAATTCCCACCGCTCGCTCGGTCATGACCGGCCGATCAAAATCTTCACTACTGACTCTGTCACCGGTGCCAATGGCTATGGAAGTTATTTATTTTCATTCTTAAATGCTGCTGCATCAAGATAAGGCTCACTAGAATTAGGTATATAGAGGCAGAAAACAATTCAATTCCCACCACTCGCTCGGTCATGACCGGCCGATCAAAATCTTCACTACTGACTCTGTCACCGGTGCCAATGGCTATGGAAGTTATTTATTTTCATTCTTAAATGCTGCTGCATCAAGATAAGGCTCACTAGAATTAGGTATAAAGAGGCAGAAAACAATTCAATTCCCACCGCTCGTTCGGACATGACCGACCGATCAAAATTTTCACTACTGACTCTGTCACCGGTGCCAATGGCTATGGAAGTGATTTATTTTCATTAAAAAATGTGGAGGAGGAGGAGGATGAGGAGGGGAAGAAAGAGGAGGAATGAAAGGATAAAATAGGACGGTAAAAAGGTGATGAAAAAGAGGCTGAACATAAAAAAATAAAGAAGACAAATGTGAATAATTATGCGAGAGAGAGAGAGAGAGAGAGAGAGAGAGAGAGAGAGAGAGAGAGAGAGAGAGAGAGAGAGAGAGAGAGAGAGAGAGAGAGAGAGAGAGAGAGAGAGAGATGAACTGGAAAGATAAGGCAGAAAAAAAAAAATCACAACTATAATAATAATAATAATAATAATAACAACAACAATAATAATAACAACAACAAAAACAACAATAATAAAATCCATAATAACATTAACGAGGATCTGAGATTAACAAAACCAGTGAATAGAAACAAAACTTTAAACCCTCCAAAATATTCAGATCCTAAGTTAAGGCGATCAGAAGGCCCTCAACAGACTAAACTTCATATCTGAACCAACTTAACTATCCCGACCTCTTGCGGTGCCTAGAAGTAAAAGTTAAGAGGCATCCAGTAAACTATGCATCCCCGCGGCGCTCATCCCTCATCCCTTCCTCCTTACCATGTCCAAGACCCCCTCAAAGCAACACAAAGGAAGAACAAACAGCAGCACTAGACCTGTTGGAGCTAACGAGGCCAAACCGAAGGATGGTAAAGACAGAAAAGAAAATATTACCTTCCCTTAAGTTTGTTCAGATCATAAAGTAGTTGAAGTAAGAGTAATAAGTTATGCAGCGACACGTTTGTAGGAGAATGAAACACTTAGAGAAGGATGAGGTGAATGGATTGAGCCAAGATAACTGTTTTAGTAAGTCCATTAAGGAAGATTTGTGTAATTACTGAGATAGATGAGTGTGTGTGTGTGTGTGTGTGTGTGTGTGTGTGTGTGTGTGTGTGTGTGTGTGTGTGTGTGTGTGTGTGTGTATGTGTGTGTGTGTGTGTGTGTGTGTGTGTGTGTGTTTTGAGAGAGAGAGAGAGAGAGAGAGAGAGAGAGAGAGAGAGAGAGAGAGAGAGAGAGAGAGAGAGAGAGAGAGAGAGAGAG
The DNA here is from genome assembly GCA_029783475.1 of Metacarcinus magister. Taxonomy (NCBI): domain Eukaryota; kingdom Metazoa; phylum Arthropoda; class Malacostraca; order Decapoda; family Cancridae; genus Metacarcinus; species Metacarcinus magister. The sequence continues at coordinate 3,580,129 of JAPQNM010000048.1, forward strand.
AGAGAGAGAGAGAGAGAGAGAGATAGTAATATGAACAGTCCCACGATCACCTCAATAAAAATAACAAAAATATATACTTTATCTACTCCACATAAACAAAATTTACCCTTATTACCATCGTCCTCAATTCTTACAACCAGTTACTATAAAAAAAATCTATACAATCAATTTAACTCCCTTTCTACACACATACACTAACATCTCATCCCTCCTTAACATACCCTCAAACAGTGGTTCCCAAACTTTTTCAGCTTGTTACCTAATTTAACATGCCACATTAGGCGTGCTAACCCTTTCACAAAATGTTGTTAATATTGATGTATATGGCTATATTAATTTACTATATATATTTTTTTGGTAAAAGTGTAGAATAAAACCTTCTGGCCTTTCTTTTTTCTCTCCTTTCCTGCATACTATACATAGTGTACTCAACACATCTGTGAAGGTTTCAGGCGGGGGTCACCATTATCTACCTCGCAAAACGTCTTTTAAGTTATGCTATGTTATGTTATGTTATGGTTGGTTAGGTTAGGTTAAGTTATGGTTAGGTTAAGGTTGTTAGGTTAGGTTAGGTTACTGTTATGTTATGGTTAGGTTTAGTTAAGTTAGGTTCGGTTCAGCTAGGTTCGGTTATATAAAATTTTCACATTTTATTACCCAAATCCAGAAACAAGTCTAAGGTTGAGAACCCAAACTTTTGGGTAATAAATTGTAAAAATCTTATATAACCAAACCTAACCTAACCTAACTATAACATAACCATAACC
>JAPQNM010000048.1:3588395-3592182 GCA_029783475.1 Metacarcinus magister
ACCGTCCCCGCCCGTTCCGCCCAAACAAGTCACATCGGCGCCACGAACCCCCATCCCCATTCCCCCACCTCCCCCACCGTTCCCCCTCCCCCCTCCCCAGATGCGTCCCGTCACCCGCCCCCCCGTCCCCCCCCTCCCCCTCCCGCACTCCCCGCCTGGGCCCCTCCGCCTCTACGCCCGTCCCACGTGGCCCCCCCCCGACCTCCGCCCACCCCCAGTCCCCGTCCCCATATCCCCCCGCAAATTCCCGCGCATCTCGTCCCCCTTCCGCCCCCACCCCTTACAACTTCAACAGTAGCGTGCCGCCAAGCAGGAAATCAACAACTTTTTCACGAAATAACGTGGTAGTATATGCTAACCACCGGAGTTTTTTTTTGCCCGTTATCTTAGAGGAGGCACGACGCACTCTGCCACTTCCATCTGCTCCCCTCTGCCCTCGCCCCTCTGTGCCCCCGCCCCCGCCTCCCCCGCCCAGACCCCCACTCGAGGCTGCAACGGGGCGATTGAGGGGTACATGTTGATTGGTTAAACTTTTATTGGTATGTTCCAAAAGTGAGTGGCGTTTAAGTGGAGTGATGGTGGTGTGTGGTGTATGTTGTTTGTGGTTCTGGGGTGTGTGTGTGTGTTGGTGGTGTGTGTGTGTGGGTGTTGTGTGTGTGGGTGTGAATAATGTTTAAAGCTTTCCTTCCTTTAATTAATACTAATTTATATACGAAGTTTTTTGTTTTTTTATGCACTTGTTTGTTTAAATAATTATTTTGTTTTTTTTATTTGTTATTACCCCTTGTTTATTATTTATTTGTCCATCATTCGTCATCATCTCTCATCATCAGCATCATCATCATCATCATCAAGCATCAGGCCTACTTACTTATCCCTTCGCTTTTGTGTCCTCTGAGAGTTCCATCTTGGGGTGTCGCACCGCGGTGTGTCTTTTGTTGCGGGGCCGACGTTTATTACAACTTCATCCTAGGGGCGGGCGGGGATAGGGCGCTGGGATAAGGGAATGGGAGGCAGATTGGAAGGCAAAGGGAGCTGAAGGGAAGCAAAGGGAAAGTGAAGGGAAAGGGAGCAAGGATGAAAGAGGAGAGAATAATAAGAGGAATGAAAACTAAAATATATAAGAAAGACCCAGTTTTTTTCAAAGAATAATAACTAGTCCACATGAATTTTAAATAAAAGAGAATAAGTAAAACGTAAGTAAGAATTGAAAAGTGTATTTTGGTCCTTCCCTCTTCCTGTTTTCCCCTTTTTCCTTTCTTTCGTCCAATTCTTGATGGTAGAATTTAAGTGTTCAAATCCCCCCAATGACAGGAAATGGGGACCTTTGACCTTTCTATCACGTGCCCCCATCAAACTGTCAAAATTTAAAAGGTGAACCTAATCTTCTTTAATTTAAATTGGAAAGTTTTCCGAAGTGGTTTTCATAGTTTGTTTTTTTTTTTTTTTCCCCCCAGCGAGAAATTCCCGTCCCCCCTTTGTAGATGAAGTCCCCCTGTTTTTGGTTGGATTTTTTCCACATCATTATACATTCCCTTTAACCTTTTTTTTTTTCTCCCTTTCCAAAAATTAACTGTGTGTCCCCTGTCTTTCTTCATTTCTTTTATTTTTCCCCTTTTTCAAGTCCCTTGTGGTTCCCCAACTAGGTAATAAGTTGTGGGTGGGTGTGTTGGGTGTTGTGGGGTGGTGTGGGTGGTGTTGGTGTGTGGTTGGGGTGTGGTGTGTGGGTGTGTGTGTTGTGTTGTTCGTTGGGTGAGGTTGAACGTGATGGTGGTGGTGGGTGTGGGTTTTGACGTGGGTTTTGTTTGGTTTCCTGGGTGCCTAATTTTATAATCTCTTGTTTTTCAATTGTTTCCCCAATCAACTCTTCTTCCCATGCTTTTTTGGGTGAAGGAGGAAAAGGTAGGAGGAGAAGGAGGTTGAGTGGTGAAGACACTGAGGAATTCTGTGGTATAGGAAGCGAGACCCGTCCGCTTGCTTTTTTTGAGGTTTAAGGATCATTGAAAGTTCTGGAGTCAAAGTTGTTTCTCGATTTGATCCCTAATTTTATTTACCCTCTGGGAAACCTTTGTGTCCTTTGCTGCTTCCAGGAACCCTCAATTGAGGTTTACTAGGTTTTGGGTTTGGTTTTGAGGTTTTAGGTTTTTAATTATTATGTTTTTTTGTTGGCTTTTTCAACTCCCGGTTTTATCACTGAGGTTTTTGGGTTAAAGGTTTATGTTTGTTTTAATAATTGATAGATTTTAGGTTTTAGGTTTATTTTTGAATTTGGGTTTTTAGGGTTTTTAGTTTTTTTAAGGTAAGGTTTAGGTTAGGTACTGTGGGCTCTTCAACTTCCCCTCCTTTTTAGCTAAGGTCCCCTTGCAAAAGCTGGCGATTAATCATATCCCTATCATCCGTTTTGGTCTGATGATATTGGGGCTTTGGCTATCCTCTTACTCTACTGTCCCCCCATTCATTTCACCCACAAACACCTGAAACCAAACTTTCTTTGATGGGAGGCCCCACCTTGGACGTGCAACGAAATTTTCTTAAGATATTAATGGGGGTGATCGGCTAAATATCTTTAGTTTTTGTCGAATCCTTTTTTTATTGTGTATGCCTTTTCCATGTCCGTGTGTTTTCCGCCCAAGGTTGGGGACCCCTGACGATGGTTTGTTTGGTGGTAATTATTGGTCCCCCCGATAACCTGAAGTGCGCATAATGCAATTAACCGATTAATTAACTGAAATGAATGATGCATGGAAAAATAGATTTAATTGAACGAATCTGTAGCAACTAGTACTCCCCTCTTCCATTTCACTAATAAACCGAAATACACAACTACACCACCCCCCTCCCACCCTTTACCCTCCAACTCCAAAACATGTATCCACCCCCCTTGAAACGCCACGAGTTTGAGTTAAGGAAGTAACAGGATGTAATACAAATAAACAACGTACGGGGAACAAAACAAAACGTAATTATATAACAATCACCTATAGAAAGATTTTACGGCTTAACACCCGACCCAATGATTGGGTTCCTCCGTTTCCCAGTAAGCAAGAGCTTGAAAAACGTCAACATATATGGAGCCGTTCCCCTCTATCCTACTTTCATACACCAAAGCCCATCTTTCACAGCGGTGAAGGGGGGAGGGAGGGGAAAGGAGAGGGGCGCCGAGGTTAAAGGATTTAGGGTATGGGTTTGTTTTTTTTTGGCCCGTCCACCAGTTGCTTAAAATGAAAGGGGAACGTACGTATAAGTTTGTTTCGCCCCTTTTTTGAGCGTTCCGCGTACCCTCCTCTGCTGCTTAACCTTCTTACCAGCAACTAGGAACACAACGGATTGTCCCATGTCGCTGCTGGGGCTTCTCTTGGTCTTGGGACGCTTGTGTTCCCCGCCCTATCCAGCGCTCCAAACGTGTTCTTCGGTTGTCGAACAAAAGATTAGGACGTTTGTTTCTTTCCCCCCCCCCGCCCCCCACTCTTCTGGTTCCCACCCCGCGTTTGTTTTTCACCCACGTGTGTTTCCGGACCCCGCCTGCCGGTCCCTACCTCCTTTTGTCCGTTACTGCTTTCGCAACGTGTTCCCGCCCCTTGGGACCCCCCAAGGGAACACTTGGTGTCGAGGTTTTCCCCTCTTTTCGATTAATGTTGTGTTTTTGAAGGGGGCCGTGGATGCGATGTTTCCCCAAACCATACAACACAAAACCCCACGGGTGGGTAAAAGTGAGCAGCGTGTGTGGGGTGAAAGAGTGATGATGGTGAGTCAGTGAGTAAGAGGACAGAAGCAGTGGAGGCGAGGT
>JAPQNM010000048.1:3604782-3607282 GCA_029783475.1 Metacarcinus magister
TTCTCTCATCACGTATCAATTTTTTTCCACTTGGAGAGGCTGACAACGTTACAATCTCCCTGAGGAGGTTCTAAAGGGGGGAAGGAGGGAGGGTTGAAGGGTCTCACTTCTATCAAGGGCGTCTCAGTGTGTTTAGAGGCGGAAGTGTACGGTTGAGTTGATCCTTTATAAAGTTTGTGTAGGGGAGTAATAAAGGAGGAGGAGGAGGAGGAGGAGGAGGAAGAGGAGGAGGAGGTGGTAGTGTTGGTGAGGTGTAAGTTTACATTGAAAGGCGTTGACAGGGTAAAATGTTGCTCTCTCTTCCTCCTCCTCCTCCTCCTCCTCCTCCTCCTCCTCCTCCTCCTCCTCCTCCTCCTCCTCCTCCTCCTCCTACTGCCCCATGCTGCAAGGGACAACATCAACAACAACCTAAACATGATATCTGAATTAACTCGTTTCCTTTTCCTCGTTTGTAGTTTCGTGGAACCTGCAACAGACACACAGAGAAAGGTTGGGGGCCGAGAGGGGTGTTAGTGGTTGGGGGTTGGAGGCTGTGGGCGGGGAAGGGGTGGAGGGGACAGCTGCTACGTGTAGGTGGAGGCGGAAGGACGTCGAGAGGGGGGAAGGAGGGGAAGGGAAAGGGGGGGAGGGTGATATGGTAAGAGTATAATAGTTTCACTTGGTAATTAAAAAAATGATGTAAAAAAAGTAGGCCGCCTGCCACGCCCTTAATGACAGTTAGCTATAGGCCTAAGTACTACGACGGCTTTCATTCAGCCTTGAGCAATTTCTAGACCTTACGATATTTCCTAAGCTATATTATCTCTTTTTTTCCCCCCTCTCTCCCTTTCTCTTTTTTTTAATGATATCCTGTTATTTCCCTTTATCTATCTTTCCCATCTCATTCCCTTCCGTTTCTTAGCTCCTATCGCCCTTTTCACCCTTTCCACATTTACTCTCCCTTCTCCTCCTCCTCTTTCTCCTCTCCCCTTCCCCTCGCGTGACGGTGGTGTGCGTGAGGGTCGTGGTGGGGGCCTGCCTGCCTCCCTCCCTGTTTGTATGTCCACCCCACTCTTGTTTGCAGTGCACACAGCCTATCTGCTCTACCCTGCTATGCTCCGCTCTGCTCCTCTTTCTCTGTCTGTGTCTGTTTCCCTCCCTCTCTCTCTTTCTCTCTTTTTTTTCTTCTCTTCTCTCTCTCTCTCTCTCTCTCTCTCTCTCTCTCTCTCTCTCTCTCTCTCTCTCTCTCTCTCTCTCTCTCTCTCTCTTGTTTGTATCATGTAACACCACTTGCTTAAAGTGTTTATTTTCTTCTTTTGATGTTTTATTTTGTGTTTCTCTATCTCTTTCTCTCTTTCTATCTTCTAATTAAGTTTGATCCTCCCATCTCTTTTTTTTTTATATATATACTTTTTCATTTTTTGTACTTTCCTGCCGTCTGTATCGTGTGTATATGACTCTCTCTCTCTCTCTCTCTCTCTCTCTCTCTCTCTCTCTCTCTCTCTCTCTCTCTCTCTCTCTCTCTCTCTCTCTCTCTCTCACCGCATCATGGTCTCCGTTTCTACGCCTGACAAATCCATCGAGTGACCCTAATCTTCTCACAAACCGCAGAGTCAATTTCTCTCCCGTTGGGTTGAGTCCGAAGCTATGAAACAACACGGCGCTGTACTGCACACACACACACACACACACACACACACACACACACACACACACACACACACACACACACACACACACACACACACACACACACACACACACACACACACACACACACACTATACGTCTTCTAGGGACTCAAATAGCTCGTGGTGGCTTGTTGTCGTTGCCGTCTTGATAAATTTTACAATGAGAAGAGAGGAAAAAAAAAGACCAAGGTGGTGATGGAAGTTAATGTGTAATGATGATGTGATGTAAAAAATGTGTTAATAGTAAAAAAATACATAATGGTGATGTGATTAATAAAAAAAAGGTGATAATTATAAAAGATCGAGATGTATTAGAAACTATATTCCGTAGTATTGCAACTCCATTAAGAGGTGATTAAGGGTGATGATAGGTTGTGTTAGGGATGGCTGGCTAAGGTAATGTGTGTTATCTTAATGGTGTACTAAAATGATTAACTTTACATATTAACCTCAAAAATAAAAAATAAAAAAAAATAGTTATCATTCTTATCAAAGTTTAAAGGGTGTAAAAGGCAGCACGTGACATTTTATTATTATTATTATTATTTTTTTTATATATTTCTTTTTCATTAGGTAGAGTGCGGGGTTGAAGAAAGAAAACGGAATCTTTTATCTCATATTAACGCTGCGGGTACTCATAAATTCTTCTCAAGGACGCATCAATCTTCATCACTTTACATTCACGTCACTGATACACACTCTTGGGGCGAGTCTGGCGGCCGGGATGTGGCAGGTGGTGAGGTGACGTGATGAGGTGTGGTGAGACTGAAGTGATGATGGTATGTGTACGATACAATGTAGTGTGGTTAGGGAAGATGTGGTGTAGGTGT
>JAPQNM010000048.1:3612282-3614782 GCA_029783475.1 Metacarcinus magister
GGAGGAAGGAGGAGGCGGGTGAAGGGCGGCGCGTGGGCGGGTGAATTGGGGGGAAGGGGAGAGAGGGGGTTAGTGGGTTAGAGAACAGGGGCAAGGATATAAAATTCACGCTAGGTCCAGGTTCACTGAGAAACCTGACCCCATCATCCCATCACCCTCCCTCCCCCTACTTAGCCCTCCACACCCCATACCGTTATATAATTCCCCTCCCACAGATAATAATATGACCTTCCCACCTCTAATACGACTCCTCCCACGCATGCTGCAATACCCTCCCTCCTCTCCCCTCTTCTCCCCTCACCACCACCACCACCACCACCACCATCGTCACTCTCACAGTAACCACCCCAAAACTAGGACCCACCAGAGGAAGACCTTCTACTGATATCGTATGTCTGTAACCCTTCCATTATCCCCTCCATCCCCTCCCTTTCCTCCCTTCCCTCTTCCTTCCATCCCTCCCCATCCTGTCCCGGTCTGGCTGCTGATGGGGTTAAGGGAGGGAGGGAGGGGAGGCAGGATGCTCATGACCTACATACTCTCAAGCCTAAAATATAATCATGCACGCTGACACATAGACTGACAAGTGGTTATGATGAAAGAACATGGAGCTGCTTGAGTGACGACTGTTGAGTAGTTAATGGGGGACTTCGACAGCTGGATGGATGGACAGCTACTTCAAAGGTATTACATAGAGGTATACAAACAGCTAAAGAAAACAGGAAAATATATATATTAAAGCGTAGAATAAAAAAATAAATAAGTTAAAAGGGGATCGAGTATCACGTCTAAAATTAACACTTACTTCGTTTATAGACTATTTATCTATCTTATTATCTATCTGACTCAAGTTTCTTCGCTGCAGCATAAACAACTCTTATTCATTAACAGCTTTACATTCAGCTGATGATCCGCCTCGATCCTATGTATACAAACGCACACTAAACATTTACATACAGACTCACACACATACACACACACACACACACACACACACACACACCACACACACACACACACAGTTTGAGAGCAAGACGCACGCCGCTGTCAGCTGGCAGGAGGGAGGAGCTAAAGGGAGGGAGGGACAGGAGGGAACCCATACTAAGGAAGGGAGGAAGGGAGGAAGACAGGAGGGAAGGGAGACACCATCTTCCTTTCCTTTCCTCCCTTTCCTCGCCACACGTCCTCCTTCTCCTCCTCCTCCTCCTCCTCCTCTTCCTCCTCGCTTCAATCCCCACCTCGTATCTCTCTACAGACACTCCTCTCATTCCCCTCACCTTCATCCCCTACACGTCCTCCTTTAATCCTTCTCCTCCCTCCGCCGCCCTCCTTCCGGTAACCTCCCACGGTAAAGTTCATTAATTATTTCACGAGCAGGAGTTTCGAGCTTTGAAAAAATGGATTTAATTGGAATGACCTTGAATGCGGGGAAGATACACACACATATACACACACTTACACACTTACGCACACACACGTACACACCTCCGTCACGGTTACGATCTCCTTCAAACTTACCTACACAAACCACACCGTCCCTTCCCTGGATTCAATTTCCCTTCATTTCCTTCCATACCTTCTCGCACACGTAACTTTCCCTCCTTCCTTCCTTCTTCCTTCCTACCTCAATACTACAATGTTCCAGCGGTTGCCAGTCGAAGGTTAAGAGAGAAAGAGAGAAAAAAAAGGAAAAAAAGAGAAAAAAAAAAGGAAAAAAGGAAGAAATTACCCGAGGGAGGGAGGAAGGGGAGGGAAAGGCTTTGAAAAGAAAAGGTGTTTGTATCCAGCGTCCCGACAAGAACGGAGTGAGTGAGGCAGGAACGTCAGTCAGTCGGTGAGGTGCAAGGATGAGTTATGAAGGGGTGAGGAAGGGGTGAGGAAGGGGTGAAGAGGGGTGAGAAGGGATGAGGAAGGGGTGAGGGGAGGGTGAGGAGAGGTGAGGATTATGGACGGAGAGGTAACTGGACAGCGGTGAAGGAAAGAAGGAAGGAAGGAAGGAAGGAAGGAAGGAAGGAAGGAAGGAAGGAAGGAAGGAAGGAAGCAGGAAGGAAGGATGGAAGTTAAGAAAAGAAAAAGAAGGAAAGTAGGACAGGAAAGAAATACGGGAGGAGAGAGAGTAAGGAAGCAACGATAAAGAGATAGAGAGACACAAGAAAGAGAAACACAAGACTAGAACGAATATATAAACGTACGTATGCGAGGGAGAGACGGAGAGAAAAAAAAAGGAAGGGAAGGAGAAACAAGGGTGAAGGAGAGAGGGAAATAAAAAGGAAGGGAAGGAGATACAAGGATGAGGAGGGAAGGAGGGATAGACAAGGGAGACACAAGGGAGAGGAGGGAGGGAGGGAGAGACAAGGGTGAGGAGGACGTGAAGTAGAGCATGAGGAGCTGAGATGAGAGGAAGTAGGTGGGCCAAACAGGACACCCTCAGGCAGACTATAAGGCGACGCTGACGAATACACTGAAGCTTATGATGGGAGGGAGTGGAGGGAGTAGAGGG
>JAPQNM010000048.1:3619782-3624782 GCA_029783475.1 Metacarcinus magister
CTCTCTCTCTCTCTCTCTCTCTCTCTCTCTCTCTCTCTCTCTCTCTCTCTCTCTCTCTCTCTCTCTCTCTCTCTCATAGTCTCTTAATCTCCCTTGCTTTATCACAAACTAACTGTGTCTCACTAAGCTATATTTAAATCCTATCTCTTCAACCTGTCACTTCTGTCTCCCTGGGGCCGCTTCTTGATGTGGAGGGTCTCTCTCTCTCTCTCTCTCTCTCTCTCTCTCTCTCTCTCTCTCTCTCTCTCTCTCTCTCTCTCTCTCTCTCTCTCTCTCTCTCTCTCTTACTTGCTCACATGCACTCTAAACTATTTTCCTCTCTGAAATCAACTTTTATTTTCTCTCACATCTTCAAACATACCGAGACACAAACCAGAGAAAAACTTTAATCCTCTCTCTCTCTCTCTCTCTCTCTCTCTCTCTCTCTCTCTCTCTCTCTCTCTCTCTCATTCATTTGTGTAAGTTATTTCTCTCTTTACTGTGTGTTTACCTTCCTTCATCCATATTGTTTGTGTTTGTTTGTTTGTTTGCTGTTTTATTTGTTTACTTTATAATTTTAGTGTTCTATTTATATGCATTTTTTTTTTTTTTTGCTTCATTTCATTTTTTTTTTGTGTGTGTTTAGTAGATGAGATATATGTAGGTAGAGTATGTTGGAGTGTGTGTGTGTGTGTGTGTGTGTGTGTGTGTGTGTGTGTGTGTGTGTGTGTGTGTGTGTGTGTGTGTGTGTGTGTGTGTGTGTGGAAGTATGGAAGGGTAGAGCATCGTTCCTTCCTGAAGAGGCGAAAAAAAAGGAGAAGAAGAAGAAGAAGAAGAAGAAGAAGAAGAAGTTTTAGGGGGAGGGTAGGAAGGCATCTATTTGGTGACTCTCGATCAATTAATTTTTTAACATGTTTCTAAATCTTCTGTTAAACTACACCCCATTCTCTCTCTCTCTCTCTCTCTCTCTCTCTCTCTCTCTCTCTCTCTCTCTCTCTCTCTCTCTCTCTCTCTCACTCATTCACACCCTCATTCTCCTACACCTGACTTATGCTATAATAATGAAAGGATTTACACACACGCTAATGAAGGTGAGATCAAAGTGACTACGAGGCCTCATAAAATAAACGAAGGAAGAGGTGGAGGCGAGGGAGAGGCGTAGGAAGGTACAAAGCGAAGAGAAAGAGGATGAAAGATGAATAATAGTGAGTGTAAATTGTATGGAGGTGGGTGATAATTATAAAGTATACGTGTATTTCATGATTTTATACACTTTATACATTTAATGGTTTTATTCCCCTCCTCCTCCCTCCTCTTCTTCTTCCTCTTCCTACTCTAAATTTGATCATTATTATTATTATTATTATTATTATTATCATCATCACGATCCTAAAATTTATCCCACAAAAGTTCTTTTTTAATATATATAATCTCCGTGATATCCTGTATTTTCTATTATATTTATTTCGAGCAATTAAAATACTTTACCACACATTACTATTTCGAGATATTATTTTTTTACTTTTTGAACTTCCTTTGTTATATTTTCTTTTATTTATCTATTTATTTTTTATGTGTGTATGTGTGTGTGTGTGTGTGTGTGTGTGTGTGTGGTCAACATCCTGAACACGTAACGAAAGGGTTAAAGGGAGACAGACAGGTAAGTAGTGAGGCGTAGGAGACAGGTAGGAAGGCAGGTGAAAGAAGGATAGACAAAGAAAAGGAAAAGGCACGCGTCTGAGATAAAGAAATGAGGAAAAAATAATGAATGGAGAAAATGAAAAAAAAATGGAATGGGAATATAGAAAAAAAAATTATATATAAGAGCAACAAATAATGATACAAAAAAAAAGGAAAGGGAGGAAAAGACGATGTATGTAGGATGTGACAGGGATAGAGAAAAAAATCATATATGTTCTACAAATGAAAATAATAATATATAAAAAACAGGGCAAGGAAAAAAAAAAAATAAGACTAAAAATATGAACTACAATACTCCAGTCTATTTCATTTTCTTTCTATTTTTCTTACTTTTTTTTTTTTTATCACAAACACAACTTCCCGTCCTCTCTCTCTCTCTCTCTCTCTCTCTCTCTCTCTCTCTCTCTCTCTCTCTCTCTCTCTCTCTCTCTCTCTCTCTCTCTCTCTCTTATAAACACCTTCCCACACTTTAATTATCTCTCTCTCTCTCTCTCTCTCTCTCTCTCTCTCTCTCTCTCCTCTCTCTCTCTCTCTCTCTCTCTCTCTCTTCGTTCCCTGGTAATCCTTTAAAAATACTACTTCCCCTCCTTCAAAGGCTGCGATATTCAAGCTCATTTCGCACAAAATCTCGAGAAAATAAACACAAGAAATAGAATGTTCCTCACGCTCAAAGTCAGCCCAGAAAAGGATGAAAAAAATCCACAAAAAACGAGACGCGCGATGAAATTTTCCTTCCATTTTCTTGGTTTGTGTAAAGATATGATAGAGAGAGAGAGAGAGAGAGAGAGAGAGAGAGAGAGAGAGAGAGAGAGAGAGAGAGAGAGAGAGAGAGAGAGAGAGAGAGAGAGAGAGAGAGAGAGAAGAAAAAAAAAATTACGCCACCGCTAATTCGGATGAGGGGACAAACATTTCTTACCTGTCCCCCTTTACACCTTCAGCTAACGCCTCACCATCACCACCACCACCACCACCACCACCTGTCGTCCCCTCACACCACCTGACAGCTTACCTCACCCAATTATTTTCATCTCCCAATTTATGTCACTTCAGATTCATTTGAACGGTTATTTCGCCAGCATTTCACAGGAGAATTTACTGTAGGGAAACAATTTATCTATATATTTTCTGATTTGCTTTCCCTTCTCTCCTCTCCTCCTCCTCCTCCTCCTTTATTCTGCGTGCTAATTGGCTGGCTCTGTGAATAGTGTTTATGGTAATTGGTTGTCTGTGTTATATATGATTTACATGAGTTTCTCCTTTGATGTTTTTTATTAATTATTGTTTTTTTGTGATTTAACTATTTCTACCTATAGTTACTCTCTCTCTCTCTCTCTCTCTCTCTCTCTCTCTCTCTCTCTCTCTCTCTCTCTCTCTCTCTCTCTCTCTCTCTCTCTCTCTCTCTTCCAATCTTCCTTCCCTTCCATCTCCACTATTTCTGAACCGTCCTCTTTTCCTCTCACTCTATCCCTTCTTCTCTCCCTTTCTTTTTCTCTCTACTGACTGTTCAAAGGGGAATGATAGTGTTTAGGGTTGGGTTGGGTTGAGTTAAATTAGGTTAGGTCAGAAAAAAGTTAGGTTATATGTGGTTAGGTTGGGTTGGGTTAGGTTAGGTTAGGTTAGGTTAGGTTAGGTTAGGTTAGGTTAGGTTAGGTTAGGTTAGGTTAGGTTAGGTTATCTATGCTTCTACGTATACATGTTCTGGTGTCCCTTCCATTCCTCTTGTGCAATATTCATGATGCTACATAATAAGTGAGTGAAGGACAGACAGAGGCAACGAGAGGGAAGGGAAGGGAAGGGAAGGGAAGGGAAGGGAAGGGAAGGGAAGGGAAGGGAAGGGAAGGAAAAGGGGAGGACGTTAGCTAAGTGGGAATAGAGGGAGAGGGGGGAGGTAGGAAAGGAGGGGAGGGAAAATAAGTGAGGGGAGCAATAAAGTGGAAGACTATGGGAAAAATTTTGTTGGAATTTTCTCATTTGTGACTTTGGTGCAAAAATATAGCGCGACAGGAGAGAGGAAAAGAGAAGGAAGGAAGGAAGAAAGGAAGGAGGAAGAAAGGAGGAGGTAGAGGAAACAACATAAGAAGGTGGTGATAATGAGATAAAAAAGAACGAGGTGGAAATATGAAGAAAGGGAGGAAGAGAGAGAGAGAGAGAGAGAGAGAGAGAGAGAGAGAGAGAGAGAGAGAGAGAGAGAGAGAGAGAGAGAGAGAGAGAGAGAGAGAGAGGAAAAAATAAAGAGATGAAAGGAAACTAGGATGCATCTTATCTAAATATATAATGGTGTCATCTTTCCCTAAAAACGAGTCACGCCACCTGGAATACTAATCACACACACACACACACACACACACACACACACCCAAACTTCCCTTCATCAATACTTTCTTTCCTTTTTTCATCCTTTTCATTACCTCTTTCTTCTACTTTCCCTAACACCTCACCACTCTCCTTCTCCTTCTCCCTCCATGTCCACACTCTTCCTCTTCCCTCACCCCCCCCACCCACACACACACACACACACACACACACACACACACACACACACACACACACACACACACGGTCACTAATCTCTCCACGTGTCAAGATATAACAAAAGTGAAGAAGGAGAGAGGGGAAAACTAACACACATTATCTCTCCCTCTCTCTCTCTCTCTCTCTCTCTCTCTCTCTCTCTCTCTCTCTCTCTCTCTCTCTCTCTCTCTCCCCCACGCTTTCATTCCCAGTGTTGACATCGCTCGCCCACCAATTATCGAGGCGACACGTGTTAACAGAACAACTTATACGTCGTCATAGCAACGGGGACGCCAACACTACCTATCCTACCCTCGCCTCCTTTCCCCTCCCCTTCCCCTCACCGCTGAAGAGGATGAGACGCTCCCTATATGTTGACGTTCAAGCTGCTACTGGAAACGAGACAATCAGTGTGTGTTAAGCGTAATTCCTTTCTCTAAGTTATGTTATATATTACGTTTGTCCCACGTCCTGTTATTTATATTCATCCTGTTCTCCTACTCACCTCGATGCGTCAAGGTGGATACATGTTTGATGTTGGAGGTAAAGGGAGTGTAGGTGTGTAGTTTGTGGTATTGGTATTAGTGAATGGAATGATGGAGTACTAGTTGCTACCAGATCCGTCATCATCATCATCATCATCATCATTATTAATCGTTATCATTATCGCACTTCAGGCATCAGGTGACATATACACACACATCTGTCAGTCACACGTTGAACACGACATGAAAGTCATACACAATAAAGGATAGAACTAAGATTATTAGCGATCACATTAAGATAAGAATTCGTTGCACGTCAAGGCT
>JAPQNM010000048.1:3632282-3637282 GCA_029783475.1 Metacarcinus magister
ATCTACATCCCTCGCCGTGCCTGCCTACCTTCCTCCTATCCACATCCACGTCATCCAGTGCGGGGGTGGTCGTGATGCAAGGGAGAGAAAAGGGATTACTGCTAATGGTCGGAAGGATAGATTGCGGAGGAGGAAAGCCAGGAAACGTTAAAACTGCAGGGAGAGAAATAGTGGTGATAGATAAATATAGATAGGTCAGATAGATAGCTAGATGGATAGATAGATAAATAGATAGTTAGGCTGACACAGAGACACAGTTTAACTATATGCAGTCACTAATAATTATGCAATATATAATCTCTCTCTCTCTCTCTCTCTCTCTCTCTCTCTCTCTCTCTCTCTCTCTCTCTCTCTCTCTCTCTCTCTCTCTCTCTGTCTCTCTCTCTCTCATGTTCTGTCAGCCACTGTGCACTATTATCTGATTGCAGGTGTAGGTTCAGGGTCTCATTACAAGCACACATTTTGTTTAATCACAGGTACAAGACTTGATTAATTACAGGTGTTGAGCTCCTTTGATTACAGGTGCCCGTGTCTCCAGGTAAGAGTGCTGACTAAGAGCTTAAACATCCCCTCTACCACTTACCACTTACCCCCCTCTACCACTTACCCCCCTCTTCCCCTCCCCTCTGTCCTCGTCTGACCACTCCCTCTCTATTTTCCTCCCTCCTCACTCTCCTCCTCCTCCTCCTCCTCCTCCTCCAACACACTTTAACATGGAGAACGACATTACGAGAGATGAAAAGAAGGGTCTCTCTCTCTCTCTTAAGATGCTGTACTTTTGAGTTGGATCTACATTTGCCTACTCGCTCTTGATGAAATAAATCCCTGTAGGCAACATAAAGTGATGAAGTTGTGAAGAGGAAGAGGAGGAGGAGGAGGAGGAGGAGGAGGAGGAGGAGGAGGAGGAGGAGGAGGAGGAGGAGATGTGTAGAAGAAGATTAGAGGTGAGATGAGATAACTAAGTATGGTGAAAAAGCTTAGGAGGAGGAGGAGAAGGAAGAGGAGGAGGAGGAGAAGGAGGAGGAAGAAGAAGAAGAGGAGGAGGAGAGTTGAGTATTGTTGCCATATAAGAACTGAAACCTTCACTTCCCCTCCACCATTCTCTCCCCCTCCACATCCCAACCCTCTCTCTCTCTCTCTCTCTCTCTCTCTCTCTCTCTCTCTCTCTCTCTCTCTCTCTCTCTCTCTCTCTCTCTCTCTCTCTCTCTCTCTCTCTCTTCGCAGCAGACCATATTGTTGCTCTTCCCTCCCTCCTTCCCTCCATCACTCCCTCCGTCCTTCCCTCTCTCCCTCTCCACCCAGACCAGTTTTCCCTCACCCCTCCCTTCCGGCTACCTCCTCCTCTTCTTCTTCTCCTTCTCCTCCTCCTCTTCTTCTTCGTTTTCATCTACTTCTTCTTTCTCCTCCTCCTCCTCGCTCTCTTCACCCTCAATTTCACTTTTCTTCCATCCTCCATTCCCTCACCTCCATTTACCTCCCCTCCTCCTCCTCCTCCTCCTCCTCCTCTTCTTTGCCCTTCGTCTTCCATCTCTCCCCCTCTTCTTCCTCCCTTCGTGACCTCACTTACTAAAAATAATGAACTTTTTTCTCTTCTTTCAAGAGGAAATTTTAATCTTGGAGTAACGTGTGAGAGAGAGAGAGAGAGAGAGAGAGAGAGAGAGAGAGAGAGAGAGAGAGAGAGAGAGAGAGAGAGAGAGAGAGAGAGAGAGAGAGAGAGAGAGAGAGAGAGAGAGAAAGTAGAACACGTAAATACAAGTGAAAACGTGAAGGTAGATAGAGAAGTAAGAGAAGGAAAATAATAGGAGGGAGGAAAAGAGGGAATGGAGGGAAGGGGGAAAAAAAAGGGAAAGGGAGGGAAGGAAAAAAAAATAAGACAGGTAAACAAGTGAGTGAGTCAGGCGCATGGAAGAATAACAAAAGAAGATAAATGAACGAGGCTAAAAGGACTAAAGAGAGAGAGAGAGAGAGAGAGAGAGAGAGAGAGAGAGAGAGAGAGAGAGAGAGAGAGAGAGAGAGAGAGAGAGAGAGAGAGAGAGAGAGAGAGAGAGAGAGAGAGAATAACTCAATAATAAACAATAACAAAAAATACAGTTGGGGACGAACAACGAAGGAGGAAAAGAAGGAGGAGGAAGAGGAAGAGGAGGAGGAGGAGGAGGAGGAGAAGGAGGAGGAAGGAGGAGGGGAAGGAGAAGGAATAATATTAGTAGCAGTATGAAGAGGGCAATGACGAGGAGGAGGAGGAGGAGGAGGAGGAGGAGGAGGAGGAGGAGGAGGAGGAGGAGGAGGAGGAGGAGAAGGAGGAGGAGGAGGAGGAGGAGGAGGAGAGGAGGAGGAGGAGGAGGGAGGAGGAGGAGGAGGAGGAGGAGGAGGAGGAGGAGGAGGAGGAGGAGGAGGATAATTTAGGAGTAGAAGCATGTGTTTACGCGTCTCTCAGTCTCCTCCCACCTCGGTCCAGAAGGAGAGGAAGGAAGGAAGGAGGGAAGGACGGAAGGAAGGAAGGAAGGAAGGAAGAAGGAAGGAAGGAAGGAAGGAAGGAAGGAAGGAAGGAAGAAGGAAAGAGAGGAAAAACAACTAAATAAATTAACAGTTAGGAAATACACACACACACAAAAAATATATAAAATACGAAAACACCCACACACACACACACACACACACACACACACACACACACACACACACACACATTTACAAACACTACAAAGTAAACTAAGACAAATATTTATCCAAGCGACCTAGCATCTCACCGTCCACTCCTTCCTTCTCCTTCTTCCTCCTCTCCTTCCTTCCTTCCCTCTCTCCTCCCTCCTTGTATATATCGCTCCCCTTGCTCCCCTTCCTAGCAAACCAGTGTAGTGTATCTGAGGTTCAACAAGTATTTATTTTATGCAACAGAATGACAAAGTGCAGGTGAGGCAGGAGAGAGAGAGAGAGAGAGAGAGAGAGAGAGAGAGAGAGAGAGAGAGAGAGAGAGAGAGAGAGAGAGAGAGAGAGAGAGAGAGAGAGAGAGAGAGAGAGAGAAAGGAAAAGAGAATGGTTGGTTAAGTGAGTGAAAGAAGCAAGGTAAGAAAGAAAGAAGGAAGGGAAGGGAATGAAAAAGAAAGGGAGAGGAGGAGAAGGAGGAGGAAGAGGAGGAGATAAAGGAGGAGGAGGTATAAGGAAGAGATCAAATATGAGTGTGTGTATCTAGAAAGAGAGAGTAAAGATAGAGGAGGATAAAGATAGGAAAGAACAAAGGTACAAAGAGAGAGAAAGAGAGAGAGAGAGAGAGAGAGAGAGAGAGAGAGAGAGAGAGAGAGAGAGAGAGAGAGAGAGAGAAGAGGCCAATCTCCATACTTTCCTATCACTATATTCTTGTCCATCACACTGGTCTTCTTTCAGTCTTACTTTACGTTTGTCTCTTCCTATTTATAGACTTCATGCGTCACTGTGGGTCTATCTATCTATCTATCTATCTATCTATCTATCTACTTATCCACCTATCTATCTACCTTTCCCTTCCGTCCAATCAGCATCTAGAACTTAGTGTACCTGTACCTGTGTCTCTCTAGTTAATGAAGCTTCCAGGATGCTTAGTTATTAATATACAGGTGTGAACTGGAACGAAAGAGAGAGAGAGAGAGAGAGAGAGAGAGAGAGAGAGAGAGAGAGAGAGAGAGAGAGAGAGAGAGAGAGAGAGAGAGAGAGAGAGAGAGAGAGAGTCTGGTAAATCTGTGTTGATTGAAGCAAGATAAAGAAATCATGTAAGTTAAGGAAGATGAATTAAAAGGCAATGTTAGGAGTGGACACACACACACACACACACACACACACACACACACACACACACACACACACACACACACACACACACAGACACACACACTGGAAGCTAAAGAGAAAAAAAAACATATATGTACACTTTTTTTTTCGTAGGCTGCTCCAGGCTTCTGTGTAGTCAATAATTCACATCTGCGACGTGTGTGTGTGTGTGTGTGTGTGTGTGTGTGTGTGTGTGTGTGTGTGTGTATGGCGTAATGTCTCACTACCTTTTAAAAACTACTACTACTACTATTATTAACCTAACCTAACCTAACCTAACCTAACCTAACCTAACCTAACCTAACCTTACCTGACTTACTACTCTTTAGAAACTACAACTATCATTAACAGTAACCTAACCTAACTAACTGCCTTACTACTCTTTAGAAACTACAACTATCATTAACAGCAACCTAACCTAACCTAACATAACAAAAACTATAAAAAAATTTACGACACATGCAAATCATACCTAAAAAAAACACCAAAAAGGTAAACCCACACCATTGAAGGTTGTTTTCCCCTTAAGTACCACCCTCACCACAGGTCCTTTCTACCCTTACCTGAGGCCCTTCATACCTGCCTTGACCATACCTGCTCGACACGTGTTACCTGTCGCTTCTCATCTATTATCTCCTCTCTTCCCCTTACTATCCCGCTATGTCAGTCCTTAAATCTGACCTCTCTTCCTACATTTTCTATCAGTACTCTTATTTTACTCTTCTTTCTTCACATATTCCTCCTCCTTTACTTTATCTCTCATTCCTCCACTTCTTCGTCCTTCCCTTCCCTCCCACTATTGGTAGCTTGGGTCTAAGTAGACATACCCGTTCCTCACAATGCTATTATTCATGTTTATTGAGCGGAGAAGTGGGAGGAAGGGAGGGGGAGGGATTTGAGAGTAAAGGAGGAGGAGGAGGAGGAGTGGAGGGGATCTAGGAGGACAGAAGAAGGTCGGTGGAGGGGTAAGGGGAAGGAGGGATGTGTAGCCGATGTGAATTAAGGAGATGAGGAAAATAAAGAGGACTGGAGGAGGAGGAGGAGGAGGAAGAGGAGGAGGAGGAGGAATGGGGGTAGGGATACAGATGTTCTTCTCTAATTAAGTCTCATCATCATCTTCCCTCTCATCTCTAAATATTCCTCTTCCTCCTCCTCCTCCTCTTAGTCATCGTCGTCTTATTTACTTGTTTCTCTTTCTC
>JAPQNM010000048.1:3642282-3652282 GCA_029783475.1 Metacarcinus magister
TGGGGTGGAGGGGTGGAGGGAAAGGGGGTGGAGGGAGGGTGGAGGCAATGGAAAGGGAAGGACAGGAAGGGTGGAAGGGAGAGAAAAGCTGAGTGGAATTACAAATACGAGAGAGAGAGAGAGAGAGAGAGAGAGAGAGAGAGAGAGAGAGAGAGAGAGAGAGAGAGAGAGAGAGAGAGAGAGAGAGAGAGAGAGAGAGAGAGAGAGAGAGAGAGAGAGAGAGAGACGGGAAGCCCAAAAAAGAATGTCCTCAAAGTATATAAAGAATTCAGAAAAAACAAAATAAATGATAAAAGGAAGGACGGGAGGAAGAGAAGGAGGAAGAGGAAGAAGAGGAGGAGGAGGAAGAGGAGGAAGAGGAGGAGTAGGAGGAGTAGGAGGAAGAAGAAGAGGAAATAAGAGGATGAAGACGAGGACGAAGACGAGGAGAAAGAGGTAAAGGAAGCTGGAAGAAGAGGAAGGAAAGAAAACAAAAGTTAGGTAAGTAGAGGAGGTAGGAGAAGGCAGAAGAGGGACAACTATGGGAAAATAAGAAGAAGAGGAAGAGGAGGAGGAGGAGGAGGAGGAGGAGGAGGAGGAGGAGGAGGAGGAGGAGGAGGAGGAGGAGGAGGAGGAGGAGGAGAAGGAGATTTGAAGAAGGTCGAGATTCAAGACATTCCCAGCATAACCCAGCTTGGCAAGATCGTTCAACAGCTTCAAAAATCGTTGCAACATTTCTTCGTCTCTGCAGTAGCCACCGTTACGCCGCCTTGCACGCCACGCACTGCAGCACGTACACACCACACACACACACACACACACACACACACACACACACACACACACACACACACACACGGAAATGTCATTAGGGAGCAAAATAAATAGTTTCCTTTGCATTTCTCAGCCACAGAAGCGATTTTTTTTCTTCTTCTTCAGTCATACATATCGATCGAGTAATAATTCTTTCTTCGTGAATATATTAAAGTATTCCCTATTTTTATCACATGCTAAATCTACTCGTATAGCAGCGAGGCATGACTGAAATTACACTCTTATACAAGACAAAATTACTCAAAAGTTCATGTATCTAACTCCTTTCAATCTTTTTCTTCGTACATTTCAATTATTTTCTATCATCCACTCATACGTAAAATCGAGTAATCTTTCTCTACAATTTTACTCATATTTCAAAAAAGTCTAATCATTGGTTATAAAAGTATAGTTGATAGAGTGTTTCATCGAACGTCGAAAGGGGTGTTGATTTTCATTATTAATTTGGCCGCAAGAGAATAATACTGGTTAGTGAGGCGGCGTGAGGGTGAGAGTGAGGGTGAGAGTGAGGGTGAGCGTGAGGGGAGGGCGTGTTGTCTGGCGCGGAGGGAGGGTAAGGTTAGGTTGTGGCCGTTTTTATGGCAAGGAAAGGAAAGGTTATGATGACTATGGTAATTAGAAAGTGTGTATGTATGTGTGTGTGTGTGTGTGTGTGTGTGTGTGTGTGTGTGTGTGTGTGTGTGTGTGTGTGTGTGTGTGTGTGTGTGTGTGTGTGTGAGTAGAGAGAGAGAAAAAAATGCGCTCTATTGTTATTTCTATTACTACTACTACTACTACTACTATTACTACTGTTACCACCGCCATAATGATAATAATAAAGTTGATGGTAATGGAATTTAATCCATACTCATAAAAACTTTTCCTACATTTCGATCAACTTTTTATAACAATCCAGAGACTTGCCTTCACCTTTCCCTTCTTCTTCTTCTTCTTCTTCTTCTTCAATCTGCCTTACTCCTCACTCCTACTCCTCTTCCCTCCCTTCCCCTATCCATTACTCCTCCTTCTCCTCCTCCCTATACACGGTCTCCTTCCCAGCTCCACTCTCCTGCCCCTATTCCCCCTTCCTCTTCCCTACACAACACACCTCTGTCCCACCCATTACATTCCTCCCCTAACCATTACTCTTTCTCCCCTTCCTTCCCTTACCCTCACATGTCTATCATCTCACCCTCCCCTAATTCCCCTTTCCACCCTCCCTTTATCGTTCCTTTCCTTCCCTACTTACGTCACCTCTACCACCACCACCACCACCACCTTACCCCCTTCCAGCCACCGCCCCTCACCCATCATAAGAGAGTAGCGCAGCGCTTTTTAGTGACTCCATGTTACAACACTGCGCAAACAACACCATATCTTCCGATGATCCCCTAAAGGCCTGTTTGTTGACGCACTGGAGGAGGAGGAGGAGGAGGAGAAGGAGGAAGAGGATGAAAAGGAGGAAGAGGAGGAGGAGGAGGAGAAGGAGGAGGAAAAGAGATGATAAGGGATAGAGAAAAATAACAACAACAAAAATGGAATGAAAGGAAACAGCACCCATAAAAAAAAAATGATAATAATAATAGAAAAATAACAAGAATATCACACACACACACACACACCACACACACACAAAGACACCACACACACACACACACACACACACACAAAGACACACACACACACACACACACACGCGCACACACACACACACACACACACACACACACACGACACACACACACACACAAAACGCAGTACAATACCACAATGAGGCAAAATATTAAGTTGCAAAATAATATTACTACAAAAAAAAAAAAATAAATAAAAAAATAAAAAAAACTCGTCTGCAGCTGAAGTGATAGAAAGTGAGACACACAATCCCTCAACTTAGTGACCGGGGGAGTAAGAACTGAAATCCCTAACTCCCTGAATCCTCCTTACCTCCCCCCACCCCCACAACACGCACACACACGCAAACACAGCCCAAAGAAGACCATGGGATCAAACTTTTCCAATTTAGGTATTTTTGTTATGTTGTTAAAAAATCAGCGTTTGAGTGAATTTGCAACTCTTCACGGGTGGAATTGAGGAAGGAAAGGGAGGGAAGGGAGGGAAGGGAGGAAAGGGAGGGGAGGGAGGGAAGGGGATGAAAAGGAGGGGAAGCTATAGGGAAAAAAAAGTATGAGGATTGGAAGGGAATGGAGGAAGGGATTGGAAGAGATTGGAAGAGAAAGGAAGAGGGATGGAAGGAAGGAAAGAGGAAAGTGAGTTTGAGAAGGAAAGAACTAGTGAATGAGGATTAGAAAAAAAGTTGTCAAGAAAGAAATATGATGAAAATATGTATGAGAGAGAGAGAGAGAGAGTAAGTTACAAAGAAGAAAAAGAGAAAAGAGAGAGAGAGAGGCCGAGATGTGAGAATATGAAACAAAAGGCGAATGTGCAACTGTTTCGCGTTATTTTTAGTTTCAAGACTCGTTAAGTGACGTGAATAGCTTTCTTGTAGCGTCTCTGTCTGTCTGTCTGTCTGTCTGTCTGTCTGTCTGTCTGTCTGTCTGTCTGTCTGTCTGTCTGTATGTATGTATGTATGTCTTGCTGCGTTGCTGACTGGCTGGCTGTGTGGTTTCCTCTCTCTCTCACTCGCTCTCATTTTCTCTTCTTCTTTCACTCTCTATTGTACGTCACTGTTCATGTGGACCCGGCACACACACACACACACACACACACACACACACACACACGCACGCACACACGCACACACACACACACATACACACACACACATACACACACATACACAGACAGACAGAAATAGTCCATGTGAGTCGGTGTACGAATCAAAAGTACACACCATGACCCGGCGGCGGACAAATTGTGGTGTGTAGGACTATGTACACGACACACACACACACACACACACACACACACACACACACACACACACACACACACACACACACTGCTACTGTCGACCGGAAGTGACAAAGAGTAGCTAGATTATCCCCCCTCAAGCCTCGCCGCTAGTGTATCTCCCTCACGTACACAGGAAGGCACGGAAGGCACGTGTAGGTAGGCAGCAGCTGTTAATTGGTTACGTGCTTAGAGTGACGGAGAAAAGAGGAACATTTTTTATAAGACAGAAAGAAAAAAAAATTATAATCGCAGGTAATAATTGTCTCTGCCATAAAGATATTAATTAACAGAACAGAATATAACTAGGATTACGTCTTTACCAATACCTTTCTCCTACTCAAAAAAAATAAAAATTTATACCGTTACAATAATATTTTTTTCATAAGTTCTATAAATTCTACATTCTCAACTCGATAAGTCATTCATTCTCTATATTTGACATATTTCGCCACAGAACTTTTTCGTTTCTTCCTCACGTCTTAGTGGTTACCTCGCCCTGCCTTGGCCCTTCCTTCCAGTACCCCAACCCTGCCCTTCCCTCACCTCCCCTATTCTGCCCTAACCCTGCCCCTGCCACAACCCATCTCTGCTCTGCCTCCCTGCTCTTCTATTTGGCTGTTCTGAAAATTAGGTCGCGGTTACTTTTTTGTTAAACATTAGTCTTACTCAGGCGTGGTTATAACACACACCAAATTCCATGAGAGAGAGAGAGAGAGAGAGAGAGAGAGAGAGAGAGAGAGAGAGAGAGAGAGAGAGAGAGAGAGAGAGAGAGAGGAGAGAGAGAGAGAGAGAGAGAGAGAGAGAGAGAGAGAGAGAGAGAGAGAGAGAGAAAGGGGTAATTTGTGAGGCCATATCATTCTGACAGGAGAAAGGGTTAGTCTTTTGCGGTGACGAAAATATTCACGCTTATGAACCTTAATGTGCGTGTGTGTGTGTGTGTGTGTGTGTGTGTGTGTGTGTGTGTGTGTGTGTGTGTGTGTGTGTGTGTGTGTGTGTGTGTGTGTGTGTACGGATGTGTGAACAAGATAGAATCATTGCAACCTTTAGGGCGAACAAGTGTGTGCGTATGTATGAGTGCATGTATGTATGTATGTATGTATGTGTGTATGTATACGTAGGCAGGTGTGTGTGGGACGATATGGGGCAGGTGTGGGCAGGTACTACAGGTTGGTGTGAACTATATAGGTATGTAGGGCTGTGGGTGGGCAGGGGTGGGTGGCAGAGTGTGTGAGTAGGTTAGGATAATGAGTATTTGTGTGTGTGTGTGTGTGTGTGTGTGTGTGTGTGTGTGTGTGTGTGTGTGTGTGTGTGTGTGTGTGTGTGTGTGTGTATGAGAGAATATAATTGGATGTGGATGCTTGAAGGAAAAAAATAGGAGACGTTCAAGTGGATAGGGGTGGCTGGGTTTGTATGGGTGGGTGAGTGGGTGAGTGGGTGGGTTGTCTGGAAAGGTGGGTGAAGGGGTGGGTGAGGGGGTGGTAAGGAAGAACGTTGGCCTACATAACACATATTCTCCTTCTCTTACATGTTCCTCCACTCCTTAAATTGAGCGTGTCCGTGAGTCATGTGTGTGGTTATATGTGCGTCTGTGTGTCCGTCTGTGTGTGTGTGTGTGTGTGTGTGTGTGTGTGTGTGTGTGTGTGTGTGTGTGTGTGTGTGTGTGTGTGTGTGTGTGTGTGTGTGTGTGTGTGTGTACGCTTACCTGTGTCTGTTACCTGTCCGTGGTGATGGCTGGCCAGCAGACAGGTAACGTTTCCCCACAAAATCTTTTCTTCCCTCTCATATAATTTCACGGATTATACCGAATGTGACTCCTACAGGGGCCGGGAGAGAGAGAGAGAGAGAGAGAGAGAGAGAGAGAGAGAGAGAGAGAGAGAGAGAGAGAGAGAGAGAGAGAGAGAGAGAGAGAGAGAGAGAGAGAGAGAGAGAGAGAATAAAGAAGATGGAAACAAAAGACAGCAAGAAAATAAGCAATACGCACACACGCACATGCACGCACACATACAAGGTTGAAGAGGTGAGGAGGAGGAGGAGGAGGAGGAGGAGGAGGAGGAGGAGGAGGAGGAGGAGGAGGAGGAGGAGGAGGAGGACGAGCTAGACCACAACAATTACCTCAAAAGTAGATCTGGAGAAAGTAAAACTAAAAAAAAAGGATGAGAAAAAAACTGCAATGTGTTTCCGTCTGGACAGAAGGTTGTTTTCTCTCTCTCTCTCTCTCTCTCTCTCTCTCTCTCTCTCTCTCTCTCTCTCTCTCTCTCTCTCTCTCTCTCTCTCTCTCTCTCTCTCTCTCTCTTTCTTCCTTTGCCTTTTGTCTTACTCTCACATTCTGCCTTCCTTGTTGTTCCTCCTCCTCCTCCTCCTCCTCCTCCTCCTCCTCCTCCTCCTCTTCCTCCTCATGTTCCTTCCCTCTCCTCCCATCATCTTCCTGCCTCCCTCTATAGTGTATCTCCCTCTTATCGTCCCCTTGGATGCCCTTCCTCTTGTTCCTCTTGATTTATGGTTTCTTCAAGCTCCTCTCTCTCTCTCTCTCTCTCTCTCTCTCTCTCTCTCTCTCTCTCTCTCTCTCTCTCCTCTCTCTCTCACCAAACACTTTAGAGAGAGAGAGAGAGAAGAGAGAGAGGAGAGAGAGAGAGAGAGAGAGGAGAGAGACGAGAGAGAGAGAGAGAGAGGAGAGAGAGAGAGAGAGAGAGGCCACACCTGGAGAGAGTGAGAGAGTTACAAGCACAAGTCAGAGAGGTCGACTTTGAGGCTGATAAACACAGCTTCCAACTAAGGCGGTAGCGGGGGGTGGAGGGGGGACGGTAGGGGCGGATGGATGGGGGGGGTGGAGGAGTGGAGGAGGACGAGGAGCGTGCCTGATTTACACATCCTCTATTAACGTTTGTACCTGGCGGGCGGCGGAGACGAGGGCGATTTACGACGTGTGGGAAGTTTACGGCACCAAGCGGGTAACCAGGTGGAGGGCGCGTGTATGCAGGAGCTAATGGGAAGGTGGTGGTGGTGGTGGTGGTGGTGGTGGTGGTGGTGGTGGTGGTGGTGGTGGTGGTGGTGGTGGTGGTGGTGGTGGTGAGAATACTGTCACTTTTTCATTTTTTTCTTCCTCTCTCTCTCTCTCTCTCTCTCTCTCTCTCTCTCTCTCTCTCTTTCTCTAGTTCCTCTTCGTAAACCTCCATCTCCTTCACTCTTGTTCCCTTACCTAAACCCTGATCTCCTCCTTCACTATTTCCTTTCCTCTATCTCCTCCTACCATCCTTTTTTTTCTTTCTTCTTCTTCTTCTTCTTCTTGTTCGTCTTCTCCTCCTCCTCCAACTCCTTCAGCGCCGCCTACGTAAACTAAACAACATCTCAATCTAAGTAACTTAACTTGTTCACAATCTGCCGTAGCTTCATCCCTAACTTGTCCTTGTAGACTTGAAGTTGTAGCAGGAATTTAATCCGTATATACCTAGCTATACCGGTTTGTCTGTCTGTCTGTCTGTCTGTCTGTCTGTGTACGTGTGTGTGTGTGTGCGTCTATCTGTCTATGTCTTTTATCTCTCCGTCCGTCTTTGAAAGCAGCACCATTCACCCAGCTCGGCACGTGTCACCACAATCACCACAATTCACCACAATTCACGACGATACACATTCAGGTAAGAGCCAGAGATTCAGGAAATAAGATATCGGTGCCGAGTTTCAGACGCGGGCCAGTAAAGAGAGACACAAACACGGCACAAACTTACAATCACACGACGTAAATCAACTTGGCCACGGTTGAATAAGCCTTACCTAGAAACGACTCTCTCTCGTTTTTACCTCCTCGCTAGTTCGTCGTAAAAATATATCCTACACTTACGTTCTTGTTGTTGAAAGGCAAGCGGCGGCAGTGTTGTGAGGAAAGGAGGCAGGCGGCGTATAGTTCAACAATCTAATTATGTATTCTGAGCCGTAACTGGATAATGTCAGGCTGGCATAACTCAGACTGGAGACAGACAGACAAACAGACAGACAGACAGACAGACAGACAAAGTTACGTATTGAATCAGGCAAACGTAGCAGCGACGACGACAACATGAAATTTACGAAAGGGAGCAGTAGAGGAAAATAAAATAGCAAGCTCAAAGAGAGTCCACTACAAAGGGTACACCAGAACGTTCCCTAAACACAGGAAAACCAAAACCAAAACCAAAAAAAAAATATATATATACAATCGACGTTTAATCTTATTTCAGCGCAAACAACAGATGCATAAATAATAGATGAAAGGGTAGGAGCACAAAGCAAAGGAAATATAAGAGAAAAACACAGCTGGGTTTGGAGGTGAGGCAGAGAACGCTCAATAACCACGGAAAGCCAACAGAACATAAATAAATCATGCACGCAGTCAGACCTCCCACAGACGAGGAAGGCAACGGATGATGGATGACACGGCCACATCGACCACCCACCACCACACAGGACACTCACCCACTTTACTCCCCAACAACTAACTCACTATTTTTACTCCACTTCGATAAACTCCACACTGCACCCACACCCAGCCATCCATTCTTCTTCTTTACTATCTCTCAACGATCCAAAAAGGCGGTACCGTAGGCGAGCACCTCAACGTAACTTAACACACACTGGCGAGACTATTACCTTCTGACGGCGAGGTGAGGGGGTCTATAAATCACCTGTAATTTATAGTCTTAGCAGCTCACCTTTCATAGATAAACGGGAGGAAACAGTGGTAGCAATAGAACGGCATATAATTAACACACTAAATTGAGCGATGTATTTATAGTATGTAAAACTATAGTGTTGTATATAATAGTGTAGCTTCATCATCTCACTGCTCTACATGATTCATACTTTTACATCACAAACCTTAACGTGTATACCTGAATAGAGATTAAATTTCACTGCTATGGAACGGTGTACAGCAAGGATTGAAGCCATTGTATAGGAATGTCTGTATTGGGTATTACTTGTTCTTATCTTGGCAGTGGTGGGTGAGATGGATTGCAGGGAGTGTATGTTATGGTTAAGGTTGAAACTCTCCCTTATAATGTAGCGTGATCAGTAGTATGAGAAATGGTAAACGATTCTGGTTTGAGTCTGCCTGTCTGCCTGTCTCTTTCTATCTGGGTTCTGTCTGTCTCTCTGTCTCTCTGATCCACTTCATCTTCATCACACAACAAACTTTGCTATTGAAAACTTTATAATTCAACATCACAGAGAGTCGCATCATCCAACTTACCTGCGACAACTCACCTGAGGGAAAATACTAACTAATTCAAAGCAATCCTGAGTACCACACCTTAACCTTTTTCTTTACTTTCATTTATTTTCTTTTTCAAATTTTTTTTATTTATTATTTTTTTTTGTATTCCTTGACATAATATCTTCCGCATTACGAACACTCTTTATCATCTTTTTTCTAACCTTTAAATAGTAACGATAAGTATGAAATTTCTATATTTTACCTTCCACTACATCGAACTCAAGTTACTATTACGTTAGGTCGTAAAGTGAATGACGATGAGTAAGCTACACTTTTAGGACTATTTGGGTGAGTAGTGTGATGTAGAGGGTACAGGGATGGAGGGAGAGGGGAATAGAAGGGGGAGGAAGAGGATGAGAGGGAGGAAGGAAGGGAGAATAGGGTAGGAGAGTGGTTGAAGGGAGGATGAAATGTTGAAATGGAGACGTAAAAAAAAAAGTTATGACATTAGTACAATCTCTCTCTCTCTCTCTCTCTCTCTCTCTCTCTCTCTCTCTCTCTCTCTCTCTCTCTCTCTCTCTCTCTCATATTACCATAGTTTTAGGAGTAGACCAAACCAAATGGATTACCATATCAGTATCCTCTCTCTCTCTCTCTCTCTCTCTCTCTCTCTCTCTCTCTCTCTCTCTCTCTCTCTCTCTCAGCCCACCTCACATACTTCACTGCGTGTTTCTAGAAGTCACACACAAACCACATATCAGAGAAGCAGATATTAAATGAAGAGAAAGGGAGAGTAAAGAAAGAGAGAGGGCAAGTGACATGATGAGGAGGAATGGATACAAAGGGGAAGGAGGGACTAAGGTTGAATGAAGAGAGGAAGGAAGATTATACATGGACGAAACGGAGGTGTCAATAAGGGAGAGGAGAGGTAAGGAGGGAGGAGAAGACATAGTGAAGAATAGAAAGGAAGGAAGAATGAGTTAGAGAAGAAGGAAAGAGGATAATGATGAGAAGGAGGAGGGAGGAGAAAGGAGTGAAGGAAGCTACATATATAAAACTCTATAGACCACCTCATATCAACTCATCACAAACATAATATTTCTACCCTCA
>JAPQNM010000048.1:3662282-3672414 GCA_029783475.1 Metacarcinus magister
TGCTACCATTTAACTGCTAATATTCACTCGAGTTTTATCTCCTTGCAGTCCACCCAAGCGTTGGCTAGGCGTGGGGTTCTGCAATTTGCTTGATGGAGTGTGGTAGTTTTGTGCGGTGAGGCGCGGCACGAGCCAAACCAGGTGGAAGGGGGAGAGTGCGTGAAGTTATTAGCAAGTAGTTACGGGTTCACCTCCTCGGTTGTCATGGGAACACGTGTAAACTGGAACCACATGGACGTTATAGAGCTTGTTTACCACCCCGAAGGCGCTGTTTTCCACACACACACACACACACACACACACACACACAACCACCACAGAAACGCACACTCCATTACTGTCACTTTTTCACACCTGTCACTGTCCACCCAATTAGCCAATACTGTCTCCCAACACACCGTCTATTTCCCCATCAGTCACCGCCGCCCCGCCCCGCCCATTCCCCATCACTGATTACTTAACTTAATCCATTACTTTGTTTTCCCACTGATTCCACCTACATGAGCTGTATATCATTACCTTCCTTCCACGAATCACCTCGTCTACCTCTCCTCTACGCTTGCATCTTTTATAATTGTCCATAATTAATTCTACTTCCACGCACTACAAAAAAACTGTACCTCAACATTGCCTACGCACATCACCCACACACACACACACACACACACCCAGCCCCGTCCTATCCCTCCACCTCCACCCACTCTGCTGTTTGTCACTGTGCCTACCTACACAACCCTCCGGACGTGACGCTCGTTGTCTGGCCTTCTCCCGCCCTAAACCTCTATCAATCACTGCCAGTCGTCGGTCAATGCTCCTCAGACATCTACACTTCATGTTTTTGCTTACCAGGGAAGGAAGGGAAGAGGAGCAACAAAGAAGAGAAGGTGAAGGAAAGGGAAACACACAGAAGATGAATTACTGTTGTGTGGTGTGTTTTATGGTAATGGTAGTCTGTTTGTGACTCATGTGTGTGTGTATGTGTGTGTGGGTGTGGGTGTGTGTGTGTGTGTGTGTGTGTGTGTGTGTGTGTGTGTGTGTGTGTGTGTGTGTGTGTGTGTTATATTCGTACCCTTAGTGTGTAAGTGTTCAGTTTTGAGTACGTTATTAACGCTCTTCTAGCGTCCAGCCCTGCGTCACCCTGTCCCAAGCCGCCCACACCTGCCACACGTAACCAAGGCAGGCGAGCAGGACAGACGGTATCGACGCGGCGTAACCTACATTTTCAGTACTAATGAAATTCACTGATCTGACGCACTGTTGACTTCCTGCCTGGCCGGAAGGAGGGAAAGGGTCCGTGAGGGTTGGAGAGTGACGGAGGGAACATGAAAGTCAACGAGGGAGAGTGGGAAGGGAGAGAGGAAGGAGAGGAAGGGAGGAAAAGCCTTGGAAAGAATGTTTAATGTCCAGCGGGTGACCGAAATCACACACCCGTTCAGCCCCCGTGCCAGGTGTTGTGAGGAGCGGCCAGTGAGGGAGTAAGTACCGCCGCGGGGCTCAGGGAAACGAGTGTGCTGAGGACTTGCTAACGTGCTGCTTTCACTCAGCAAGAAGATTCACACGTCCAGTAAAAAGTAGCCTGACGAAGGAAGTGGTGAGGAGGCAGGCAGTGTGAGTGGCGGCGTGGGAGTGCGTGAGTGCGTGAGGTTCCCGCTGCCTGGCGTGCCGTGACGAGAACACTTTTTTTTCCCCTTGCCGTAGTTTTGGCTGTGGACACACTCACTGGTATTGACTAATTGATTTAGCAATAAGAGTGTAAAAATATCTGACCCAGAATAACATACACAGTATAAATAAAACAATGTTTCTAATGTGGTTGTATTAATACAGTTATGAAGTCAGGTAATATAATGGCGGAAATTGAGTTCATAATACAATGAAGTTAGCAATGTATTACTATAATATTCATAACTATAATTGCCCCAGTGAGTCAAGGAGACAGCATAAACCCACACGACTGTCAGGTATGAAAACATTTCCCCGCAGGCTGGCCACAAGCCGCGCCGCAGGGCATGACAGCCGCAGGGTCCCGCGGGTGGATGAGCAGCACCGTGTCAGCCTCAAAGCCTCACCTTGAGACAACTCAATCTCTCCTCACAGGGACGCACTTTCCTACAATCTTGTCACGTGATGTTATAATGACGTCACACCCCTCTGACCACCGCTATAACGCCTATCTTTTATTACTGCTATTCTGATAACACTGACCTGACCTGACCTCGTTTAGCACTGTGTTGGTCTATGAACACGTGCACTATGATAACATTGGTATTGTAATGGCTGTAGTAACTGGCCTCCCTGGCGTGGCGTGACACCTTGTCGTGCCGTCTCTTACAACACTGCCAGGGTTGTAAGTGCCTCCAGGACTCTGCCTGCTGACGGCTGCTCTGCTTGTACCTGCTTGTCTTGACATCCACAAGCACCAATCACAGACATGCCAACACCTGACACGCCATTCATCATAATTAGACATTGACATCTTCGTGTGTTCTCTTTGGCAATTGTATCTAATTAACCCGAGTCCCCGCAGCACGGTGTTCAAGGTGTTCCTGTGTGTTCAGTCGTCTTGGTAATATTATGCAAATAAAAACGCATCTACATATTCTTTATCGTTGGTCTCAGTTTCCTCACATATTTGGTCACGACGCTTACTGGTCTTCCTTCAGGTAATAGTAACGACGATGAGGTGAAGCGAGTAACAGCGTGTCGTTAATTGCTCACTTTTTTGTACACTTTCCTCTTTCTTTTTCTCTCTTATCTTCCTCGATCCAAGATTCTTTCAAGCGGAGGAATATCAGGTCTCCGCAGGAACTTAATTGGCTTCTGCTGCCTCAGGACTTACTGTTAATTCTATACAAGGTAAGTACGTGACGGACTTATTGCCATTTAAGTTTGTGCAATCCATCCATCCATCAAATATCAATCTATCCGTCTATCCACCAGTGTATCTATCTATCATTATCACCATAAAGTCGCATATTTATATAAACAATATTGAAATCATTATCTTGACACGAATTTTCACCTTCTTAAAAACAACTATTAAAAAAATGTGTTCAGTCACTTTTGATTAATTAAGTAGGTGCCCCCCGCCACCCCCCAAACCCCGACCCACCTGGAATGCTGCGTCACAGGTTCTCAGGTGACTGTTGGTGTGGGAATACAAGTGGATCAACTAGATTGTCCAGAAGCTTGATTTTATGTGTGTGTGTGTGTGTGTGTGTGTGTGTGTGTGTGTGTGTGTGTGTGTGTGTGTGTGTGTGTGTGTGTGT
The DNA here is from genome assembly GCA_029783475.1 of Metacarcinus magister. Classification (NCBI taxonomy): domain Eukaryota; kingdom Metazoa; phylum Arthropoda; class Malacostraca; order Decapoda; family Cancridae; genus Metacarcinus; species Metacarcinus magister. The sequence continues at coordinate 3,665,552 of JAPQNM010000048.1, forward strand.
GTGTGTGTGTGTGTGTGTGTGTGTGTGTGTACAAGCTATTTATAGCCAATTAATTATTAGTCTGGAAGTGTTTTATAATATGAAAATAATGACGTGTTTTAAACTGAAAAAAGTAAAAATCCAGCTGAAAGACTTTGGTAATTAATTGTTGATGCTCAAATTTCCTGAAGGTGAGGTAAGTATAAAGTAATTTCAATAATAGTCAAGATAATTAAAAAAACATCTGATATAAAATGTTCATAGACAAAGTTAAACTATCTTAACCTCTCTCTAATACTTCAAGGCATCAACAATCTTTTAGTACTGAGATCCGAGCCTTCAAGATTCTGTCCCTTCCCGTTCAACCTGTCTTGGCAGCGAGTAGTGGAGTGACGGTGGTTCACGGGGCCCACAGGTGATCACTCCAGGTAGGACAGACAACAGAGAAAACCATAAAAGCCTGATTGTGAAGAGAGCGAGAAGTGCAGTTTGATAAGGATTCGTGTTCAATAACTATTGACAACTGTTGAAGATTAATGAGCAGCGGCAGAGTAGTAGTGCAGCAACCTTACAAATACTTCCAGCAGGTAAGAATTAACAGCTGACTCGCTGGCTGTCAGGATTGATTTTTTTCTCTAATTCCATCAGTTTGTGGAAGTTTATATTTTACACAAGCTGATGATAAATAGCGTTGGAGAAAAGTTTGTTCTACAGATTCATAATGCAAACTAGCAATTAGCTATCAATCAATCTATCTATCCATCTATCTGCATATGCATCAACATATCTACCTGCTTTAACTACCTGAGTACATAGTCATCTGTCTATCTACCTACCCATCAATCTCCATTCATCTTCCCTAACATTCTCAAACGTAAATGGAGATTAATGAACCTTCTGGAGGTTCGTCCGCTTACCTCCACAAACAACCACATTTGGACGGAACAATATAACCTAACAAACACACACAACAGACACAAGCACAACCCTTCTCCCCCATGGACACAAACACACCTCTGAGATGGTTATACATAAACTTCTTTCCACTGAGTAATGCATGATGTGTAACGCCAAGACATCTTAGGCCTTAAACAGAGAGGTAATGAATGTTCTGGTGAGGTTAGTGTCCCTTTTAGGCAGTGACCAAGACGCTCGCCACGGCTCAGCGCTGGGGCGGCATCAGATATTCTCCGTCAGCCGTCATCCGCTCCACTCAAACCGCCTTTACTATTCAGGCCAGCAGCGTCATGCACGGGTGTATCATAACTTGTGTTCCACGTGCTGAGTAAAGCAAGTCAAACAGCTAACCCCTTGACGGCCACACACGATGTTTATAACTCTCCTAATTGTTGACTTGAGAAACTAATGGAGTTTACATTAACTTGCCTCAAGAAATGATTAAGATTTTTGTGAATCATTAATCATAAAAACCATTAAAAGCAAGTAGTGTCTATCATCATTAACATTGTCCATTTTGGGGTAATGTAAGCGTGGGCGGGCAGACAGACAGACAGACAGACAGACAGACAGACAGACAGACAGACAAACAGACAGACGAGTTCCATTCATCATAGCATGGCAAGGGGCAAGGGGCAAGGGGCAAGGGGCAAGGGGCAGGGGGCAAGGGGCAAGGGGCAAGGAGCAAGGGGTAGTACACACGCCACACTGACAAGCAGATGAACATTGCAGGATACACTCAAGTAATAAATAGTCGATGTTATATAAAATTAATCCAACCGTCTACAATCAACCTTAGTTCTCGTATCCTGTTCTGTTTTCCTGCCACAAAGGTTCAAGAATTACTCAAGTTTATTACCGTATGAACACATCGGTTAGTCAATAGGCACGTGGGTGAGTTAGGCCTATGTGCTGCCGCCACTCCACTGTAATTACTGTATCCTTGACGAGGCAGGTAATCAACTTACTTACACCATAGCACACACATACACACACACACACACACACACACCCACACACACACACACACACACACACACACAAAGCTAAGTCAACCAACCGCTACGAGATGTCAACACAACGAGGCAGCAATTGACAACACTGGCAACACTGACATATATTAATTAATATTGCCTTATTGCAATGTCTTCTTCATCTATGTATGTATGTATGTATGTATGTACTACGTATGTATTTAATCTAGGTGTGTGTGTGTGTGTGTGTGTGTGTGTGTGTGTGTGTGTGTGTGTGTGTGTGTGTGTGTGTGTGTGTGTGTGTGTGTGTGTGTGTTTACCTAGTTGTAGTTTATAAGGCCTGAGCTACACTCGTGTGGTCCTGTCTCCATATCAATACTTGTCCAGTTATTCCTTCAGTTGAAAAATGAAGCTTCTTGAGTATAGGTTTTAAGATGCAAGTAAGGTATAATAAACACTATTGCGATACCTAACCTAAATTTCACCCTTTAGGAACAACATTCAAAGCAGATACAAAATTATAAAAACGGACTTAGAATTCAACAGTTAGTGCAATACTATTTTCGTTTTCTATCTGAACATACTATAAGAGCTCGGACTAAAATTTCAACAGTTGGTGCAGTAATGTTCTTGTTTTCTATCTATACAAACTATATAAGCACGAATTTTAAAAATGATTAACTAAACAAGAATATATAAAGAGGTGTGTGTATATATGTATATATATATATATATATATATATATATATATATATATATATATATATATATATATATCTTATATATAGAGGTATATATATCTTATATAGAGACGTATATACATTTTATATAGAGGTATATATATCTTATATATAGAGGTATATATATTTTTTATAGAGGTATATATATCTATCTATATGATGGAGATATATCAATCTATATGATGGACGTATATCTATCTATATGATTGATGTATATCTATCTATATGATATATATATATATATATATATATATATATATATATATATATATATATATATATATATATACATATACATACACACACACAGGGTGATCTAGCGCTCGGGTATGCAAGCCTAGGATCCCGGGTTCGTATTCCCGTTATTCGCTGACCACTTTTCATTCTTTGATATCACCGCCGAGTGGCCAAAGACTACCCAAATTGCTGCCATACTGTCCTCAGACGGGACTTACAATGTTATATGCATCTGAGGCTGTAGCAGCAAATAAATAGCCTCGCACGTTCGCAACATATTCACGAGAGAACGTAAACGTTTGAGGCGTCACTATAAAAATCTGAATACCTACGTCAAATAACAGACGAGGCAAGTCCATATGTGCCTCCATAAGCCTACTGGCACCAACGGTTAATGATATAGAAAAAGAAGAAATATATTGATGGGAGGGTGGAGAGAGAAACACCAGGGTGGTGTTTAGGAGTTTATTTGTCTAACGTTTCGTTCTCCGCGGGACTTTATCAAAGACTGACCCAGTCTTTGATAAAGTCCCGCGGAGGACGAAACGTTAGACAAATAAACTCCTAAACACCACCCTGGTGTTTCTCTCTCCACCCTCCCATCAATCTGTCGTCAATGAATCAATATATATATATATATATATATATATATATATATATATATATATATATATATACATATATATATATATATATATATATATATATATATATATCTGATAAAGTAAAATTACTGCAAACTAGCCTACCTTCCACTGCCTGAAGCTATGCACTCAGTGGTGCCCTCCCGTGCAACCTGAGGCTGCATCTCTGGTGTTGCAAGCGACACTCACCCGTCTACCTCCACTTTGCAGTAATTTTAACCACCTAATATTTTATTTATCAGTACTTGTTATATACCATACAGATCGGAAAAGTGTGCAAATATTGAATCAGTGATTGAAAATTCAATGCAAGTAAAGCTAAAGGAGTTACAGTGAGTTTAAATAAAAAATGTGACTAAAAATGTTTACGCACTATTTAATTCTTTTTCAATTATCTTGATATAGGTGTAGTGTTACTGTAAGTATTAAATGCTCATGATATGCATCAATGTATCACGAATACGATGGTAGGCTCAGTTTTCCTTAGTATTATCTGGTAGTTTGGTAATATCGGGTAGTACAACAACGTGAAAATCCGCCTACCTTTTAAACGTCGACTTTTCAAGACCCAATCCAGTATATTTCAGAGGCCCCGACTATACTCACTTGTATCACATGTGTCAAGTGGCTCCATCTTTCTTGGTCTGAAACAAAAGAGGAATAATTAGCTGACGAAATGTTTTAAGAGACACTTTAATTTCTTTATCATTATACTAACTAGGAACTGTTTGTAGTTACGAGAGAGAGAGAGAGAGAGAGAGAGAGAGAGAGAGAGAGAGAGAGAGAGAGAGAGAGAGAGAGAGAGAGAGAGAGAGAGAGAGAGAGAGAGAGAGAGAGAGAGAGAGAGAGAGAGAGAGAGAGAGAGAGAGAGAGTTGATCTGCCACTCCCACTACAGTTTCACCTTTGTCTCTGTAATCTCGCGGGGAAACACATTATACCTCCACCACTACCATCCCAGTGTGGCTGTAATGACACGGGGAAAAAAAGAGAAAAAGAAAGAAAGAAAGGGACAAGAATATCCTTACGAACATAATACAAAAAACTGAATAAAACTCTGATGTTAAAACTCAAACAATACTATATAAAGGACACACACGAGTTCCAATCACCATCACTGCCGGTCAAGGAGGGTGAGAACAATGACAAGGATGGTGAGGATAATGACAATAACAATAATGGTGAGGACAATGACAATGAGAAGGAGAGTGAGAACAATGAGAAGGATGGTGAGGACAATGAGAAGGATGGTGAGGACAATAACAAGGGCGTCAGTATTGATCCCTTTCTTGACCCTGAGGCAGCCCGGTGACCTTAACGAAGAGACACAACATTTCAAGGCGATACAACTGCAGGCGTAGCGGCAGGCGTAGGAGGGCGAGGGAAGGGGTGGAGGGAAGGGGGTGCAGGGGAGGAGGGAAGGGGTGCAGGGATAGGAAGAGGAGAGGGAAAAAAGGGTGGTGGTCAAAAAGGCAAGGGCTGTTAGTACTGTCTTACATTGGAGAGAAAATAAAATGAAAAAAAAAAATTAGGTAAAGAAAATAAAAAAGAAAAAGAAAACTAGTGTCAGAGAGAGAACGAGAGAGAGAGAGAGAGAGAGAGAGAGAGAGAGAGAGAGAGAGAGAGAGAGAGAGAGAGAGAGAGAGAGAGAGAGAGAGAGAGAGAGAGAGAGAGAGAGAGAGAGAGAGAGAGAGAGAGTGTGTGTGTGTGTGTGTGTTTGGGGAGGAGGGAGGGAGGTACTACTTGAGGTTGCTAAGTGAAGTGAATGAGAAGAAATTAAATTTTCTAGCTAAGAATGGCAGGAAAGACGAGTGGAAATTGGTGGAATGTGGCTGGAGACGAGGAGACGTGAAAACTTTGCACATGGAGGAGGAGGAGGAGGAGGAGGAGGAGGAGGAGGAGGAGGAGGAGGAGGAAGAGTATGATAATAATAATGAGTCGCTGGTCCTGTCTGAACACTTCAAGTCTCCCATCAGCCACAGACGAATGACAGCTTAAGAAAACCCCCCAAAGTAATGACTACAATAACGCATTTCTGGCACATTATGGCGGCGATGGTGGTAGTGGTGGTGGGCGGGATGGGTGTGTGGGTGTGTGGGCGTGGCGGGGGACAAGTAGGAAACGTGGGCGTGGCATAGGACAAGTAAGTAACCCATGACTGCTCTTAGAACCCTTTCTGAGAACTTCCTTTTCATCCCTTAAAAAAGAAATCGTAATTGCCCGTTGTGTGTGTGTGTGTGTGTGTGTGTGTGTGTGTGTGTGTGTGTGTGTGTGTGTGTGTGTGTGTGTGTGTGTGTGTGTGTGTGTGTGTGTTTAGTACTTTTCACGTTTGTCGGCCAGTGACGTAACCTCTTCCCCTACCACCCCCCAATTTTTTTTTTCTTCCTCCCTCCAACAAAACAACATTTCAATACACATAATAAAACGACTTTCAAATCATAAATATATATACACGAAAAAAAAATTAAATAAATAAAAAGAAAAAAGAAAAAAAATATCTATCTGCGTCAAATTCCCGAACTAAACTCACGTAGATGATCGCACACCTCCAGGCAGGGATCACTCAGGTGTGTGGTGATATGTATACACACACCTGCCTCGACACACCTGACACACCTAACACACCTGACTCTCCTTGCAGCCATCGTAAAACCTCATCCAACCTCCTCTGCTTACCCTTACCACCACCACCACCACTACCATCACCCTGCCATGAACCTCCCTACCACCCCTCCCTGCCATGAAACACACACACACACACACACACACACACACACACACACACACACACACACACACACACACACACACACACACACACACACACACACACACACACACACACACACAAAGCAGAGAAAGTTAGAGAGAGACAAAGGGAAACAAGACAACCTAGATTTTCTGCTTGTGGAGAAAAGAAAGAAGGAAACAGGGAGGAAAAAATATAGAGATAGAGAGATGAATAATAGTTTCGGAATAACGCAATCAAGAATACAACTATGAAATACAGAAATAATAGGTAAAAAATTGATATGATACTGTACTATATCAGAGGAGAAAGAGTGATGGGTGGGATCGGTGGTGGTGATGGTGGGGGGGTGTTGAGGGGTAAGGGAGGGGCAGGGCAGGGGAGGGGAGAGGAACGGAGAGTGAACAAGAAAAATCTAATAAAAACGTTTCTTGTCTCCTCACACGTCATGTAAAATGAGGAGACCATCCATAAAGGTCAGAGAGAGAGAGAGAGAGAGAGAGAGAGAGAGAGAGAGAGAGAGAGAGAGAGAGAGAGAGAGAGAGAGAGAGAGAGAGAGAGAGAGAGAGAGAGAGAGAGAGAGAG
>JAPQNM010000048.1:3672514-3687514 GCA_029783475.1 Metacarcinus magister
TTAATTAGGTCTATTTGATGCTGCAATGATATTTCCAATATCTAATAACTTTCAAGAAAATGAGGAGGAAATTCATATTTTTATATAAATATTAAGTTTCATTTTACTGCGTAATTATTAGTCATAGAACAAATATTAATAATGACAGTTGTACAGTTTAATTAGGTGTATCAGATGCTGCAATGATATTTCGAATATCTCTAATAGCTTTCGAGGAAATGAGGAAAAAAGTTATGTTTTTAAATAAATATTAAGTTTAATTTTACTGCGTAATTGTTAGTCATAGAACAAATATGCATAATGACAGTTGTACAGTTTAATTTGGTGCATCAGAGGCTGTAATGATATTTCCAGTATCTCTAATAGCTTTCAAGAAAATGAGGAGGAAAGTCATGTTTTTAAATAAATATTAAGTTTAATTTTACTGCGTAATTGTTAGTCATAGAACAAATATTCATAATGACAGTTGTACAGTTTAATTTGGTGTATCAGATGCTGCAATGATATTTCCAATATCTCTAATAGCTTTCGGGAAAATGAGGAGGAAATTCATGTTTTTAAATATATATTAAGTTTCATTTTACTGCGTAATTATTAGTCATAGAAAACATATTCATAATATCAGTTGTACAGTTTAATTAGGTGTATCAGCTGCTGCAATGATATTTCCAATATCTCTAATAGCTTTCGAGAAAATGAGGAGGAAAGTCATGTTTTTAAATAAATATTAAGTTTCATTTTACTGCGTAATTATTAGTCATAGAACAAATATTCATAATATCAGTTGTACAGTTTAATTAGGTGTATCAGATGCTGCAATTATATTTCCAATATCTCTAATAGCTTTCAAGAAAATGACGAGGAAATTCATGTTATTATATAAAAATACGGTTTTATTTTACTGCGTAATTATTAGTCATAGAACAAATATTCATAATATCAGTTTTACAGTTGAATTAGGTGTATCAGATGATGCAATGATATTTCCAATATCTCTAATAGCTTTCGAGAAAACGAGGAAGAAAGTAATTTAAAAAAAAGTAAAATTCAGTATTTATTAGTACTAGTGAAAATATTCATAATGACAGTAGTAGATTTTAATTTGGTCTATCAGATGCTGCAATGATATTTCCAATATCTCTAATAGCTTTCGAGAAAATGAGGAGGAAAATCATGTTTTTATATAAATATTAAGTTTCATTTTACTGCGTAATTATTAGTCATAGAAAAAATATTCATAATGAGAGTTGTACAGTTTAATTAGGTATATCAGATGCTGCAATGATATTTCCAATATCTCTAATAGCTTTCGGGAAAATGAGGAGGAAAGTCATGTTTTTGTATAAATATTAAGTTTCATTTTACTGCGTAATTATTAGTCATAGAACAAATATTCATAATTTCAGTTCTAAAGTTTAATTAGGTATATCAGATGCTGCAATGATATTTCCAATATCTCTAATAGATTTCGAGAAAATGAGGAGGAAATTCATTTTTTATATAAATATTAAGTTTCATTTTACTGCGTAATTATTGGTCATAGAACAAATATTAATAATGACAGTTGTACAGTTTAATTAGGTGTATCAGATGCTGCAATGATATTTCCAATATCTCTAATAGCTTTCGAGGAAATGAGAAGGAAAGTTATGTTTATATAAAAATATTAAGTTTCATTTTACTGCGTAATTATTAGTCATAAAACAAATATTCATAATGACAGTTGTACAGTTTAATTAGGCGTATCAGATGCCTCAATGATATTTCCAATATCTCTAATAGCTTCCGGGAAAATGAGGAGGAAAGTCATATTTTTATATAAATATTAAGTTTCATTTTACTGCGTAATTATTAGTCATAGAACAAATATTCATAATGAGAGTTGTACAGTTTAATTAGGTATATCAGATGCTGCAATGATATTTCCAATATCTCTAATAGCTTTCGGGAAAATGAGGAGGAAAGTCATGTTTTTATATAAATATTAAGTTTCAATTTACTGCGTAATTATTAGTCATAGAACAAATATTCATAATTTCAGTTCTACAGTTTAATTAGGTCTATCAGATGCTGCAATGATATTTCTAATATTTCTAATAGATTTCGAGAAAATGAGGAGGAAATTCATTTTTTATATAAATATTAAGTTTCAGTTTACTGCGTAATTATTAGTCATAGAACAAATATTCATAATGACAGTTGTACAGTTTAATTAGGTGTATCAGATGATGCAATGATATTTCCAATATTTCTAATAGCTTTCGGGAAAATGAGGAGGAAAGTCATGTTTTTATATAAATATTAAGTTTCATTTTACTGCGTAATTATTAGTCATAGAACAAATATTCATAATGACAGTTGTAGAGTTTAATTAGTTGTATCAGATGTTGCAGTGATATATCCAATATCTCTAATAGCTTTCGAGAAAATGAGGAGGAAAGTCATGTTTTTATATAAATATTAAGTTTCATTTTACTGCGTAATTATTAGTCATGAAACAAATATTCATAATTTCAGTTTTACAGTTTAATTAGGTCTATTTGATGCTGCAATGATATTTCCAATATCTAATAACTTTCAAGAAAATGAGGAGGAAATTCATATTTTTATATAAATATTAAGTTTCATTTTACTGCGTAATTATTAGTCATAGAACAAATATTAATAATGACAGTTGTACAGTTTAATTAGGTGTATCAGATGCTGCAATGATATTTCCAATATCTCTAATAGCTTTCAAGGAAATGAGGAGAAAAGTTATGTTTTTAAATAAATATTAAGTTTAATTTTACTGCGTAATTGTTAGTCATAGAACAAATATTCATAATGACAGTTGTACAGTTTAATTTGGTGTATCAGATGCTGCAATGATATTTCCAATATCTCTAATAGCTTTCGGGAAAATGAGGAGGAAATTCATGTTTTTAAATATATTAAGTTTCAATTTACTGCGTAATTATTAGTCATAGAAAAAATATTCATAAATCAGTTGTACAGTTTAATTAGGTGTATCAGCTGCTGCAATGATATTTCCAATATCTCTAATAGCTTTCGAGAAAATGAGGAGGAAAGTCATGTTTTTAAATAAATATTAAGTTTCATTTTACTGCGTAATTATTTGTCATAGAACAAATATTCATAATATCAGTTGTACAGTTTAATTAGGTCTATCAGATGCTGCAATTATATTTCCAATATCTCTAATAGCTTTCAAGAAAATGACGAGGAAAGTCATGTTATTATATAAAAATACGGTTTTATTTTACTGCGTAATTATTAGTCATAGAACAAATATTCATAATATCAGTTGTACAGTTGAATTAGGTGTATCAGATGATGCAATGATATTTCCAATATCTCTAATAGCTTTCGAGAAAACGAGGAAGAAAGTAATTTTAAAAAAAGTAAAATTCAGTATTTATTAGTACTAGTGAAAATATTCATAATGACAGTAGTAGATTTTAATTTGGTCTATCAGATGCTGCAATGATATTTCCAATATATCTAATAGCTTTCGAGAAAATGAGGAGGAAAATCATGTTTTTATATAAATATTAAGTTTCATTTTACTGCGTAATTATTAGTCATAGAAAAAATATTCATAATGAGAGTTGTACAGTTTAATTAGGTATATCAGATGCTGCAATGATATTTCCAATATCTCTAATAGCTTTCGGGAAAATGAGGAGGAAAGTCATGTTTTTATATAAATATTAAGTTTCATTTTACTGCGTAATTATTAGTCATAGAACAAATATTCATAATTTCAGTTCTACAGTTTAATTAGGTATATCAGATGCTGGAATGATATTTCCAATATCTCTAATAGATTTCGAGAAAATGAGGAGGAAATTCATTTTTTATATAAATATTAAGTTTAATTTTACTGCGTAATTATTAGTCATAGAACAAATATTAATAATGACAGTTGTACAGTTTAATTAGGTGTATCAGATGCTGCAATGATATTTCCAATATCTCGAATAGCTTTCGAGGAAATGAGGAGAAAAGTTATGTTTTTAAATAAATATTAAGTTTCATTTTACTGCGTAATTGTTAGTCATAGAACAAATATGCATAATGACAGTTGTACAGTTTAATTTGGTGCATCAGAAGCTGTAATGATATTTCCAATATCTCTAATAGCTTTCTAGATAATGAGGAGGAAAGTCATGTTTTAAAATAAATATTAAGTTTAATTTTACTGCGTAATTATTAGTCATAGAACAAATATTCATAATGACAGTTGTACAGTTTAATTAGGTGTATCAGATGCCTGCAATGATATTTCCAATATCTCTAATAGCTTTCCGGGAAAATGAGGAGGAAAGTCATATTTTTATATAAATATTAAGTTTCATTTTACTGCGTAATTATTAGTCATAGAACAAATATTCATAATGAGAGTTGTACAGTTTAATTAGGTATATCAGATGCTGCAATGATATTTCCAATATCTCTAATAGCTTTCGGGAAAATGAGGAAGAAAGTCATGTTTTTATATAAATATTAAGTTTCATTTTACTGCGTAATTATTAGTCATAGAATAAATATTCATAATTTCAGTTCTACAGTTTAATTAGGTCTATCAGATGCTGCAATGATATTTCTAATATCTCTAATAGATTTCGAGAAAATGAGGAGGAAATTCATTTTTTATATAAATATTAAGTTTCAGTTTACTGCGTAATTATTAGTCATAGAACAAATATTCATAATGACAGTTGTACAGTTTAATTAGGTGTATCAGATGATGCAATGATATTTCCAATATTTCTAATAGCTTTCGGGAAAATGAGGAGGAAAGTCATGTTTTTATATAAATATTAAGTTTCATTTTACTGCGTAATTATTAGTCATAGAACAAATATTCATAATGACAGTTGTAGAGTTTAATTAGTTGTATCAGATGCTGCAGTGATATATCCAATATCTCTAATAGCTTTCGGGAAAATGAGGAGGAAAGTCATGTTTTTATATAAATATTAAGTTTCATTTTACTGCGTAATTATTAGTCATAGAAACAAAATATTCATAATTTCAGTTCTACAGTTTAATTAGGTCTATCAGATGCTGCAATGATATTTCCAATATCTCTAATAGATTTCGAGAAAATGAGGAGGAAATTAATTTTTTACATAAATATTAAGTTTCAGTTTACTGCGTAATTATTAGTCATAGAACAAATATTCATAATGACAGTTGTATAGTTTAATTAGGTGTATCAGATGATGCAATGATATTTCCAATATTTCTAATAGCTTTCGGGAAAATGAGGAGGAAAGTCATGTTTTTATATAAATATTAAGTTTCATTTTACTGCGTAATTATTAGTCATAGAACAAATATTCATAATGACAGTTGTAGAGTTTAATTAGTTGTATCAGATGCTGCAGTGATATATTCCAATATCTCTAATAGCTTTCGAGAAAATGAGGAGGAAAGTCATGTTTTTATATAAATATTAAGTTTCATTTTACTGCGTAATTATTAGTCATAGAACAAATATTCATAATTTCAGTTTTACAGTTTAATTAGGTCTACCAGATGCTGCAATGATATTTCCAATATCTAATAACTTTCAAGAAAATGAGGAGGAAATTCATATTTTTATATAAATATTAAGTTTCATTTTACTGCGTAATTATTAGTCATAGAACAAATATTCATAATGAGAGTTGTACAGTTTAATTAGGTGTATAAGATGCTGCAATGATATTTCCAATATCTCTAATAGCTTTCGAGGAAATGAGGAGAAAAGTTATGTTTTTAAATAAATATTAAGTTTAATTTTACTGCGTAATTGTTAGTCATAGAACAAATATGCATAATGACAGTTGTACAGTTTAATTTGGTGCATCAGAAGCTGTAATGATATTTCCAATATCTCTAATAGGTTTCGAGAAAATGAGGAGGAAAGTCATGTTTTTAAATAAATATTAAGTTTCATTTTACTGCGTAATTATTAGTCATAGAACAAATATTCATAATATCAGTTGTACAGTTTAATTAGGTCTATCAGATGCTGCAATTATATTTCCAATATCTCTAATAGCTTTCAAGAAAATGACGAGGAAAGTCATGTTATTATATAAAAATACGGTTTTATTTTACTGCGTAATTATTAGTCATAGAACAAATATTCATAATATCAGTTGTACAGTTGAATTAGGTGTATCAGATGATGCAATGATATTTCCAATATCTCTAATAGCTTTCGAGAAAACGAGGAAGAAAGTAATTAAAAAAAAAGTAAAATTCAGTATTTATTAGTACTAGTGAAAATATTCATAATGACAGTAGTAGATTTTAATTTGGTCTATCAGATGCTGCAATGATATTTCCAATATCTCTAATAGCTTTCGAGAAAATGAGGAGGAAAATCATGTTTTTATATAAATATTAAGTTTCATTTTACTGCGTAATTATTAGTCATAGAAAAAATATTCATAATTAGAGTTGTACAGTTTAATTAGGTATATCAGATGCTGCAATGATATTTCCAATATCTCTAATAGCTTTCGGGAAAATGAGGAGGAAAGTCATGTTTTTATATAAATATTAAGTTTCATTTTACTGCGTAATTATTAGTCATAGAACAAATATTCATAATTTTAGTTCTACAGTTTAATTAGGTATATCAGATGCTGCAATGATATTTCCAATATCTCTAATAGATTTCGAGAAAATGAGGAGAAAATTCATTTTTTATATAAATATTAAGTTTCATTTTACTGCGTAATTATTAGTCATAGAACAAATATTAATAATGACAGTTGTACAGTTTAATTAGGTGTATCAGATGCTGCAATGATATTTCCAATATCTCTAATAGCTTTCGAGGAAATGAGGAGAAAAGTTATGTTTATATAAAAATATTAAGATTCATTTTACTGCGTAATTGTTAGTCATAGAACAAATATGCATAATGACAGTTGTACAGTTTAATTTGGTGCATCAGAAGCTGTAATGATATTTCCAATATCTCTAATAGCTTTCTAGAAAATGAGGAGGAAAGTCATGTTTTTAAATAAATATTAAGTTTAATTTTACTGCGTAATTATTAGTCATAGAACAAATATTCATAATGACAGTTGTACAGTTTAATTAGGTGTATCAGATGCCTCAATGATATTTCCAATATCTCTAATAGCTTCCGGGAAAATGAGGAGGAAAGTCATATTTTTATATAAATATTAAGTTTCATTTTACTGCGTAATTATTAGTCATAGAACAAATATTCATAATGAGAGTTGTACAGTTTAATTAGGTATATCAGATGCTGCAATGATATTTCCAATATCTCTAATAGCTTTCGGGAAAATGAGGAAGAAAGTCATGTTTTTATATAAATATTAAGTTTCATTTTACTGCGTAATTATTAGTCATAGAATAAATATTCATAATTTCAGTTCTACAGTTTAATTAGGTCTATCAGATGCTGCAATGATATTTCTAATATTTCTAATAGATTTCGAGAAAATGGGGAGGAAATTCATTTTTTATATAAATTAAGTTTCAGTTTACTGCGTAATTATTAGTCATAGAACAAATATTCATAATGACAGTTGTACAGTTTAATTAGGTGTATCAGATGATGCAATGATATTTCCAATATTTCTAATAGCTTTCGGGAAAATGAGGAGGAAAGTCATGTTTTTATATAAATATTAAGTTTCATTTTACTGCGTAATTATTAGTCATAGAACAAATATTCATAATGACAGTTGTAGAGTTTAATTAGTTGTATCAGATGCTGCAGTGATATATCCAATATCTCTAATAGCTTTCGGGAAAATGAGGAGGAAAGTCATGTTTTTATATAAATATTAAGTTTCATTTTACTGCGTAATTATTAGTCATAGAAAAAATATTCATAATTTCAGTTCTACAGTTTAATTAGGTCTATCAGATGCTGCAATGATATTTCTAATATTTCTAATAGATTTCGAGAAAATGAGGAGGAAATTAATTTTTTACATAAATATTAAGTTTCAGTTTACTGCGTAATTATTAGTCATAGAACAAATATTCATAATGACAGTTGTATAGTTTAATTAGGTGTATCAGATGATGCAATGATATTTCCAATATTTCTAATAGCTTTCGGGAAAATGAGGAGGAAAGTCATGTTTTTATATAAATATTAAGTTTCATTTTACTGCGTAATTATTAGTCATAGAACAAATATTCATAATGACAGTTGTAGAGTTTAATTAGTTGTATCAGATGCTGCAGTGATATATTCAATATCTCTAATAGCTTTCGAGAAAATGAGGAGGAAAGTCATGTTTTTATATAAATATTAAGTTTCATTTTACTGCGTAATTATTAGTCATAGAACAAATATTCATAATTTCAGTTTTACAGTTTAATTAGGTCTACCAGATGCTGCAATGATATTTCCAATATCTAATAACTTTCAAGAAAATGAGGAGGAAATTCATATTTTTATATAAATATTAAGTTTCATTTTACTGCGTAATTATTAGTCATAGAACAAATATTCATAATGAGATTTGTACAGTTTAATTAGGTGTATAAGATGCTGCAATGATATTTCCAATATCTCTAATAGCTTTCGAGGAAATGAGGAGAAAAGTTATGTTTTTAAATAAATATTAAGTTTAATTTTACTGCGTAATTGTTAGTCATAGAACAAATATGCATAATGACAGTTGTACAGTTTAATTTGGTGCATCAGAAGCTGTAATGATATTTCCAATATCTCTAATAGCTTTCTAGAAAATGAGGAGGAAAGTCATGTTTTTAAATAAATATTAAGTTTAATTTTACTGCGTAATTGTTAGTCATAGAACAAATATTCATAATGACAGTTGTACAGTTTAATTTGGTGTATCAGATGCTGCAATGATATTTCCAATATCTCTAATAGCTTTCGGGAAAATGAGGAGGAAAATCATGTTTTTAAATATATATTAAGTTTCATTTTACTGCGTAATTATTAGTCATAGAAAAAATATTCATAATATCAGTTGTACAGTTTAATTAGGTGTATCAGCTGCTGCATTGATATTTCCAATATCTCTAATAGCTTTCGAGAAAATGAGGAGGAAAGTCATGTTTTTAAATAAATATTAAGTTTCATTTTACTGCGTAATTATTAGTCATAGAACAAATATTCATAATATCAGTTGTACAGTTTAATTAGGTCTATCAGATGCTGCAATTATATTTCCAATATCTCTAATAGCTTTCAAGAAAATGACGAGGAAAGTCATGTTATTAAATAAAAATACGGTTTTATTTTACTGCGTAATTATTAGTCATAGAACAAATATTCATAATATCAGTTGTACAGTTGAATTAGGTATATCAGATGATGCAATGATATTTCCAATATCTCTAATAGCTTTCGAGAAAACGAGGAAGAAAGTAATTAAAAAAAAAGTAAAATTCAGTATTTATTAGTACTAGTGAAAATATTCATAATGACAGTAGTAGATTTTAATTTGGTCTATCAGATGCTGCAATGATATTTCCAATATCTCTAATAGCTTTCGAGAAAATGAGGAGGAAAATCATGTTTTTATATAAATATTAAGTTTCATTTTACTGCGTAATTATTAGTCATAGAAAAAATATTCATAATTAGAGTTGTACAGTTTAATTAGGTATATCAGATGCTGCAATGATATTTCCAATATCTCTAATAGCTTTCGGGAAAATGAGGAGGAAAGTCATGTTTTTATATAAATATTAAGTTTCATTTTACTGCGTAATTATTAGTCATAGAACAAATATTCATAATTTCAGTTCTACAGTTTAATTAGGTATATCAGATGCTGCAATGATATTTCCAATATCTCTAATAGATTTCGAGAAAATGAGGAGGAAATTCATTTTTTATATAAATATTAAGTTTCATTTTACTGCGTAATTATTAGTCATAGAACAAATATTAATAATGACAGTTGTACAGTTTAATTAGGTGTATCAGATGCTGCAATGATATTTCCAATATCTCTAATAGCTTTCGAGGAAATGAGGAGAAAAGTTATGTTTATATAAAAATATTAAGTTTCATTTTACTGCGTAATTATTAGTCATAGAACAAATATTCATAATGACAGTTGTACAGTTTAATTAGGTGTATCAGATGCCTCAATGATATTTCCAATATCTCTAATAGCTTCCGGGAAAATGAGGAGGAAATTCATATTTTTATATAAATATTAAGTTTCATTTTACTGCGTAATTATTAGTCATAGAACAAATATTCATAATGAGAGTTGTACAGTTTAATTAGGTATATCAGATGCTGCAATGATATTTCCAATATCTCTAATAGCTTTCGGGAAAATGAGGAGGAAAGTCATGTTTTTAAATAAATATTAAGTTTCATTTTACTGCGTAATTATTAGTCATAGAACAAATATTCATAATGACAGTTGTACAGTTTAATTAGGTGTATCAGATGCTGCATTGATATTTCCAATATTTCTAATAGCTTTCGAGAAAATGAGGAGGAAAATCATGTTTTTATATAAATATAAAGTTTCATTTTACTGCGTAATTATTAGTCATAGAACAAATATTCATAATGACAGTTGTACAGTTTAATTAGGTGTATCAGATGCTGCAATGATATTTCCAATATCTCTAATAGCTTTCGAGAAAATGAGGAGGAATGTCATGTGTTTATATAAATATATAGTTTCATTTTACTGCGTAATTATTAGTCATAGAACAAATATTCATAATGTCAAATTTACAGTTTAATTAGGTCTATCAGATGCTGCAGTGATATTTCCAATATCTCTAATAGCTTTCGAGAAAATGAGGAGGAAAATCATGTTTTTATATAAATATTAAGTTTCATTTTACTGCGTAATTATTAGTCATAGAACAAATATTCATAATGAGAGTTGTACAGTTTAATTAGGTGTATCAGAACCTGCAATGATATTTCCAATATCTCTAATAGCTTTCGAGAAAATGAGGAGGAAAGTCATGTTTTTATATAAATATTAAATTTCATTTTACTGCGTAATTATTAGCCATAGAACAAATATTCATAATATCAGTTGTACAGTTTAATTAGGTGTATCAGATGTTGCAATGATATTTCCAATATTTCTAATAGCTTTCGAGAAAATGAGGAGGAAAGTCATGTTTTTAAATAAATATTAAGTTTAATTTTACTGCGTAATTATTAGTCATAGAACAAATATTCATAATATCAGTTGTACAGTTTAATTAGGTGTATCAGATGCTGCAATGATATTTCCAATATCTCTAATAGCTTTCGGGAAAATGAGGAGGAATGTCATGTTTATATATAAATATTAAGTTTCGTTTTACTGCGTAATTATTAGTCATAAAACAAATATTCATAATGACAGTTGTACAGTTTAATTAGGTGTATCAGATGCTGCAATGATATTTCCAATATTTCCAATATTTTCAATACCCAATATCTAATGCTAGCTAGAAGAGCCCGTCGCTGACGGCCGACGGAGCGACGGTTATATATTGCTGCCGGCGGTGTTGCCAAACCGCAGTTATCGTACCGTAAAATTATCTATTGAATATCACATAAATACTCATAAGAACGGTAATTCTGATACATAAGACAATAAAAATTTGTAAATAATGATAAAAGTTGTTACACTGGCCTATACTTATTGTCATCATACGTTTGGTATATGCATGGGAATGATATAAAGATCTTGGCACAGACGTCGTGCCGCAAACACAGGAGAGGGAGACGCTGCTGGCACATACGGTGTGCCGCAAGAACTGAATGGGTTAAACAAGTTTTTCATTGGTGAAAAAAAGTGTTTACGAACAATGTGGCAGTAGACACCTGCCGCCCGGTGGAATACTCCAGGAGAGGTACTTACGGGGATGTAGGCAGTGCTGCAGACAGAGTGATTCTCCGTGTCCTCTCTTCCCGGTTCCCTTAGTGTCTCATTTACACAAGAGAGCAGCTGCAGCCTGCCCTCTAAAGACAACTTCTTCTACTACCTACATAACATTACTACACCTTACACTTTTACACTCTCTTCAAATCAAAATTTAAAAATGGCTTCACCACACCCAGCCTCGGAGTCCCCATCTGGGAAGGGGACCACAAGTGTCCCCAGGTCGAACTGCCCCTCTGCTGACGACCTCGGGTGTCTTGACACTTCCTCTAATACTTTTACTCTCGATTTCTGCAACATTCGTGGCCTTAGATCTAATTTCCAATCTGTAGAACACCATCTCTCTTCCACTAAACCTCATCTTCTCTTCCTAACTGAAACACAGTTGTCTGTGACTACTGACAACAGCCCCTTCTCTGTTCCCTCCTACTTTCTCTATCCTCATTTTCAATCCAAAGCTGGCTGTTGCGCATATGTGCGTAACGACATTACTTGCTCTCGTGCCCACAATCTTGAATCTTCAGAATTTTCTACCATCTGGCTAAGACTTCAATGTCACTCTCTAACTAAATTCATCTGTGCTGTATTCCTCTGACTATGTAAAATTCTTTGACTATTTGACTTCCAAGGTGGAGCACATCCTATCTCACTTTCCTTATGCTGAGATCTCCATTTTAGGGGATTTCAATGTTCACCACCAGCTTTGGCTTTCATCTTCTTTCACTGACCAACCTGGTGAACAAACCTTCAACTTTGCTATCCTTCATGACCTAGAGCAGCTAGTGCAGTTCCCTACCCGTATCCCTGACCGCCTTGGAGACACGCCCAACATTCTTGATCTTTTCCTAACTTCCAACCCTTCAGCTTACTCTGTTAAACTTTCCTCTCCGTTGGGCTCCTCCGATCACAATCTTATTTCCGTTACCTGTCCTATCACTCCAGTGCAGCCTCAGGATCCCGCCTAAGCAGAGGTGCTTCTGGCATTTCAACTCTGCTAAGTGGGAAGACCTGAGGCAGTACTATTCTGATTTTCCTTGGGATGATTATTGCTACCCTGTCGGAGATCCTTCTCTGTGTGCCGAGCGCATAACAGAGGTGATTATCTCTGGCATGGAGCTATACATTCCTCATACTTTCTCTAATACTAAAGCTAAAAAGCCCTGGTTTGCTTGTTCTCGTGCTGTCAATGATAGAGAGGCGGCTCACAAACGGTACCGTAGCCATCCATCTGCTGAAACTCATGCCCTATATATTTCTGCCCGTAATCATGCCAAATCTATTCTCCAACTTACTAAAAACTCTTTCATCAATAGAAAATGTCAAAGTCTTTCCAACTCTAACTCTTCTCGTGATTTCTGGCATCTATCCAATAATATCTCTAACAATTTTACTTCTTCATCTTTCCCTCCTTTACTTCAACCAGATGGCCCCACAGCTGTCTCTTCTTTCTCTAAAGCTGAACTCTTCGCTCAAACCTTTGCTACCAACTCTACTTTGGATGATACTGGGCATATTCCTCCTACTCCTCCACCCTCTGACTACTTCATCCCTAAAATTAGAATTCTTTATTATGACGTTTTGCAGGCCTTCTCTGGCCTTGATTCTCGGAAGGCTTACGGTCCGGATGGAGTCCCTCCTGTTGTTCTCAAAAAATGTGCTTCCGAACTCGCTCACTGCCTGGTCAAACTCTTTCGTCTGTGTCTCTCTACTTCTACCTATCCTTCTTGCTGGAAGTTTGCTCACATTCAATCTGTCCCTAAAAAGGGTGACCGCTCCAATCCTTCTAACTACCGCCCTATAGCTTTGATTTCCTGCCTTTCTAAAGCCTTTGAATCTGTCCTTAACAAGAAGATAATGAGGCATCTATCAGCTCACAACCTTCTCTCTGATTGCCAGTATGGTTTCCGTAAAGGCCGATCTACTGGTGATCTTCTTGCTTTCCTAACTGAATCTTGGTCATCCTCTTTTAGGGACTTCGGTGAAACCTTTGCTGTCGGCCTTGACATATCGAAAGCCTTCGATAGAGTCTGGCATAAATCTTTAATTTCTAAACTACCCTCCTACGGATTCTATCCTTCTCTCTGTACCTTCATCTCTAGTTTCCTTTCCGACCGGTCTATTGCTGCTGTAGTGGACGGTCATTGTTCTTCATCAAGATAAAGAAACGAAAACAATCGTGGAAAAAGTTATCTGATGACAGTGATTCCTTTAGTGATACTCAAACATCGTCTGTGTGTGTGGGTGTGTGACAGATTCTAGTGTTGAAAAGAGACTCGTTGGGAAGCGGAATCCGGCAAAGAAAAGGTCATGCTCTTCAGCCTCAGAAAATAACGAGTGCCCGCCGTGAGGCACTTCCTATCTAACACTTAAGTAACGTTGATCAAATGAACAAACTTATTGTTAAAACCATTACTTCATTAATTACTTGGCCCTTATTAAAAATTAACAGTATTAACGCATTTAATAAGACGGCGTCATGATACCTGCAAGGATATTTGTAGTCATTTTGCAGTTGTAGTTGTTTTGTGTTATTTTTGTAGTTTTGGTATATTTCATTAAATAAATATATTAAATACAACTATATGGTCTATAATTACCTAGTTGGGGAGACTATTTAATAACATTTAAATTTACATTTGTTATATACATATAATTTGTATATATATATATATATATATATATATATATATATATATATATATATATATATATATATATATATATATATATAACAAGGAGGAAAGGGATATTTAGGAATGGATGCATGAAATGAAAATGAGAGGGAGGAAAAAACTGATATATTAAAGGAAAGTCTAGAAGGAAAATAAGGAGAGAGATAAAATGATATATAGAAATAGACAGATAGAGATAGAAAATACGATAACATAACTACAAAGGAATATTCAGGAAAGAAATGAAATACAAATATCAATCAGGTGGTCGACAACACAGGTGCCTGCTGATCTACTACTGCTGTGAGTGAAGTAGTACATGTAGCAGTGAAGGATAAAAGAGAACAAGGACCCTCCCCACCCACCCCTCCTTCCATCCATCTGGCAAAGAAAACAAGGAGGCAGAAGAAAAAAGTGAGGATAGAAAAACGTATCTTCCG
>JAPQNM010000048.1:3692514-3697514 GCA_029783475.1 Metacarcinus magister
AAGTCACCTGGTTTTATGGAATGTGTTTTAAAGAGCAAGACTACGAGTACGATATGTATATAAATAAAAAAATAGTGGGTGTGACAATTAATAACGAATGAAGTGAACGATAATAATGATAAATAAAAACCAAATCACAGGAATAGGCATTGAGTGAATCATTATGGAATACATTTGGGCGTAGTGGATAACGATACTTTTCTTATTTTTTAGCACATTATCAATACATGTACCAGACGAGGAGTTTACGAGACACATACATACACATAACACATACATACACATATAACACACATATATATATATATACATACACATTGCTACTGCTATTGCAAGTGTCATGTGTTATTGTTATGTTCTATTGCAAGAATTTATGAGCAGTAAAGATACAAAAAAAAGAAGAAAAAAAAAAGAGGAGTGATATATTGTAATGATGGTGATAATTATAAGTGTGTGTGTGTGTGTGTGTGTGTGTGTGTGTGTGTGTGTGTGTGTGTGTGTGTGTGTGTGTGTGTGTGTGTGTGTGTGTCAGAGATAGAGATAGAGAAAGAGAAAGAGAAAGAGAGAGAGAGAGAGAGAGAGAGAGAGAGAGAGAGAGAGAGAGAGAGAGAGAGAGAGAGAGAGAGAGAGATAATGGGGGATGAAATTACATAAAGGAAAGAGGAAGTGAGAAAAAAGAGATGACTAAGGTAGGAATCTTAATGAAATGTTTGGAGAGAGAGAGAGAGAGAGAGAGAGAGAGAGAGAGAGAGAGAGAGAGAGAGAGAGAGAGAGAGAGAGAGAGAGAGAGAGAGAGAGATGAAACAGATGAGAAGGAAGAAGTTACCCAAGACATAAAGGGAAACATGACGCGAAAAAAGGAGAACGAGGAAGAGGAAGAGTAAGAAGAAGACGATGAAGAGGAAGAGGAGGAAGAGGAGGAAGAGGAGGAAGAGGAGGAAGAGGAGGAGAGGAGGAGGAGGAGGAAGAGGAGGAGGACATGAAAATCAACATCATGGGGCGATACATCTTATCTAATGAGGTATGAAGAGGAGTGAAGAATCAGAGAAGAGGAACAAGACCGATAAAGAGAGGAAGAAGAACAATAAACAGAAGAGGAAGAAGAACAGAGAAACAAATGAAGGGGAAAGAAATAAAGGAAAGGGAGAGAGAGAGAGAGAGAGAGAGAGAGAGAGAGAGAGAGAGAGAGAGAGAGAGAGAGAGAGAGAGAGAGAGAGAGAGAGAGAGAGAGAGAGAGAGAGAGAGAGAGAAAGCAAGGAAAGAGGAAGAAATATTAAGTGAATCAGGAGAGGAAAGGGAAAAGGAGAGTAAGAAATATGAAGGAAAGAAGTGGAAGAGAACTAAAGAAAGACGGAGGGACTGGAGAGAATGATAAATGGAAAGGATGAATAAAAGAAGGAAGGAATGAAGGAAGGAAGGAAGGAAGGAGGGAGAGAAGGAAGGAAGGGAGGAAAGAGTAAAATTTCGAGAACATACATAATGACAGGAGGAAGAATTAAGAAAACTTGAAGATGAAACTAATGACGGAAGGAAATAAAGAAGAAAGGAAATAAAGAAGGAAGGAAGGAAGGAGAGGAGAAGGAGAAGGAGGAAGAGATAACGTCAGACAAATGAGTGGTCAAGATGAATGAACGTTAGAGAAAAACGTGAGGAAAGAGAAGAAGAAGAAGAAGAAGCAGAAGATAAAAAAAAAAAACCAGAAGAAAAAGGATAAAAAAAATTAACAATAATGAAAAATGAAAAAAAAAAAAAAATATATATAATTTTTTTTCTTCTCCTATTTCACTTCCTTGTCATAAAAACTAAAACGAAGATGTAAGATAACAAATATAATAAAATAAATTCAACGTAGGTTCATTTCAACATTACCACCTTGAGGGAGGACGCAAAGCTGACGTGATGGGTGTGAGGAGAGGGTGAGTGGAGTGAGAATTAAGGTGTGAAGGAGTGGAGGGAGTGGAGGGAGTGGACGGGGAGAGAGGGGGGAGGAGTAGTAGGAGGAGGAGGAGGAGGAGGAGGAGGAAGACAAGTGAATTGGAGAGATTGATCAGGTTTGGGTTAAGATTAAGATGATGGTAGGAGGAGGAGAGAAAGGAGGAAACTGATACACATTCTCTCTCTCTCTCTCTCTCTCTCTCTCTCTCTCTCTCTCTCTCTCTCTCTCTCTCTCTCTCTCTCTCTCTCTCTCAATTTCTTCATTCCTCCTTCATTCCTCCTTCACTCCCTCCCTCCTTCCCTCTCTTTCTTGCAAAACTAATCACCCCGCCAAACCACACTTTTCAATTACTTCAAAACGAGTAAATCATCGGAGAAACATGAAGAAAAAAGATACACACATGTTCATCTTTCCCACACTCACTCACTCACTCACTCACTTTAATTTACTCTAACTCACTCACTTTCTTTCTTCCCTAACTCTCTCATCTTCTCGGGGAAATTAAAAACAACAACAACACCACCACCATCAATCTCATCAAGTTCTAACCTTCCTTGCATCAACTGGTAAATGTTATCTCAAAGTAGAGTCTGAACCACGCAAGATGCTGGAATTTACTGCCCAAGACAACTTTCCGTATCAATCACCCACTGAACTAGCCCAAGAGGAGGAGGAGGAGGAGGAGGAGGAGGAGGAGGAGGAGGAGGGAGGAGGAGGGGATAGGCTATAAGGAAAGGCAGGATCATTTGTTAGGTTTAGTAATATCAACTCAGGGAAGTTTTCATAGTATCTCATCTGTCTGTTTGTATCTAAGTCAAATGAATCACACGTTGTCTGGAGGGAAGGTAATTAATCAATCAATTAGGATACCTTGATGGATATGCGTGTTAGGTAGAAAAGAGATGGAAAAAAAATATATATAAATGTCCACTTTTTGAAATGTCTGATTTGATATTTTCTTTATCTGCCATTTGCACGATTTCATGACTTATTTAAAATTCATGGCTGAGTTTTATCTATTTTGCACACGCACAGGCACACACAAGCACGCAAGCACACACACACACACACACACACACACACACACACACACACACACACACACACACACACACACACACCCACACACACACACACTTGATTGAAATGTAAAACTGAAAGCAAATAATCTGGTTCTTATTGGAATCATCATCTCTCTCTCTCTCTCTCTCTCTCTCTCTCTCTCTCTCTCTCTCTCTCTCTCTCTCTCTCTCTCTCTCTCTCTCTCTCTCTCTCTTTCTAAACTCTACTTATAAATGTAATATCGTTCTCCCTCACTTCTCCGTTTCCTCGAAGGTCGTTAAGTTCCACCACTCGATGGTATAATCACCTTTACAGCACCGTCAATTGCAACGATATTATTTTTCTTCTCAAACAAATCGTATTACAGCTCTTAAAGGGGTAGTTTTTTGTAATTACTCTCCCTGTGTAATCTCTCTCTTTCTCTCTCTCTCTCTCTCTCTCTCTCTCTCTCTCTCTCTCTCTCTCTCTCTCTCTCTCTCTCTCTCTCTCTCTCTCTCTCTCTCTGTCATTTTTCTATCATTCCCTTCTATATTTATTTCAAGTTCGCGGGCTTTTTAATTAACGTTTCACAACACCAATTAACTTTTATAACACTTGCAAACTTTCTCCATTGCCATCATGTCTTCTTTTTTTATCTTTTCTCTCCTCCCTCCTCTTTATTTCTCGTTCTCTCCATCTCTTTCTCTTTCTCTGTGTCTATTTCTTTCTTTCTCATTGTAATTCACCCTTGAGTCTCACACCCGTTTCTCCTCCTCGCTCTCTTCCCACCTTTTATCACTACCTTCCTCCCTCCCCTCTTTGTCACCTCTCTCTCTCTCTCTCTCTCTCTCTCTCTCTCTCTCTCTCTCTCTCTCTCTCTCTCTCTCTCTCTCTCTCTCTCTCTCTCTCTCTCTCTCTCTCTCTCTTTTGTCTCGTCTCAGTTTTTCTAATTTTTGCTGCAATTTGTCACTGTCTCGTGGGTGTTGTTGTTGTTGTTGTTGTTGTTGTTGTTGTTATGATGGTGGTGGTGATGGTGGTGGTGGTGGTGGTGGTGGTGGTGGTGGTGGTGGTGGTGGTGGTGGTGGTGGTGGTGGTAATGGGGATTTTCTTTTGTTTTTTTCATTAAGGGCGAAGGAAATGGTAGGAATATTTCTAGTAATGATATGTAGCAGATAGATAGATAGATAGACAAAGATAAATAGTCAGATAGATAGATAAATATATAGAGGAAAAGAGTTAGCGTGTGTAAGAGTGTGTATGTGTGTGTGTGTGTGTGTGTGTGTGTGTGTGTGTGTGTGTGTGTGTGTGTGTGTGTGGGCGTGTGTGCGTGTGTGTGTGTGTGTGTGTGTCAATGCTTCTCTTTGCCAAACACCAACAATAACAACAATGACATCAAAAACAATAACAAATTTAATCTATTGCAAAGCTCCCTCCTCCCCTCCCCCCCACCTCACCTCCCTCCTATCGACGCCTCACTTCCATCCACCAAACCTAATTATGCACTAGAATAACACATCAACAAATAAAATAAAACACTGCAAAGTGAAAACACACGAAGAAAAACGAACAAAAAAATAAAACAAAATAAACGAGGAGGTTCAGATAAGAGGATGCAATATTGTGCAGGTGGAAGGGAAGGGAAGGGAAGGGAAGGGAAGGGAAGGGAAGGGAAGGGAAGGGAAGGGAAGGGAAGGGAAGGGAAGGGAAGTTAAGGGAAGGAAAGGAAAGAGAAAGGGACGTATAGAAAATCAAAGGGGAGTAAAATAAATAAACAAAGGTTGCATCTGAGCTTTAAAGAATATGAAATGAAGTTAAAAAAAAAAGAAAGAATGAAAATAAAAATGAACACAACAATAAGAAACAAAATGAAAGTGAATGATAAAAGAGAAAGAGAATGAAGGAGAAAAACACGAGAGGAAGACATATGAAGGATAAACAGGAGGAAAGAATGAGAGAGGAGTGGAAAACTATTAGGCATTGAACAAAGGTAAGAAGAAAATAAGAGAATAAGAAAATATGAGAA
>JAPQNM010000048.1:3702514-3727514 GCA_029783475.1 Metacarcinus magister
AAACTGTACACTGATATTATGAATATTTATTGTATGACAAATAATTACGCAGTAAAATAAAACTTTATATTTATATAAAAACATGAATTTCTCCTCATTTTCTCGAAAGCTATTAGAGATCTTGGAAATATCATTGCAGCATCTGATGGACCTAATTAAACTGTACAACTGATATTATGAATATTTGTTGTATGACTAATAATTACGCAGTAAAATAAATCTTTATATTTATATAAAAACATGACTTTCCTCATTTTCTCGAAAGCTAAGAGAGATATTGGAAATATTATTGCAGCATGAGGAGGAGGAGGAGGAGGAGGAGGAGGAGGAGGAGGAGGAGGAGGAGGAGGAGGAGGAGGAGGAGGAGGAGGAGGAGGAGGAGGAGGAGGAGGAGGAGGAGGAGGAGGAGGAGGACGCGGCAAAGTTGTGGAGTTGAGGGCAGGAGGAAGAAAAAAGAGTTGACACAAAGTGGAGGAGTTTGGCGACTGAGTTAGTGGAAGGCACAATGGATGTTTAGGGTGGGTTGGCACGAGAGGGAGAGAGGGAGAGAGGGAGCGAGAGGGAGAGAGAGGGAGAGAGAAGCAGACAGAAGGAGGAGGAGAGAGGGACTTGAAGGAGAGACGAGGCAGAGGGAAGACATGGCTGATGATGGTGGTGGGTGGGAGGAGGGAGTGAGATGATGAAGCATGAAGGAAGTAATAAAGAGGGATGCCTACCTTGCACGACTCCTGAAGTGAGCGGGAAGGAGGGAGGGAGGGAGGGAGGAAGACGGAAGGAAGGAAGAAAGGGAGGAGAGAGAGAGTGTGTGTGTGTGTGTGTGTGTGTGTGTGTGTGTGTGAAAGAAAGAGAAAGAGAGAGAGAGAGAGAGAGAGAGAGAGAGAGAGAGAGAGAGAGAGAGAGAGAGAGAGAGAGAGAGAGAGAATACATGAGAATACATGAGAGGAACATACACCAGAAGATCTATTGGTCTATAACTAAGGTATTTGCTGCACTACATACTACTACAAGGGCACTAAGAGTTTGAGAACAGGATAGAACAGAACAAGGCTCTCTCCCACCCTCCTCTCCCTCCGGCAACATGCTGGCAGGAAAAACAGATAGAAGGGAACACCATGACCTTGTAGAAAACATGGCCATGGTCATTTTATAGTAAAG
Source organism: Metacarcinus magister (assembly GCA_029783475.1). Classification (NCBI taxonomy): domain Eukaryota; kingdom Metazoa; phylum Arthropoda; class Malacostraca; order Decapoda; family Cancridae; genus Metacarcinus; species Metacarcinus magister. The sequence goes on from JAPQNM010000048.1 coordinate 3,703,670, forward strand.
AATGAGAGAGAGAGAGAGAGAGAGAGAGAGAGAGAGAGAGAGAGAGAGAGAGAGAGAGAGAGAGAGAGAGAGAGAGAGAGAGAGAGAGAGAGAGAGAGAGGCACTTCGTTACGTATTCATAGCTTTTTCTCTCTCTTTCTCTCTCTCTCTCTTTCTCTCTCTCTTTTTCTCAATATGTAACTAAGTTTTAGAAAATAAAGAGAGAAAAGACCCAAGTACCTTCGCCTCTGAACTCAATTTTGCGAAACATTCCTTCACAGAACAACGATCACACACAAAATATTAGAGGCATCCATCAACACTTCATAAAACAACAGGCAAAGAAAAGATTAAATGAAAAAAAGAAAAAAAAACCGAAAAATGGAGGTTAAATTCTCCATGCAAGAATTGGGGTAAAAAAAAAAAAAAATTTAATGTGAGGTAAAAAATGCATTGCCTGACGCTGGTATGAGGCGAGAGAAAGGAAGAGAGAAAGGAATTTACGTGAGGCGTTGCATGGCTTCTACATAATTACATTCCTAAGTTCCCTTGGAGTGTTGAGATGCACGTCAAGGCGGAGGAGGAATCACAGAGTCACACATCACCTATTAGAGACCAACAACAACTCTAACTAACACGCCTCTGCAGATAACTTGAGCCTCTCCTCCCTCCCTCCATCCACCCACTCCCTGTCGAGCTGTTTGTCAGGCTGCGCTCGTCACTCAGGCGAGAACACGGTGTCGCCTCCAGTCACGCGTCAAGGATCCCCGCCAAGAGATGAAGGATCAGGTACATATGAGCCAGGGGTTGAAAGCCGCCTCACGGAAATTTAGTGGCAGAGAATGAAGCTGGCTAAGATGTGAGGAGCGTTCTGCTGGTATGTTCTAAGGTATATTGAAGTGTGTGTGTGTGTGTGTGTGTGTGTGTGTGTGTGTGTGTGTGTGTGTGTGTGTGTGTGTGTGTGTGTGTGTGTGTGTGTGTGTGTGTGTGTGTGTGTGTGTGTGTGTGTGTAAGAAGGGTGTAATCTCTGAGCTTGTGTATACTTACATAATAATGGTAATGATATTCATAATAATGATAATTAAAGCACATATTGATGATAATGGTAACAACGACAACAACAACAAGTACACCCACACCTGTCTTTACCCCTTACCCACCCATCCTACCATCCATTAACGGTTGATGAACCTTATTTGTGAATAAAGCATCACAGGACCAAACAGATAAACAGATATCTGCATCCTGTCCAAGCGTGGATAAGGAAGGTGAAGGACAGCTGCCTTTGCATCAAAATAGAGGAGTAACATTTTTAGTGATTGAGGTTGAATTCTTTTTCTCTTTTTTTACTATTCTATACAATTTTTACGTAAACCTTGTAATTTTCGAGTTAGCCAAGAAGAGTCAAGTGGAAAACGCATGATGGGTAGCAGGGAACAACAAGGGTGTGGGTGGAGTGGGATGGTAGGTTGATGGATGGGTGAAGGAAAGGAAAGGATGGATGGGATGGGTGAGTTAAGATATAGATGAAGTAAGAAGAGAGAAAAAGAGAGAGAGAGAGAGAGAGAGAGAGAGAGAGAGAGAGAGAGAGAGAGAGAGAGAGAGAGAGAGAGAGAGAGAGAGAGAGAGAGAGAGAGAGAGAGAGAGAGAGAGAGAAAAAAAAATAAAGAAGAAGAGAGAAAACATCTGTGACACTCGCACACGTGTTCCTTGAAAACTTTTGTGTTCCGCCTTAAACAAGCCTTGCTCCCTACTGACGCACTGAGTCTTGCACCGCCTGGCTTGCATCTTACCCTTGCAGAGCCTTAGCATGGCAGATGACACTCCGCCGCCCCCCTCACCCCAGCACCCTCACCACCCAGCTCTCTCCATCTTATTTCCCCAAGGGTGGACATGACAGCATATTTCCATAGTACCCGGTTGTCGTGGAGATGAATGTTGAGTCGAGCATCGTCGAGGCATCATCGGTTGTCGTACCCTATGAACACAAGCTTTAATATCTCAATTAATATCCTAATTTATGGGCCAACTCCAGACAAGGTTAATTACGGCTGCGTTCCCTATGTCTCCCTTCACCTGTACCGGGCAGCGAATGGATCCCGTGAATATAATTAAAGAAAAAACAAAGAAATCTAAGTAAGAGCCAGCTGTACAACACTAAAATCTAAACCCTTCTCTATAGGACCGAGATAGAGAAAAAAAAGATATCATTGAAAATATTAAAAAAGAAGAGTTCTGCCGAGACACATTCCTCAACGAACGCAGGAAAAAAGGGAAAGGAAAGGATTACACGCTGATGGATAACAACTCCGGGTTCTGAAAACACTGGTGCCGGCTCAGCGGGATTCTGGTTATTGAGAGCAGCGCAGGCGGCGAGGGAAAGACAGGCAGACAGACAGACAGACAGACGGGCAGGGACTCTCTTCCCTTCCCCAACTCTCCCGCGCACCGAACCGCTCCGCTCAGCCGTCGTCGATTGCATTTCAGTGTTTGTGTCTGATATTGCTGCATGGAAGAGCAAGTGTTTGTATAAGATATGTTCTCTCTCTCTCTCTCTCTCTCTCTCTCTCTCTCTCTCCTCTCTCTCTCTCTCTCTCTCTCTCTCTCTCTCTCTCTCTCTCTCTCTTTCATGCAGGCAGGCAGCTCTCCAGTAACACCTGGTGATCGCTTCATTAACTGTTCCATTACCTGCACGGCTGGGCTTCTCCACCCTGTATGATGGAGTGGCTTCCGTATATACGTGTACTCATACATGTATAATTGACGCTTAGTCCGACAAAGGTACCGCCGTTGGAAGTGTATAGAAGTTTTCTCTTTACTCTATTGTTTTATGTATTCCTATCATCAGTAGTGGTGGTGGTGATGGTGTATCTTTACTCTTAACTATAATATATCATCATTACTACGATCAATAACCACTCCTTTGAAAGCCATCACTACCACCAATACTTATAAAAACCAATCACTACTACCACTATCACAAATACTACCACCACCACCACCACCACCACCACCACCACGACAAAAGCTTCCTATCACCTCCACACTCTCCTCTGAACAAACTCCTTCCCTCCCTCCCTCCCTCCCTCCCTCCCTCCCTCCCTCCTTTACGTATGAATCGGTGAGTTCAATTTCCAAACTCGGTCTGAAATTTAGAGCGAACATTCATATCTAGGGATGGACCGAGAGTACGCGGGTCAACACACACGCTTCCCCTGGCCCATCCCGCGCACTGGATGGTCCCGCAACACATCAAAGGAGCCTCCGAAGCCGCGCAAATCAATCTCCGGTCCAGCAGATCAGCGACCCAAAAGAATAAAACGAGAGGAAAAACGCTTCTGCTAAAATAAAGAATAGTGAGCGAGTCTTTCCAAGCGAGATAGAGAGAAAAAGAGTGTGAGAGAGAGAGAGAGAGAGAGAGAGAGAGAGAGAGAGAGAGAGAGAGAGAGAGAGAGAGAGAGAGAGAGAGAGAGAGAGTCTAAGGATCAGCTACGTGTTGCGCTTTTCTCTACGTCTTTGTTCATTGAGTACCGTTTTGTGCGAGGAGGACTCTCTACTCTCTCTACTCTCTCTCTACTCTCTCTCTCTCTCTCTCTCTCTCTCTCTCTCTCTCTCTCTCTCTCTCTCTCTCTCTCTCACCTGAAGATGCCCTCGGTTCCTGAACACGCCTTTACCACCTGTCCTGACCGGGTCCACGCACTTATTTCAATCATGGGAAAACAATGTACGTGGAATTTACAACCGTGTTTCCATTCCCAGCCTCCGGTACGTGAAATGAAGAGGAGGAAATAGGAGGAAATAAAAGAAAATGAATCCATAGTAAGTGCAAAAGGAAGGAATGGAAATAAAAAAAAATGTGATAAGTAATGTATAGATGAAGAAGGAAAATTTGAAGAAGATACTATATTGGTAATTTTTATGTGTATTTTTTATAGTATGTATGCATCGTGGAGGTAGTAGTGGATGAAGCTAAGGCACAAGCCAGTCAGCCACGTGGATGATACGCCAAGTATTGACTACACACACCACCAGTAACAACCCCTTACACATAACCTTACATGATGTTATATAATCTACACTTAATATTTAAATGGTTATGTATCACGTAAATAAGTTATGTATTGAAATAAGTTATAATATATAGAACAAATCATACATAATACATAATAGATAGGACTCACAAGAACACACACACACACACACACACACACACACACACACACACACACACACACACACACACACACACACACACACACACACGAGGACACAAGAAGGTTCAAAAATAATAATAACAATAATAAACATTGCATGGAAAATGGAAACTGGTTGGTACATACCTATATATTGAACAAAAATTGTCGTAAACGGGATGAAAACTGGATTACAGTCTACCTTGAGAGAGAGAGAGAGAGAGAGAGAGAGAGAGAGAGAGAGAGAGAGAGAGAGAGAGAGAGAGAGAGAGAGAGAGAGAGAGAGAGAGAGAGAAAAAAAAAGGGACAGCTATCTATTGGTCGATTTGGGGGTTGGGGGAAGACCAGGAAACACGTTCAGCACGGTTGATAAAATTTCTCGAATCCGATAACCTTTTACAATAGTGCCCTCGTGTGTGTGTGTGTGTGTGTGTGTGTGTGTGTGTGTGTGTGTGTGTGTGTGTGTGTGTGTGTGTGTGTGTGTGTGTGTGTGTAGTAGTAGTAGTAGTAGTTTAAAGCCGCGGGCGTGCGTGGGTGGACAACTATTTCCTTAAATAAAAAAAAAAAAAGGCAATTTGGGGACGAAAGTCGAAATCATTTGAATCATCAGAAAAAAGAAAAAAAAGTTTACTCCGCGCAAGCAAATATAACAGACAAGAATATTTGGTGCGTCGGAATTTTCATAGATGGGAAACTCGTGTATTATTCAACAATATTTCACTCGCTGTATTACTTCACTTGTTGCTCCCTCCCTCTCTCTCTCTCTCTCTCTCTCTCTCTCTCTCTCTCTCTCTCTCTCTCTCTCTCTCTCTCTCTCTCTCTCTCTCTCTTTCATGTTACTGTTACTGTTACGGATACAGCTGATGATGATGATGATGATGATGACATTGTTAAACCATTCTGTCTCTCTCTATATATACTATAAATATGAGCGAATATCACATATTTCAAATTATTCTTTTTAAATATTTACTCGTCCTACATATCTTTTATAATCATTTTGCGAACTAGATTTAAAATATATCAAGGAAGAAGTATGTATCAGTGTGTGTGTGTGTGTGTGTGTGTGTGTGTGTGTGTGTGTGTGTGTGTGTGTGTGTGTGTGGTGTGTGTGTCTAGGGGGGAGAGGAGAGGGGCGGGGGGCGCTTACAATTAAATAACCAACAAACTTCATAAACGAGCAACGTAAACTTTAAGGGAAAGTTAGAAGTTATTCGACAATAAACAACTTATTATTAATCTGTGACTCAATACCTGGATGGATGGGTAGCGAGAGAGAGAGAGAGAGAGAGAGAGAGAGAGAGAGAGAGAGAGAGAGAGAGAGAGAGAGAGAGAGAGAGAGAGAGAGAGAGAGAGAGAGAGATGGGTGGGCAAATATAGACACAGAAAAGGCTGGGTAAAACAAAGCCACCAACTTTACAGACACACAGACACACACACACACACACACACACACACACACACACACACATTAAACTTTCAATATTGTTCCACGTCTTCTAACAAGCTTCAGTTAATCAATTACGTCAGTCCTCGCTTGCATTAAAAACAAAACTCAGGAGGAGGGGAAGAAAATAGTGAAGAGAGGAGGAGGAGGAGGGAGGAGGAGGAGGAGGAGGAGGAGGGGAGGAGGAGGTAGATAATAAGGAAGAGTTATTATTACTTCTAGTTACCTTCCTTCCTTCCTCACCCTTCATCATTATCACTTGGTTTTATGAATCGACTCTGCCTTCTTTTTGTCATAAACACAAGGGGAGAGAAATCCTAGGTAAGTGTCGCTTCGTAATGGAGAATATGAATAAGTTTACAGGTATGAAGTCAATTTTGTTGCTGAGGTGTGAGGTGGAGTTTAAAAGCAAGGCAAGGCAAGGCAAGGCAAGGCAAGGCAAGGCAAGGCAAGGCAAGGCAAGGCAAGGCAAGGCAAGGCAAGGCAAGGCAAGGCAAGGCAAAGAAAGGAAAGGAAAGGCAAGGAAAGGCAAGGAAAAAGTTCAAGAAATCGCTGAAATACTCGTTTTTTTATCCTCAATTGAAAAATGGTTTGTACTTTCAAAATTTTCATATTTTTTTCAGTATTTTGTCTTTTTTTCACGCAAGGATTATAACATTCCAGCATTTTTTCTCTTTTTGTTCTGAATCTGCACTCCGTAAATTAATGCTTGTACTGGGATGTTTCAGAATCGTAATGTACATATACAAAAAAAAAAAAACGAAAAGAAAAAAAAACACTAATGACTGTTTCAACATTTCCTGGTTCGAACTGCAGCTTAAATTTTCCCCTTTACCTCCCCCCACCTCCCCCTTGGGATGCATCGGTATCTACAAATAGTTTTCTTTCTTTTCTTCTCTCCCTCCCTCCCTCCGATTTCACTCTTTGCCATTAAATCTCCATGTCTTGCCTTTTCACGGAAGATACGGTTTTCTATCCTCACTTTTTTCTTCTGCCTCCTTGTTTTCTTTGCCAGATGGATGGAAGGAGGGGTGGGTGCGGAGGGTCCTTGTTCTCTTTTATCCTTCACTGCTACATGTACTACTTCACTCACAGCAGTAGTAGATCAGCAGGCACCTGTGTTGTCGACCACCTGATTGATATTTGTATTTCATTTCTTTCCTGAATATTCCTTTGTAGTTATGTTATCGTATTTTCTATCTCTATCTGTCTATTTCTATATATCATTTTATCTCTCTCCTTATTTTCCTTCTAGACTTTCCTTTAATATATCAGTTTTTTCCTCCCTCTCATTTTCATTTCATGCATCCATTCCTAAATATCCCTTTCCTCCTTGTTATATATATATATATATATATATATATATATATATATATATATATATATATATATATATATATATATATATATACAAATTATATGTATATAACAAATGTAAATTTAAATGTTATTAAATAGTCTCCCCAACTAGGTAATTATAGACCATATAGTTGTATTTAATATATTTATTTAATGAAATATGCCACAACTACAAAAATAACACAAAACAACTACAACTGCAAAATGACTACAAATATCCTTGCAGGTATCATGACGCCGTCTTATTAAATGCGTTAATACTGTTAATCTTTAAAAAGTGCCAATTAATGAAGTAATGGTTTTAACAATAAGTTTGTTCATTTGATCAATGTTACTTAAGTTTTATATATATATATATATATATATATATATATATATATATATATATATATATATTAAAAGGGTAATGGCTAAGGGAAAACAGAAATAAGTAAAAAAAAATCCCGCTTGTCGCCAGACCCTGTAAAGAGGACAGTAGGAGAATAGAAGCAAGGGGTGGAGATCCAGTTAACATTAGAGGTGTCTTGACACTCCTCTCTTGAAAGAGTTCAAGTCATAGGCAGGTGGAAAAACAGACAAAGGAAGAGAGTTCCAGAGTTTACCAGTGTAAGGGATGAAAGAGTGAAGATACTGGTTAACTCTTGCATTAGGAAGATGGACAGAATAAGGATGAGAAGAAGTAGAAAGTCTTGTGCAGCGAGGCCGCGGGAGGCATGCAGTTAGCAAGTTGAGAAGAGCAGTCAGCATGAAAATAGCGGTAAAAGATAGATAAAGATGCAACATTGCGGCGGTGACTTAAAGAATCAAGAAAGTCAGTTAGAGGAGGAGAGTTGATGAGACGAAAAGCTTTAAACTCCACCCTGTTTAAAAGAGCTGTGTGAGTTTACATAGTCAGAGGAATTAGGTGAGAGATATACAGCAGAGATGAATTTAGTTAGAGAGTGACATTGAAGTCTTAGCCAGATGGTAGAAAATTCTGAAGATTCAAGATTGTGGGCACGAGAGCAAGTAATGTCGTTACGCACATATGCGCAACAGCCAGCTTTGGATTGAAAATGAGGATAGAGAAAGTAGGAGGGAACAGAGAAGGGGCTGCTGTCAGTAGTCACAGACAACTGTGTTTCAGTTAGGAAGAGAAGATGAGGTTTAGTGGAGGAGAGATGGTGTTCTACAGATTGGAAATTAGATCTAAGGCCACGAATGTTGCAGAAATCGAGTGTAAAAGTATTAGAGGAAGTGTCAAGACACCCGAGGTCGTCAGCAGAGGGGCAGTTCGACCTGGGGACACTTGTGGTCCCCTTCCCAGATGGGGACTCCGAGGCTGGGTGTGGTGAAGCCATTTTTAAATTTTGATTTGAAGAGAGTGTAAAAGTGTAAGGTGTAGTAATGTTAATTAGGTAGTAGAAGAAGTTGTTTTTAGAGGGCAGGCTGCAGCTGCTCTCTTGTGTAAATGAGACACTAAGGGAACCGGGAACAGAGGACACGGAAAATCACTCAGTCTGCAGCACTGCCTACATCCCCGTAAGTACCTCTCCTGGAGTATTCCACCGGGCGGCAGGTGTCTACTGCCACATTGTTCGTAAACACTTTTTTTCACCAATGAAAAACTTGTTTAAGATGAAGAATCATTCTCTGTCTCGTAGAAATGGAATTGTTGTTCCAGGTGAAGTGTCAATAACTTGCCTTTGAAGCTCACGATGCCCTTGATCACTTCCCTAAGGGAAGGTCGACGCCTCGGGTCTCGCTGAGTGCTGAGCTCAGCCACCCTCCTTAGATGGGGCGTGAGGAAGTCCTGGCGGCAGTGTTCCATCAAGCACTGAAGCATGAAGCCCAAACTGAACACGTCTCCTGAGGGCCACACCCGCCGGCTCGGCAACACCTCCGGTGCCATCCACTTATAGGGAAGATAAAGGTGTTTCTCATCCTCCCGCCACTCTTTGTCTTCGTCGTCGTCGGCTTCCACAACACTCATGGCACTAAAGTCTGTGGCGATACGACCCACGCCACCAGCCCAGCCAAGGTCGATGAGGTGAAACACTGGCTCCTTCACGCTGCCAGTGTAGGTGATGTTGTCCAATTTTAAGTCATTGTGAACGACTCCCTTGTCGTGCATTTCCTGCAACCGGAGGCAGATGCAGACAAGGGAATCCAGGAACTCTTCCACGGAACATTTACGCAAGAATTTGCTGTACGTTTCGCCAACAAACTCTTGAACCATTGCTAATGGGTCCTCGCATAGGGCCAGAACCCGCGGTGCGCCGCCTGCCCCATCCACCTTCACCGCGGTGCGTGCTTCTTTCAGCATAATATGCATATGATCCTGCTCCAGGAACACCTTGATGACGGCATCGGTGCCCTGGTACACCGCTTGTATTACGGTCCCATATCCACCACGTCCAAGGTAACGTCCGAGCTCAATGGCGTTGAGCTCCTCCTCGGTTAAAAATGTGACGCGGCGACGTAGGAACTGTAGGTCGTCGTCCTCCTCTTCCTCTTCTTCCTCCTCTTCCTCTTCTTCCTCTTCTTCCTCCTCTTCCTCTTCTTCCTCCTCTTCCAATTGCCCGACGTCCTTCCGACACAACGCGAATATCAAAAAGGCAAACGCTACTAACCAAACCATACACAGAAACATGGCAATTTTTTCCAGTGTAAGGGCGTCAATCGCCTCCAACACCTGCTGCAAGAACACCACTAACACCACCATCACTACGAACAATACCAAGGTTAAGCCGATCTCCACGCGAAGGCCCTTGGGAGGCTGTGGATCTGGTGTTCTCGCTCGGACTCGCTCAGACTCGGACTCATTCTCCTCCTGATCGGGGGTGGCAGCGGCACCTTCTTCCTGCCCCTGGTCACCCTCCTCCTGAGCGGGGAGGATGACTTCTTCCTCGTCACAGCTAATGTATTCTTCGTCTGCGCTGCTGTGTTCTTGTTCCTCCGTCTCGTCGATAACACATTCTTCCTCGGGCAAACTTTGGTACTCTTCCTCGTCACAGCTAGCGTATTCTTCGTCCGCGCTGCTGTGTTCTTGTTCCTCCGTCTCGTCGATAACACAGTCTTCCTCAGGCAAACTTTGGTCCTCTTTCGCCTCTTCCGCCTCGTCAATAACATCCGCTTCCTGTTCCTCGTTAACGTAAACGCGTTTTTCTCCTCCTGTCCGTGACTTGCGATGCCACATGATAACCTTTCCTTCTTCTTTTATTTCGAGGATAAAGTTATCAGTCGCGGGATCTTCGGTTTTCAGTAACTTAAGAAAGTTCTGCAACTTTACGAAGATGACGAATTTGCCTCTGCGGCGCCACGTGACACTCACCTTCACCGTGGCCTCAATGGCGCTCCATTGGGCCTTCATTAGACGGCGGATGTCTAGTGATACAAGGCGTGAAGTAGCGCGACGCGTCCGTTCACCGGCCTTCACCTTTTCGAAGGTGAATAACCCTACCTCCTTGTACCGAGATTCACTGGAATGCCAGAAGGTGGATCCTGGCTCCTCGACCGAAATCTTCACCTTCTTGGGATAATCCCGTGCTTCCCTGGTCGCCAATGTGCAGCAGCCTGCTCTCACAATATGACTTGCTCGTCCAAGGTTCATCTTCATTATGACAGACTACAGAGGGAGGCCTCTATTTATACCCTGTGGTGGAGCTCATCATGCCCGTAGGCCACGCCCCCTCATTATTTATGCATCTTGATTGGTTTAAGTTTCAGGCAATCACGGTGATTGGCTGTCACTTGCACCAATCAAAATGCATAAATAATGAGGGGGCGTGGCCTACGGGCATGAAGGTAACTAACCCGCTCTTGTCGTGGGTTGAGTTAATACTCAAATTGGAGTGTATATATATATATATATATATATATATATATATATATATATATATATATATATATATATATATACTCCAATTTGATTATATATATATATATATATATATATATATATATATAAATATATAAATATATATATATATATATATATATATATATATATATATATATATACTCCAATTTGATTATATATATATATATATATATATATATATATATATATATATATATATAATATATATATATATATATATATATATATATATATATATATAAATATATATATATATATATATATATATATATATATATATATATATATATATATATATATATATTTACATATATAAATAAATTGTAAACATTTCAAAATAGTTATATTACTTAAACTCGTCATAATTTCTTTGATTTTTTTTTTACTGAGTTTAAGTGAAAACACTTTTATTTGCATATTTCTTATTCGCAGAATAAATGAAAAAAAAATTTCCTCACCTTCACAATCTAATTCTTTGCTGAATTTAGCCCATAGTTTATCAACATTTCCATTTGTCACACAATGGTGGTCTCTCAAATAGTTTTGTGATCAATAACTCTCCAATCTCTATGTGGGTTCATCACACGGACACTTTCGGCATTTTTGGTAATTTGCTACCAGTTGATGCCGATACGGGCACCTCTTGGTACCCAACGAGGAGTGGCGCATGATCGTCTTCTTACCGCCAGTTCTGGCATCTTTGCTTAAATACTGGAGCAGACGAAGCCACACAGACACTGAACGGACTACACATTTCTTGTCTTCCAACGAAGTAAAGAGAAATGACTAATGTCCCTTTCTCCCTCCATCCCTCCCTCCCTCTCTCCCTTCCCCTTTCCTTCCCTTAGCCTGGACTAAACAAACATTTTAGTTGAATATATGCCACTATATTATTCTATGTATCTCGCTGTGCTTTTGTTTTTGTGTTCAGTTTTCTTGCAGGCATGAAAGCGTCACAGCAGTAAATATACTTCAGCAACAACGATACATGCCATCCCTTTCCCCTTCCCCTTTACCTCCTCCCCCCCCCTGGGATGCATCGGTATCTACAAATAGTTTTGTTTTTTTTTCTTCTCTCCCTCCCTCCTTCCTATTTCACTCTTTGTCATTAAATCTCCATGTCAGACACAGAAAAGTCTGGATAAAACAAAGTCACCAACTTTACACACACACACACACACACACACACACACACACACACACACACACACACACACACACACACACACACACACACACACACACACATTAAACTTTCAATATTGTTCCACGTCTTCTAACAAGCTTCAGTTAATCAATTACCTCAGTCCTCGCTTGCATTAAAAACAAAACTCAGGAGGAGGGGAAGAAAATAGTGAAGAGAGGAGGAGGAGGAGGAGGAGGAGGAGGAGGAGGAGGAGGAGGAGGAGGAGGAGGAGGAGGAGGAGGAGGTAGATAATAAGGAAGAGTTATTATTACTTCTAGTTACCTTCCTTCCTTCCTCACCCTTCATCATTATCACTTGGTTTTATGAATCGACTCTGCCTTCTTTTTGTCATAAACACAAGGGGAGAGAAATCCTAGGTAAGTGTCGCTTCGTAATGGAGAATATGAATAAGTTTACAGGTACGAAGTCAATTTTGTTGCTGAGGTGTGAGGTGGAGTTTAAAGGCAAGGCAAGGCAAGGCAAGGCAAGGCAAGGCAAGGCAAGGCAAGGCAAGGCAAGGCAAGGCAAGGCAAGGCAAGGCAAGGAAAGGAAAGGCAAGGAAAAAGTTCAAGAAATCGCTGGAATACTCGTTTTTTTATACTCAATTGAAAAGTGTGTTGTACTTTCAAAATTTACCTATATTTTTAGTATTTTGTCTTTTTTTCACGCAAGGATTATAATATTCCAGCATTTTTTCTCTTTTTGTTCTGAATCTGCACTCCGTAAATGAATGCTTGTACTGGGATGTTTCAGAATCGTAATGTACATATAAAAAAAAAAAATATATGAAAAAAAGAAAAAAAGAAACACTAATGACTGTTTCAACATTTCCTGGTTCGAACTGCAGCTTAAATTTTCGGTTGCCCTGAATATTCGAAGGGACATTGTAAAAATAAAAAAATAAATAAATAAAAAAAAATGAGAGGGAAGCATTTCTGAGGTAAGGGAAAAGATTTTGGAGTGTGACCATTTGTGTTTGTCTGTCTGAACCCTTTATGTCCATCTGAGTAAACGGGCCAGAGTGCTCTCTCTCTCTCTCTCTCTCTCTCTCTCTCTCTCTCTCTCTCTCTCTCTCTCTCTCTCTCTCTCTCTCTCTCTCTCTCTCTCAGGTAAGGAGGGCGACGTTATGCAACCAGGGATCCTTGAATCCTTTAAGGGGGGGGGGAGGGGAGGGGCCATGGGGGATTCCTAAAGAGCCTTTGTAGACACACGTGCCATCACACGCCCCCCGGGGACCACACGCCCCGGGAGGAGGAAGAGGAAGGAGGAGGAAGAAGAGGAAAAGGAGGAAGAGTTGGAAGAAGAAACTATCATTCTAAAACTTCCTGCAATTTCTTCCGACTCGCAAATTTATTTCATTCACTTCTGTTCCTTTTAAAATTCACATCATAAAGTAGATTAATGAATGAGTGAATGCAAGCGTGTTTTTTTCTTTTTTGGGGGGTGCGGCGGAAAGGGCGAGAGGAAGAACTTCACCCATGAATCCCATTTTCTGTAACGTGGAAAGGTAGCAGTAATCTTCTTATTTTCTTTATATCACCATGTTATTTTTCCCGTAACTTTATCTCCATTCGTCCTTTCCGCGTCGCTTAGTGCCGCTATCCACTCCGGGTTTGTTTGCATATGAAGGAAAACAAGAGTGAGTGGAGGGTGTAAGAACGGTCTTTACGGGGCGTGGAGTCTTTTTTCAGTGGGTTAGGGTGAAGGGTCGTCTTGAAGGAGAGTGGAAGGTGTTTGAAGGGGTATGTATGTAGGTGAAGGGGAACCATTTTAAAGTGAGTAACAAACATAAGAGAGCCAGTGTGCGTGTCAGAGTGTGTAGAAGAAGGAAAAACAACCTTCTCTCTCTCTTTTTATCTATTTATCTATCCATCAGCAGCAGCAGTAGTAGTAATAGCAGAAGCAGGCACGCTAAATAACTAAGGCCAAGAGGACTGTGTTGTGCCGCTGACACCAACACGCGAGGCTCGACAGGATACGGAGGACCCTCGTCAGTGGGATGCGGCGAAGAATAAATAAAAAAGTGACGCAAACTTTCGGTAGCCGTGAATGGAAATCGGAAACCTTAAAGACGGCATCCCTCAATTTCCTGGAAGCTGGAGAAAGAGAGAGAGAAAAAAAAGATAAAGAAAAGAAAGATAGTGAAAAGTTGTACTGTTTTTCTTAAGGACCACCGGAGGGTAACTCTGTTTAAGGGAGGAGAAAGGGAGGATAAAGGGACAAGGTTGAAGAAGGGGTGAGATAAGGAGGCTGACAGGGCTTGAGGGCACGTCCAGCCTCCTTCGTTATATTCTTCCACTTAATATAATACACACCAAGACGTAAGTAAGAGGACTAACTTATAATTCATGTGTGTAAAAGCTTTCCTGTATTTCTAATGTTTTATATTTTCAAGTTTTATTTTATTATATTATATTTCATTTATTTATTTATCTATCTATCTATTCATTTTCGTTTTGCTTTTCACATTTTTTTATCAGGTTTATCCAACGCAATTGTTTTTACCTCATTTCCATGTCTTTCTGTTTATCGAAATACCATCAACTCTCTCTCTCTCTCTCTCTCTCTCTCTCTCTCTCTCTCTCTCTCTCTCTCTCTCTCTCTCTCTCTCTCTCTCTCTCTCTCTCTCTCTCTCTCTCTCTCTTCGGTGATTGGGTGTAAATTTATTAGTTCCATCTGGCGGCACCAATCACAACCTGCCTTTGCTTATGACTCAGCTGTTCCTGGGTATTGGCTGGCTAATAACACGAAGGTGGAAGAGAGAGAGAGAGAGAGAGAGAGAGAGAGAGAGAGAGAGAGAGAGAGAGAGAGAGAGAGAGAGAGAGAGAGAGAGAGAGAGAGAGAGAGAGAGAACACACATAGAAAGAAAAAAGAAAAACAGAAAACTGAGAGAAACGAACACACACACACACACACACACACACAAACGTCCAAATTGCTCGTTCACTCCTTTCTCGGGCTAAAAAAGACAAAAAAAGTGGCCCCCTAAACCATGGATCACTACAGGAATGGGAAATTGTGAGCATCTGAATGGACGTGGAGAGATGCATAAGTGACCAATCAGCTTGCACTATTTGCCTATAGGTGGCCAAAGCTATGCCCTGATTGGCTGGGACCTTGATGGAAAGCCGCCATTCACGGGTCTCTGTAGGTAAGCCTGAATGAAGGAATTTATAGCCAACGTTTAGTTAGATTTATTATTTTGTCGTATTATTTATTACGTTATTTTTTGTTAAGTTATATTATTGGATGTTATTAAAGGTGGAAGTGTATTTATTGCATTTTTTTTTATCTTTTCATGACTTACGAAAAAGAAGAAAAAAAAATAATAGAGGTAACTGGAAAAAGAATGATTAAAGTAAAATAAACTCAGAGAAAAGCTGATGCAGATTAAAAAAGGTTAGGAGGAAGAATATATATAAAATTAAGGAAATACTGATAAAGAAATAGAAGAGAAAAAATACCCATGGAGAATTAAGAGGAGAACGTAAAAAATAAAGTAAGATAAAGTAAGAGAAATATTCATTAACAACAAACTGAGAGAGAGGAGAAAAAAAAGAAAGAAAAAAAACCGATAAAGTTGTGTAAATCCTCACAAAGTATTCAAACACTATAATATATTTCTCCTCATTAATTAGTATCGTCAGTGAAGCAGCATAACGAGGTGGGCTCCAACATTCTACAATAGTTTCCGCTCCAATGATGGTCCCTCCAATGTTCCCCCCCTCCCCCCTTCCCCCCCTTGACGTGAATGCCCCGATACTATTGAAAGAAAACGGAGCATCATCACGCCATGCCAGGGTTCCCAGTTTACGAAATGATTGAAATCCTTTTGAAAACCAAGGCTAAAGCTCTGGAATTCAATACAGAGTCTGATTTATTGCACGGCTAAGATTTTTACGTCCATTGAGCGGGAAAAAAGAAATGTTTAGCTGAAAATTAGAATAACTACGGTTCTCTAACTTTTACGAAAATAATAAATAGATACAACTATGAAAAATGAATGAATGAATAAATACAATACAGTAAATGATTAAATAAACAATTAGTAATTCATAATAAAATTATCCAATGCAACAGAAGGCGTTTAGTCTTCATCAAATCATTTTAAAGATATACTCTTGATCATCAACTTATGATTAATTGCAATTTTTATTTTAAGCTGGAAAAAAAAAAGTGTTTATCTGTAAATTGCACTAATTACTTGATTCTCCTCCACCTGCAAGGTAAATAAATATGAAGCAATATATGAATATCTAATGCACCATGAACACGTATAACGAACCTTTCTGATATACTTTCACAGCAACACTAATGAACACTCTTCAACGCCAAGGATGATTTAATGCACCAAGAAAAAGTATGAAATTGTTGACTTGAAAAAAAACTGCAACATAAGTATTTGATTCTCTTCCATCATTAACGGAAAAAAAATCACTAAACAATAAAAATTAAATGAATCTTATATTATCATAGTTTATACCTGAAAACATTACAATAATTACTTGATTCTCTTTCACCTGTAGGCCATAAAAAAAAATATAAACTTACATACATAATCAATGCCCCGTGAACCAACACAACTAAATTAATAATAGTGACCATTATTATACCTTTATTTTGCAGTGTAAGTAATAAATAATAATAAGACTTAGATTAAATTACCTCGGGCATCATGAGACCCAGGTATTATTACTTTTGTGGTTATTAATTGCTTAGGAAATATGAAATGTTGCACACACGCCACGCTAATGGACGGGTACTGGCGGGCGGCGCGCACCTCAGCGAAAACTTAATTACCTTGTGCTGTTTGGGGACATTCCTCCACCTGTGACATTACGTGGAGGTACTTGGCTTTTATTCAATGTTTTTTATGCATAGGTTTTATAGCATTTGTGTTGGAGAGAGAGAGAGAGAGAGAGAGAGAGAGAGAGAGAGAGAGAGAGAGAGTGAGAGAGAGAGAGAGAGAGAGAGAGAGAGAGAGAGAGAGAGAGAGAGAGAGAGAGAGAGAGAGAGAGAGAGAGAGAGAGAGAGAGAGAGAGAGAGAGAGATGAGAGAGAGAGAGGAGAGAGAGAGAGAGAGAGAGAGAGAGAGAGAGATATTAGCTGCAATCCCAAGTGTCTCTCTCAGTATGTATCAAACACTTATGCCTCACAGACAGACACACGCACACGCACACGCACACGCACACACACACGAACACGAACACACATACCCTAATAGAAGAGCCCCCTTGAGTACCTGAGAGACAGATGAGACACGGCTTTACCACAGTGCTCACCTCCGTCTCCTATTGACAAGACCTCTTCACTTCCACACCCATAACAGTCACATTTGAGCTGCCACACGTTACACCTTTCCTCGGCTTCTCCAGGTACTTTCCTATCGATCCCAGCGTGAGTATAAACACTTGAATAACTTGAGCGCCGTCTGGTTTGATGGTGGTGTCCTTTTAGCGACGAGTACCAGGAAATGATTGAAATGCTGAGTCTGATGAAATAGTTGACTGACTGAATATATATCAAATTGACTTCCGCGTCCGTAACTGCAGCTTTTTAATCATTCATTCATTTTTTTTTATTATAGTTTAGGTAATAAAGGTAAATTATGAATGCAGAATGTTTGGGATGGCGGAAGAAATTGGGGAGAAACACTGTCGGTAATTATCGTTTTAAGCGTAAGCGAGGCTGCAGTTAGGAAAGAAACGAAGCAGATGTAATGCCATTCGTAAGGAAAATATTGCATGGCGCTTGGTGTGTCGCGTTCGTGTGTGTGTGTGTGTGTGTGTGTGTGTGTGTGTGTGTGTGTGTGTGTGTGTGTGTGTGTGTGTGTTCGTTGGTAGTTTTGCGAGGCAGCTTCTGCGTGTCGTGTGTTGCAAAACTTTGGTCGTGAAGTTTAAAAAAGAAAAGAAAATGAAAGAAAAAGATCCACAATACAACGTCAGCGAATTTCAGTCAACAACTGTGACACATTACCTAATTAAAAAGTAATGGACTTGACGTTTATATTGTTTTTACCATTACACACACACACACACACACACACACACACACACACACACACACACACACACACACACACACACACACACACACACACACACACACACACATCCACACCCACACCCACACCCACACACACACACACACCCACACACACCCACACACACACACACACTAAGCCAACTACAGGCCTTTCACCCCTCCCTTGCAAGTCTTCAAAGGTGATCCACATCCTAAATGAGTTCCCTCGCACTGAAAATAAATTAAGTATTCTACATTGTACCTACGTTGCCGCAAGACTCTTACCTTAGTTCCTCGCAGTCCCTCGGGTGTTTGCAGAAGTTGTAGGGTCCGTCTGGGAATGGAGAAAAGAGAAGAGTTAGAGAGTAGTAGAAACGTCAGAATGAAAAGCGTTAGGGGAGAGGAAATAGGATAAAGGAGACGTTGAATGAGAGGCAAGAGTGGTTAAAGATAGGGTATATAATTCAAGGGAATGGATAGAATAGAATAAAAAAGTCAGGTGATTAGTAGGGGAAGAAAGAGAGAGAAGGATTGAGGACTTAAAATATTAACGTAATTGGAGACTCAACATACGAGCGAGTTATTTAATGGAAAAAAAAGAGAGAAAGAGAACAGCTTGAATATTATCCCGGATGACGTCAAAGAGAAATACAGGAAGGTCACATTGTCAGGTCATGTCACATAGGAAGTGATGTTAGAGGGAGGACAGTTGATCGAACAGAGTGACAGGACAGGGACGGAACACAAGTGGGAGACACGACAGACACGGGAATGGGACAGAAGGACGAGATCAGAACATTACTTGACAAGGACTCAAACTGACAATTGGAACAGAGATACGAGTGGAGAGAGTTGGGTGGAGTGGAGTGTTGGCGTTGCAGTGGATTAGCGGTGAATGTCAGTTGTGTTAATGATAGTGATGATACGATGATGATTATGATGATGATGAGGATGATAACATGATGGTAATGATGGACTGGTGTTACTTCTAATACAAAAGAAAAGAAAATGCAACAAAATAACTCAGACAAAAAAATAAATAGGAAAATAAAAAGAAAATGCAGTCATGATCGTTACAGAATAAGGGAAATAACAGAACACGGACCACCAGCCTACCCACAACTACTTCACAAACATATCCTGGGAAACTATTTTAGAAACGAGTACAAGGCTCTTCGATGCTAATTCTCGGGGAACGTTTTTAAAATCTTCCAAGAAATACGTAAATGTGTCTGCTGGTGGGTTGAGTGTAAAGAGAGAAAGAGAAAGAGAGAGAGAGAGAGAGAGAGAGAGAGAGAGAGAGAGAGAGAGAGAGAGAGAGAGAGAGAGAGAGAGAGAGAGAGAGAGACATATTCAAGATAAACAAAAAAACATCAACACAAAGTAAGGTTATGATATGGCCTGCAAGTAAAACCAACTTGTAATGGCTTCGTGTGTTCTTTACTTCAAGTTCAGAGGACAGGAGAATCTTGGATGTGTGGGGAAGGGAGGGAGAGGGACATTGGGAGGGAGGGAGGGAGGGAGAGAGGAAAGGAAGGAGAGAGGGAAGGAGGAGGAGGGACAGGAGGAGGGAGAGTAAAGATAGAGAAGACTTGGAGTGCTGGAGAGAGAAGGAAGAGCTGAAAAACAAAATACAGTGAGTTATATATTTAATAGTTTAATATTGCTTTAAATGTAGCAAATAAACTTCCAGAGGAGGAGGATTTTTCAAGAGGCAGCTCGTGGTGATGCATAGTTGGAGGGCCGCGAGGTGAAGGCAGCAAGCACTGAGGTGAGGTGAGGTGAGGTGATGAGTCAAGGGCAGGACAAGCCTCACAGATTAAAGGAATAAAAGATAAGGCAATAAGAGAATATCAGGGAACTGGTACACGAAGCCTCACCGCACTCGATAGAACTAGACTACTGTGCTGCCGTGGTGGTGGTGGTGGTGGTGGTGGTGGTGGTGGTGGTGGTGGTGGTGGTGGTGGTGGTGGTGGTGGTGGTGGTGGTGATGGTGATGGTGGTGGTGGTGGGTGGTATTGGTGACGTGATGGCTTATTGGATAACGCCACGGCCAGGACTTGGGATCAGCCAATGGCGCGCCTCGTTACGTATCGGCGGGTAACAAACATAAAATAGACTCCGGCTGGACATTCAGACTGCAGCAAATGGCATTCAGGTAAATCTCTCTCGTTTTCAACAACCTTTAACTCGTCTGCTAAGCCCCGCCTCTCCACCCCTGCCAGCACCGAGAGGATGGAGAGGGGGGAGGGGGGCGATGGGGGCTTACGAAGAGGTGTCCAGCGCTACAAAATGAGCAGTGTCAGGAAGAGGAAGAAGGTAATTAGTTTTCAAGGGAGTTTTTCCTCGTAAATGACGCAAGGAAAGGATGCATTTCTCACCAAGCACACAGAGAAAACGAACTCGCGGGACCTAAAGACGCCAGGGAGACTCAGACAACACACAAGTTCAGTTTCTTAGCATCATGAAGGCGTGTTATGTACAAGCGCATCCAGAACTCCCTACACCTTTTTGGCATGCTGTGTACACCTCAGGAACACTTTCTACACCTTTGGAACACCTAACACACCTCTGAAACGCCTTACACTCCCCTGAAACTCTTGCACACATTTGTAACCCTCTTTACATGCATTTAAAACCTGTAAACAAACTTGTAACGCTAAATACATCACTGGAAATCCATGGACGCGTTGCTGTTGCCTTTGTCTTATTGCATGACGAGTAAGAAAAAAACAGTGATTGAAGGGCCGCGTTTGTATCACGGTAAACGAAAGTGTCTTGATTCCAGGAATGTAATTACCGACAAACATACTCGTGCAATTAATATACACCACGCATGACAAGAGCGGAATTCCCAGTTAGACGTGCTTGGGTTACGCTGGAGGTGGGTGTAAATTTATGTCTAATTATGAATATTAGTCGACCCTTTCTGCTGCAAGAACTACGTGTAGGATAGGGAGAGAAAAGCCATCAGGTAACATTTCATTTACGCTTGGGGAGGATTAGCAAGCATTACAGTGATGTGAAGAGAGACACATCACCTGCACACCCTCCCATGCACGTCAGGCAGCGAGTCTTTGATAACATTTACGTGGTGATTATTAACTGTGCAGCTTAGTGAACATCTGCATTGTGTGCGTGCGTGTGCGTGTGCGTGTGCGTGTGCGTGTGCGTGCGTGCGTGTGTGTGTGTGTGCGTGTGTGTGTCAAGGGCATGCAAGGGTGTACAGGTGCTAATGGTGATGTTAATGGTTAATAAGGAAAGAGAGAGAAAGAGAGAGAGAGAGAGAGAGAGAGAGAGAGAGAGAGAGAGAGAGAGAGAGAGAGAGAGAGAGAGAGAGAGAGAGAGAGAGAGAGAGAGAGAGAGAGAGAGAGCAATACAAACAGATAGATAAAGTACTTTTTGGTGTCACTATTACTCCTCTCACCCTTTGATGCACCGAAGAGGAGAATAAAAGGGAGAACAAGACAGAGGGGAGAAGGAAGGAGGGGAGGAGGAGGAGGAGGAGGAGGAGGAGGAGGAGCTTCAGCAGTTAATTGAAACCCTTATCAAGAGAACCAAGAGCCCTCTCCCCCCCTCTCCTCCCCTACCAACCCTGGCCTCGTGAATGCATTAATAAACATCCTCTGCCGCGGGGTGATGACTTCCTGCCAGATGGGGTGATGGAGGGGTGAAGGGAGAGGTAATGGGGAGGAGTGAGGTGAAGGGTGGGGGGAGAGGTGATGGGAGGGGTGAAGGGAGAGGTGATGGAGGGGTGATGGGAGGGGAGGGGAAAGGGGAGGGGTGAGGGGAGGGATGAAGCAGGAGGGTGAAGATAAGGAGATGAGCTGCTAAGTTTTGTGTTGTTAATCATCTTTCCTTAAGCTTCTTATCTTTTTTTTTGCTTTACGTATTATGTTAGTGGTATTTCATTTATTTATTTATTTTATTTTTTCATTTCTCGTTTTGTTTCTATTTTATGTGATACTTCTTTCCATTTGACGTATTTTCTACTAATTAATTTTTTTTCACAGTTCCGCAGAATATTAATTATAAACATTTTCATCCCTTCTTACATCTGGTTCCTCTTCTATTTCTTCTCATTTTTTATGATTTGCATCCAACTATTTTTCCATTACCTACTTTGTCAATTATTTTCAGTATCTTAACATTTCCATTTATTTATTCATTTACGGTTTATCATTTTAACATTTAAAAATATTTATTTATTTACCGTTTATCCCTCCATTTTCTTCTTCCTCAGTCCTATTGCATTTTAGATTTAAATATTTATGTTTTTTTAGATGTTAAGTAATATTTTCGTCCACTTTCTGCTGCTCTTCATTCTTCCAGCTTGTCTTTTTTCCCCTCTGGCTCCTGCTCCTCTTCCTCTTCCTCTTCCACGCATTTATATTTGATCATTTCTCTTTCCCTCTCTACTGGTTTTCCTTCCTTCCTTCCCGCATAAATGTTTCCTTACCTCAGTCCTGCCACTGCCTCATATCTCTCTCTCTCTCTCTCTCTCTCTCTCTCTCTCTCTCTCTCTCTCTCTCTCTCTCTCTCTCTCTCTCTCTCTCTCTCTCTCTCTCTCTCTCTCTCTCTCTCTATTTCATTGCTAATCAACTTCAGAGACAAACATACAAATATACAGGTTAACATTTGTTCCCACACGAAAAAAATGAGGAAGAAAAAAAAGAGAAATGAAGAGACAGAGAGGAAAAAACAGAGAAAGGCTAATTAAGTTTGCACCTTACTAATCCTGTCTCTCAAACATATTTCGTACTTACATGTGTGGAGGAAGGGAAAAAAAACTGAAATTTAGAGGCACCTGCAGTCATGTCTGTGTGTGTGTGTGTGTGTGTGTGTGTGTGTGTGTGTGTGTGTGTGTGTGTGTGTGTGTGTGTGTGTGTGTGTGTGTGTGTGTGTCTGTGTAAGTAATTATTGTGTGTGTATTGCATCAGTAGCTGTTACCCCTTACGTTACCTTTCAACCTCTTCCCCATCCCATATTACTCCCACCCCTTCCTTCCCTTCCATCTGCAGTCTAACCTCACGTTTCTCCACTTTTCCTTCACTCCTTCCCTTACCTTATAACCCTTCCAAGCTAGTCCTCTAAGACCTCAAACCTACTCACTCTCAACATTTTTTCTCTACTTCAACTCTACATTTTCTCCACTTCCACCCCTTAACCCACTCATCCCTCTCGCTACCTTGCTCCCCCTCTCTCCGTCCTCAGTAACCTTCACCTCCCAACTCCCTCAGTGTAGCAGAAAGTGTTCTCTGATATTTATTAAATTTTCGCAGTCATACTTTTAAGCCAGGCCGGAATTTACTTAAGTCTAATGCCAAACTGAGTAAAGGTGTGACTAACTTTTTATATATGAAATTATTTGGGGTTCCTTGAGCTTTTACATTTTGTGTGTGTGTATGTGTGTGTGTTGGGGAGACTTTTTTTTTTTTTTACATTTTTTTCTGATGTGTTTTGATATGTACTACGCTCAACAATTTACTCACTCTCTCTCTCCCTGGCGTACACTCTATGACCTTCACCATCACCCTCCTCTCCATCCCCTTCATTATATATCTAAAAAACCCAGAGAGAAATTCAGGGACAAGCGATACTTTGCGTCACTGACATAAAATTGGAACAAATCACCGAGCTGTTGCAGGGAAGCAGGGGAGCGGAAACTTGTAAAGGTTATACGTACATAGATATTATAAAAGGGAAGAGAGATAGAAAGAGGGAGTCGTGGGTTTCATGGCAGGTTCGTTTATCAGACACGTGGAATCCAGAAAATAATATGTGAAGATTAAACGT
>JAPQNM010000048.1:3737514-3747514 GCA_029783475.1 Metacarcinus magister
CAATATTTTTTTTTTTATATATTAAGATCACTGGGAGGTACACATACACGCATGCACGTAGGCACACACACACAGGCACACGCACACGCACACACGTTTATCATTCCCCTCAAGGATGAGAACCTTTAATCATGTGTGTTTAGTTATCCCGTCAAACAGATCCTTTCACAAATTCTCAGAAAACCAGTCTGGGGAAGAAAAAAAAATTGTTCAGAAGTGGAATAAAAAAAAATTGATATCTAGTATAAATAATTGCGGTGGTTTTATTTTTTCTATCTCTTTGTTCTTTTTTCAGTGTGAGTGTGCGTGTGTGTGTGTGTGTGTGTGTGGTGTGTGGTGTGTATGTGTGTGTGTGTGTGGGCGTGTGTATGTGTGTGTGGTGTGTTCCAAAAAAAAACTATACACTTTCTCCTCCTTTTCTTCCCATAATCCTCTCGTTTTCTCATATCCACTTTTCCTTCCCCAGTGAGGAAATCCTTCAATTTTCCTTCCTTCCTTCTCCCTCCATACAGTTCCTACTAGGCTTAGGGAGGGAGGGAGGGAGCGAGGGAGGGAGGGAGGTATGGAGGTAGGGAGGGAGGAGAAGGAATCACAGAGGGACAGGAGACAGCAATGTGATTGAGAGAAAGGAAATGAGGAGAAAGGAACGTGGAGGGAGGAATGATGTGGGAGAGGAAAGGGGGTGGGAAGAGGAGGAATAGTTCGTAATATATGGAAAAGTGGAATTGGAGGAAAGGAAATTATCAACGGAAGACGAGAGAGAGAGAGAGAGAGAGAGAGAGAGAGAGAGAGAGAGAGAGAGAGAGAGAGAGAGAGAGAGAGAGAGAGAGAGAGAGAGAGAGAGAGAGAGAGAAGAAAAAAAAAGTTAAAAAGGGGAATATAAGGGAAGGAGAGAAGGGCCCTTACGTGGAGGGAATGGAAAACAAGACAAACTGACAGGCAAACAGAAAGACAAGACAAATATACAAACAGACAACTGGAACGACTGAAGACAAGCGAAGACAAGCAAATAAAAGCAAACAAACAAAAAGACAGATGGAAACAGGGTGGAAAAGTTGGAAGAATGGAAAAAAAAAAAAAATCGTACACACACACCCACACCCACGCACACGCACACGCACACACACACACACACTCTACCCCTCCACGGCTCCACAAACTTACACGCAATCACTGATAATAAATTTTGGAGCAATATCCTTTAGGGTGGCGAGGGCAAGAGAAGGGAGAGGAAGGGAGGGGAGGAGAGATGGAAGGGAGGGGAGGAGAGATGGAAGGGAGGGGAGGAGAGATGGAAGGGGAGGAGGAAAGAAGCGAGGGGAGAGAAAAAATATAATAGTGAGGGGACGTGTTGGTATGGGAGAGAAATAGGTGACGTAGAGAGTATAGGAAGGGATGGGAAAAAAGGGGGAAAAAAAGGGGGAAAAAAGGACCTAGAGGGAAAAAAATGTGTGGATGAGGAAAAAATACTTTGGACTTTAAACACGAATAAGGAATTTGGCTGCAAGTCTTAGGTGGGATTTATGCAAAGCCTAAAACATATTTCTTCAAGCTTCTTGCAAATATTTTTACTGATAAGCAACATTACGTATATTTATCATATCTTTTTTTTTCTTCTTCTCTCTCTATCTATCTATTTCTCTCTCTTTATTCCTATACTCGTCACATTTTCACTGTTTTCCCTCTCACTACTCCTGTAATCATATCATTTTTCTTACCAATTTTCCCAATTTCTCTCTTTCTCTATTCCTTTCTTCCCATATTGCCTCATTTTCATAATTTTCTTTTTATTCCCTTTTTCGCTCCTTGTTCTATACCTGTCTCATTTTCATCACATTCTTATTGGTCACGCTCAGTTGCCTCTCCTTCCTCCTCTTCCTCTTCCTCCTCCTCCTCCTCCTCTGCACGTGCCCCCCCCCCTCCCCCCCCATTCTCACGGAGTCTTGCACGTGAGAACACTCCAAGTCATCCTTAGTATTCCTTTCCTTTCTTCTTTACTCTCAACACTTTGAAACGTAAGCTCGACTTGGCGCCTTTAGAAAATGGTGGTGGTTTTTATATATTATTTTTCTTTTATAAGCGAAGGTGAATATAATCTGCAATTTATCTATTTATTTATTTCTTTTGCATGGTGGTGATTTTTTTGTTTTTATTTATATATATTTAGTTTGGGTTTCATATCTTTTAAATAATTTTCCACATTTACAATTTCCTTCAGTGAAATTAATTTGCATACATACGTGCTTAAAATATTCATGAAAATTCAGGATCAAATGCAGGACGCGATGAACTGTGTCGAAAAATACATGACACACACACAAAAAAAAATTTAATTACATAAGATACAAAGAGTAATATATTAAAACTCCCTTGTCATCCCTAACAACAAAATAAAAAAAGAAATAAAAAACGGGGGTAAGGCCACATACTGTTAACAATTCACCGGAAAGAAGCAGGTGAGAACACGTGTGAGACCTTGCCTCCATGTGTCGTCTTCTCCTTCTAATTATTATTCAAGAACCCTCCCACCTCCCCCTGTTCTGTCATTACAAAGGCAGCAGGGGGCCCAGCCAGACAGATTGCTGAGAAGAGGGAGCGAGGCAGGGGAGCGCAAGGAGAGGAGGCAAAAAAAAGTATAAGAAAGGCAAGGAAGGAATGAGGAGAGGAGAATGTGAAAGGATGGAAGGAAGGAAGGGAGGAAGGCAGAAGTGATGGAAGGAAGGAAGGAAGGGAGAGAGAGAGAAGGAAGGAAGGAAAGAAGCAAGAGATGGAAGAATAGATAAAGGAGGGGAGAAAAGAAAAGGTGATGGATGGAAAGAGGAAGGGGAGACAGGGAGAGGTAAGGGGTGTGAGGGGAAGGAGAAGGGTAAGGGGTCATGACAGGTTGGGATAAGTTTGTCACGGCTGTTTCCTTCCTTTCAGACGAAGGTTTAGGAAGACAATCCTGTGCCCTGTCAAGAAACAGATATAAATAAAATAAAATGTGGAAGGATATATACAACAACAAGTCTTAGGGGATGAGGCTCAGAGATTACCTGAAGTGAGGTCACCTTTAGTCTAGTCTAACACTGCAAGCTTTAAAATGGAAATAAAAAAAAAATAACCCAAGGCAACATCTAATTATTGCCTTTTTTCCCCTTTTTTTAAACTTGGAAAAAGAAGAAGGAAAAATACTATATTTCTAGGTATGTAAATCCTTTCTATATACATAATAATACAAAGGGACACATTTTCCCCCATTTTCTATCTCCCAGCCACGTTACCTTGGTCGTGAGTGGGCGGGTTGAACCGGGCGAAACTGTAAGCCTGAACGGAAACATGGAAAACTCTTTTTAGAATACTTTCGAGAGTTAATAGAATTTGGTTTGGTGACGGAAAAAATCTTTTACACTCGAGTCCTCGGTCCACACTCGGCAGGCAGCGGGCGGGGAGCAGCGGCAAGGGCGGGCGAGGTACATGAACAAGTGGCGATTCAACTTCTCTAAACTGAGGTGGAAAAGGAGACACGCGAGAACGACTATATAAACTCAACTTATTTCAGAGCATTATCACACGCAGCGGAGAAAGATAGATAGATAGATAGATAATGATAGATAGATAGATAGATATAGCTCTTCCTCCACATACTACTATCGTAACTATAGGGAACAGAGATGCACGTCACTAAAAAAATATGAATCAAATTAAATTGAAATCTACAAAATACATGGGATACAAAATTGAACAAACAGCAAAACTAAAAATTCCCCTTCACTGAAATACCCAAGGAGGAAACGCAACAACACTCCAAGGTAGCAACACTGTGTTCAGAGAGAGGCAGAGGGAGGCAGCAGTGTATCCAATAACGACCAGCGTAAGTAAGTACTTGGATTGGCCCGGCAGGAAGTACTCTCCATGTTATCAGAAAGTTAGTGCAAATGGACAGACGAGTGCAGAACCGTCGAACCAACTCCCGTGCTGCAGCATTGACTGTGAATGTGTGGACAGAACAGTACAGAACAGACAGACATCTTCACTCTGGACAGAAGAGCCGCTGATTGTCTCCTAACTGTTCAGACGTGAGTGGTTGTTTTGATTGGGAATTGGTCAAAGGAACGTCAAAATCTGTTGCTGTGTTCAAGTGTGTTTCCAAGTTACTTGCCAATGTTGGATTAATGCAAATATATACGAAATGAAGTAGAAGAGAATCCATGTATTTAGTTATGTGAATGTTCTTGAATGTTAACTTTGGTCACGGAATCATAGGCGACGAAATTGAGTAATAGCTTAAAATATTTACTGATTCGAGTTTAACCATAACTATATTTCCAGTTGTGTCTCCTCTGCAGACTCCAATGACTTCAAACCTTTCAGGAGAGAAATAAATGGGGATGCTATCAAACATAATCTAATTCTATATATGAAAAAGCAGTTTAAATTATTATGAAGCACCATTAAACTTTTTTTCTACATCTTATTTTTCCTACTTTCAGCTTTGATAGTTCTCCATTTTACACAGAATAAACAAACCACACACACACATATAGACACACAAACACACACACAAAATAAATAAAAAAAACTTTACACATTTACAAAGGCCACAATCTAGTATCAGTACTTTCTACCCTCCCTCCCTCCTTCCTCCCTTTAGAACGCATAATTAACCTACTCTTCGTCCAACTCCAACACAAAAAAGACAATACAAACACACGTATTTGCCGCGCGGTCCCTCAGGCTACCTCACGCTCCAGTAGTTTTGAATGCACTGTGAGGAGCGAGCAAAGTTGAAAGCCAGGCCGTGAAGTCCCTCTCGCCCGGCCGCCCGCCAGCTGGTAACATTGAATTATTTTTTTTTCCCCTTCTACTAAGTTTCCATATTTTGTGTGAAGTTTATATTCCAGTGATGTTGGTAATTACTCTCTCTCTCTCTCTCTCTCTCTCTCTCTCTCTCTCTCTCTCTCTCTCTCTCTCTCTCTCTCTCTCTCTCTCTCTCTCTCTCTCTCTCTCTCTCTCTCTCTCTCTCTCTCTCCTCTATTAATTTGCGTTCAGATATCATAATCCATAAATCCTTTCCTTCATCTCTTCTTCCTTTCTCTTCTCTTCCCTTCCCTTCCTTCTTCCGATTCACCTCACCTTCCCCTCTCCTCTCCTCTCCTCTCGTCTCCCCTTTATATATGGCATCATTTTTCCCTCTTCGCCCAAAACGCAGCATCACTCAGTCAGATAATCGCTTCAGGTGGGTGGCAAGCGATGGCTCACTAACAGGGTACAATAAAACCACGGATTTATTGAAGTTATAAATAAAAGACGTGGTTTGGCTGAAACTTTTATACCTGTTTTTTTTAAATGTATTTTTTTTTTCTTCAGTTTTTTGGTTTTTTTTTTCGTTAGTCGGTAAAAAGTTAATCACTTAGCAAGATCAAGGTATTATGCGTATTTGTAAAGGTGTTTTTATGTATGTTTTTTTTTATTACCTATTCATTAAAGGTGATACTGTAATATTTGAGTACCAGAGTCAAGTTTATTTTTTCAGAATGTATAATGTGTATAGTGGAGAAAAAAATAGACGATATATAAGAGTTCAGACGCATTTTAAAAGTATTTCCACCTAAACAATAACACTATACATCCGTTTTCTTCAGGGTAGCTCCATCAAGGCAGCCAGGTCACACACCTCAGCCTTGGACGTGTGAAATGACTCCGCTACCTGAACCCATTTTGCGGCAAGTCAAGGAAGATGGAACGCGGACAGGTCAGATCGCATCCGTAAACCTTAACTCAACTAAAAGCCACCTACTTCACCTTCAACCTTTCCTATACATCTTCATTCTTCCTTCCTGCCTTTCCTTCCTTCCTTGTTTCTTCCCTTCCTTGCTTCCTTCCTTACTTACTTCATTCCCTTCCCTTCCTTTCCTTTCCTTTCCTTCCTTCCTTACTTACTTCCTTCCTTCCTACCTTCCCTTTCCTTACTTCCTTCCTTCCTCCCTTCCTTCCTTCCTTCTTCCCTTCCTTATTTTCTTCTTCCCTTCCCTTCCCTTCTTCACTTTCCTTCCTTCCCTTCCCTCCCTCACTCCCTTCCTTCCTTCCTACCTTCCGTTCCCTTCCCTTCCTTCCTTCGTACTACATCAGGTGAAGCTGAGGTAATCCTTAATTATAATGCCAGGTAAGTCACCCTCAAGAGAGTTAGATAAGTGTTACTAATACTTGAGGGTACATGGGGTCATTTTAGGGTCATTCTGCAGGTCGTCCTCGAGTAAATGTTTTAGAATTTTCATTGTCCTCGTCTCTCTCTCTCTCTCTCTCTCTCTCTCTCTCTCTCTCTCTCTCTCTCTCTCTCTCTCTCTCTCTCTCTCTCTCTCTCTCTCTCTGCCATGGAAATTCTGCAACATTATTCCCTTAAGGGCTAATGTGGTTCTGATATTAGTTCACCAATTCTTATGCGGGTACAGCACTTTTGGCACACTTTATGGTGCCAGGCTAATGACCTCCCATCCTCCCCCTGTTCACCTTACTCTCTCTCTCTCTCTCTCTCTCTCTCTCTCTCTCTCTCTCTCTCTCTCTCTCTCTCTCTCTCTCTCTCTCTCTCTCTCTCTCTCTCTCTCCTGTTATATTCCTCATTTTCATTTTCTTCCATCTTCTGTCTTCATCTCTTTCTTCTTTCCTCTTCTTCCTTCCTTCCTTGTTCTCATTTTCTTTTCCCTTCCATCTTCCTCTTTTTTTCCCCTCTTTCTTTCTTTTTTCTCTTATGCTCCAGCCTCTTCCCTCCTTTCTTTCTTTTCTCTTCCATCTCCTTCCTGCCTTGCTTTTTTGCTCTCCTTCTCTTCCTTTCTTGTTCCTACCTCCCTCTTTCATCATTCTTTCTTCTTTCATTGCTTTTTTTTCTTCTTTCTCTCTTTCTCTCTCTCATGATTTTTCTGTGTGTGAAGATTATCCTTTTCTGTTATTTAAAGGAGGAGGAGGAGGAGGAGGAGGAAGGAGAAGAAGGAGGAGGAAGAGGAAGAGGAGGAGGAGGAGGAGGAGGAGGATTAACAAATGGCCTAAGAGGTACGGCTTAATATTAGAAAGACGAGAGAGAGAGAGAGAGAGAGAGAGAGAGAGAGAGAGAGAGAGAGAGAGAGAGAGAGAGAGAGAGAGAGAGAGAGAGAGAGAGAGAGAGAGAGAGAGAGAGAGAGAGACTGAAAAAGATACGGAGACGGAAGTAATAGAACGATAAAAATAAACGTAGACTTAAGAAGAAGGAAACGAGAGAGAAAGAATAACAAGAAAAAGAAACAAAAGAATAACGTTGCACAGAAAACGACAGTAGGAATAAAGAAATAAAGATGTAAAACAAGAAAAGAGAAAAAAAAAGTCAAACTACGCAACATAACGGAGGAGGTCAACGGATAAAGAAAGACCAAAGAAGAAGAAGAAGAAGAAGAAGAAGAAGAAAAAGAGGGAAAGGAAGATACAAGAGAGGAATAGAAAATAAACCTTTACGAGAGTTAGCGAAAGGAATCGAAAAATGCGACATTGAAAGGAAGTGCATGAAAGGAGGAGACGAGCCAAAGAAGGAGGAGGAGGAGGAGGAGGAGGAGGAGGAGGAGGAAGAGGAAGAGGAGAGAGGAAGAGGAGGAGGAGGAGGAGGAGGAGGAGGAGGAGGAGGAGGAGGAGGAGGAGGACGATGAACAAGGAACAAGGAAGTGAGGAAGAATATGAAAAGGAGGAAGAGGAGGATGATGAGGACGACGACCAAATAAGAAAATGAAAACGAAGAAGATTAGGAAAAGAAGGAAAAGAAGGAAGAAGAGGAAGAGGAGGAAGAGGAAGAGAAGGAGGATGTGATGAAGCAAAATCTGAGCAATTAATTTTCTTTCTGGATGTCGTAAAACCAGAACCGTAAAACTAGTTCCTGAAAGAAGACAAGATTTTCACTCTATTTTCTGACATCATTACCTTCCCTTCTGTCATATAGCGTTGCAGCCTCCCACTAGTTAGTTCCCTTGTACCCTCTCACTAGTACTCGCCTTGTTATCACTTACTAGTACCCTTGTAACTATTCATACAGTCACTATACTATGATGTAATAATTAACACATGTAGTTCTTTCTGTAATATGTTGTTATGTGTTGTTTTTTTTTCTCCCACAAAACAATAACTACTATGCAACCATATCGTGGGTGTGATGCAGTTTCTTAAAAGGTGTATTGCATCTTAGTTTCATCTGGCAATACTATGGTGCAATGCAATATATTACCACCTGTGTTTGCAATATAATCCTGCAACACTAACATATTTCTTGCAATACTATGTTAATTAAGTGATAAAATAAAAATGTTATTAAAAAAAGTGCAAAAATGACCAAAGGTAGGCAGAGAGAAAAAGAGCAAGAAAGAGAAGAAGAAAAAAAAGAGATACACACTACATTACATATATTCATCATCCCCTCCCTTCCTCCTCCACCCCTCCCCCTCCTCATCCCCAAAAGAGCCTCAGGAAATTAAAACTGAAATATATTATGATTTCACACATTCTCTCTCTCTCTCTCTCTCTCTCTCTCTCTCTCTCTCTCTCTCTCTCTCTCTCTCTCTCTCTCTCTCTCTCTCTCTCTCTCTCTCTCATGCCTCACAGTCTTATCTTCCCTCCTCCCCCTCTTCCTTCCCCTCTTTCCCCTCCCTTCACCCCTCCGTTATTCTTCCTTCCCCTCCATCCCCCCTTCCTGTTTGACCTTTCACCCCCATCCTCCCCCTCCCCTCCTCCCTTCCAAATGCATATAGGATAAGAAGGAATGAAACTTGAAAGGAATAAAGAATGCTAATAACAGGAACGAAAAAGAGAGATAGACAGATAGATAGAAAGGAAGAGAGCTCAAAGAGAAAGAATGAAAAAAAAAAGGAAAGAAAGAAAGAAAGAAAGAAAGAAGTGAGATGGAAACTGAAGGGTGAGCCGAGAAAAGATGAATGAAAATTGAACCCAAAAAATTACACAAAGAGAGGAAGAAGAAGAAATAAAAGAAGAAGAAGCAGAAAGAAAGGCAAGAGGATAAGTGAAAAAGTTGAAGAACCAATAGAATGACGTGAATTGCGTCTTCAAAGGGGAAGAAATGAGCGAGAGAGAGAGAGAGAGAGAGAGAGAGAGAGAGAGAGAGAGAGAGAGAGAGAGAGAGAGAGAGAGAGAGAGAGAGAGAGAGAGACGGTCGGATAGAAGTAGAATAGAAAGGCAATGGATGGATAAATGAAAATAAAAGATACATAGAGAGAAAATTAGATAAACAGAAGGTATAGATATAACAAATAAAGGTAAACAATAGATAGATAAACACAAAACATAATGATAAACAAATAAAAGAAGGCAATTAAACAGATACACACACACACACACACACACATCATCAAACTTTACCTACCCAAGCCCTTAGCCTAACTTGATGCCTCTTCTCTCTCTCTCTCTCTCTCTCTCTCTCTCTCTCTCTCTCTCTCTCTCTCTCTCTCTCTCTCTCTCTCTCTCTCTCGGCCATCTTGTTTCCTAATCGTTCTCTAAATTGGTTTCTACCCTGATAAGAATGGAGGAAGCGAAGGAGGAGAGGAGGTAAAGAGAGTGGAGAGGAGGGAGCATGTATAGGAAGAACATTTATCGGGAGGAGGAGGAAGAGGAGGAGGAGGAGGAGGAGGAGGAGGAGGAGGAGGAGGAGGAGGAGGAGGAGGAGGAGGAGGAGGAGGAGGAAAGGAATATATTAGATGAGAGAAAAAATTAATAAGTAAGGAAAATAATAGTATAGGAAATAAATAAAAAAAAGAGCGGTTAAAGGCATGTAGATAATAAAGAAAATGGAAAGAAGGGAGGAATGGAAGGAGAGAGAAAGAAAGAAAGAAAGAAAGAAAGAAATAAGAAAAGGAAGGAGGAAGATTGGAAAGAAAAAAAAGAATTGAAGGATGGAAGGAAGGAAGGAAGGAAAGAAAATGATAGAAGAAAAGAAGGAGGGAAGGATTTATGGATGATGCTATCTGCGGACAAATTAGCGAGAGAGAGAGAGAGAGAG
>JAPQNM010000048.1:3755014-3760014 GCA_029783475.1 Metacarcinus magister
GTTGTCTTCAAGGAATTTCACCACATTGTCACGAATGATTGTCTCCATTAATTTACATACAACTGATGCCAGGGTTGGAGGAGGAGGAGGAGGAGGGAGAAGGGAGCAAGAGGAAGAGGAAGAAATTGACCAGATTGACAACGGCGATGACACAAAACAGTCCACAGTTAAAAAAAAATAATAGAAAAAGGTAAAATGTAAGAACGAATAAAACAGGAAGAACAAAACGACTAAAACAAATAATAAAACACACTCTCTCTCTCTCTCTCTCTCTCTCTCTCTCTCTCTCTCTCTCTCTCTCTCTCTCTCTCTCTCTCTCTCTCTCTCTCTCTCTCAACAAGCAGTGACATGTTTAACGTAGCGAATGTGAAGCCGACAAAGAATGCGCTTCCGTGTCAGTACGAAAAAAAAAAAGAGACAAAAGAAAGAAAAAGTGAGATAAAAAAGTGAGTGAAAGAGTGAAAGAGAGAGAGGAATTAAAAGGAGACAATGACAGGAGCCTTGCGGTAACCAGTGCAAAGTTTTATTGTGCTTCCCCGTGACATAATGAACTGGGGCCAATGGAACTGTATGAACGTTGGAAATAAAAGTGACAGAAAGAGAAAGAGAGAAAGAGAAAAAAAAAAATAAAATAAAATAAAAGAATAAAATAGAATAGAATAGAATAGAATAGAATTGAATAGAATAAAATTGAATAGAATAAACCAGAAGATAAACAAAAAAAGGAGACAAAAGATTAAAATAAAACAAAAAAATCATACAAAACAACTTACCAGAAGTTTGAGGAATTGAAGAGAATAATTGAAAGCATCGAGGAGGAGGAGGAGGAGGAGGAGGAGGAGGAGGAGGAGGAGGAGGAGGAGGAGGAGGAGGAGGAGGAGGAATACAAGAACGAGAGTGAAAGAGAAAGAGAGAAAAAGAGAAGGTTTGAGGGAAAGAGGAAGGTGAGAATATTGTACCTGGCAAAATAATAGACATGCCAGTACTGGAAACAGAGCAGTGTGGTGAAAACAATAGTAACTCCACTGATTTATATTCCTGTAGCGAAGGTTTCAAGCCTAGATTTAACCTTTTTGATCCAGATGATATGAAAAAAAAACCAACAACTATGAATTAGATTAAATAGAAGTATGTTGCAATAAAAAAATAAATGTCAAAAATAGATATAGATATAGATATAGATATCCTCACTTAATTAGGAAAAGTTTGAAAACGAATACAAAAAATAGATAGACTTTTAGGACCTAGAAGTGCATTATTATTATTATTACTACTATTTTTATCATTACTATTATTATCATTATCATTATTACTTCCATGTATACACAATCGACATTTTTGTATGTATGTCTTTGTATGTATTTACGAATTGACAATGTAAAGGTGAGGGAAGGGAGGGAGGGAGGGAACGGGAGGGAAGGGGAGAGGAGAGGAAGGAGGGAGAGAGGAAAGGGAGGGGAAGGGGACAGAAAAGCACGTGGCATGAATAATCCAACACAACAGTAGCTACACGAACAAATAAATGAATAAAATATAAACATCGTTACTATTTTCTCAGCTTCAAATAAAACAAACAAGCATGAAAAAAATAACAAAAGGGGGCGTGTTTCCCTTCCTCCAGAATATAAAATGTCAAGGTCTTTCTGTTGGTTTCTTTGGGGGGACGGAGGAGGAGGAGGAGGAGGAGGAGGAGGAGGAGGAGGAGGAGGAGGAGGAGGAGGGGAAGTAGGAATGGTGGAGGAAAGAAAGGGTGAGGGGAATGGGCGCTAAGAGGAGAGAGATGCATGTGGAAGTATTCTGATGAGGTGACTTGATGGTGGGGAAAGGAGGAGGGAAGGAGGCAGGGGAGGAGAGGGGAGGAGGAGGAGGAGGAAGAAGGGAGGTAAAGTGCTGGAGGGAGAAGTGAGAAAGAAAGGAATGGATAATGGGTGATGGAGGTGGTGGGGTGAGAAGAAGAGGAAGAATGAGAGGTGGTGGTGGTCTTATGATGGAGGAATAGTGGTGGTGGTGGTGGTGGTGGTGGTGGTGGTGGTGGTGGTGGTGGTGGTGGTGGAAGCATTGATAAGGGAGGGCAGGAAGGAGAGTTATGTGGCAGAAGAAGAAGAAAAAGAAAAGAAGAAAAAGAAGAAAAAGGAGGAGGAGGAGGAGGCAGAGGAGAAGACAGAGAAGGAGAGGAGAGATGTGAGGTGGAGGAGACTGTGAGGGTGGAGGAGGATGGGAATGTGAGGTGGATGAGGTTGTGATGGTGGTGGAGGAGATGGAAGGGAAAGGAGGATAGGGTGGAAGCTTCATTTGGTGAGTGGAATGAGTGAATTCTGAAGGGAAGGGGAAAGGGAAGGAAGAAGGGAGGACAGGAAGGGAGGGAGGGAAGGAAGGAGGGAGGGAGGGAGGGAGGGAGGGAGGGAGGGAGGGAGGGAGGGCAATCAACTTAAGGGAAGAGCAGAAGGGAAGGACAGAAGTTTAGGAAGAGGGGAAGGAAGGGATGGAGAGAAACAGGAAGGGAGGAAGACAGAAGGAAGGGAAAGGAGAGTGGATGGAGAGAGACGAGAGTAGGAGAAGAAAGAGGGGAGGGGGGAGAGGGGAATAAAAGAGGAAAAGAGTAGGTTAGCTGATGGAGAAACAAGGAGAGACTAAAGGAAGAAAAAAATAACAAGGGAGGGGTAGGAGGAAACTGAGGGGAAGGCAGTTCATTTAAAAGAGGAAAGGAG
Organism: Metacarcinus magister; assembly: GCA_029783475.1. Taxonomy (NCBI): domain Eukaryota; kingdom Metazoa; phylum Arthropoda; class Malacostraca; order Decapoda; family Cancridae; genus Metacarcinus; species Metacarcinus magister. Next base: position 3,757,723 of record JAPQNM010000048.1, read on the forward strand.
AGGAAAGGAGGGAGAGAGGGAGGGAGGGAGGGAGGGATAAGAGAAACTAGAGGGGAGGAGGATGGGAATGTGAGGTAAAGGAGGGAGGAAAGGAAGACCACTTAAATGAGCGAGCGTGAGGGGAGATGAGGGGAGTTGAAGTGAGGGACAAGTGGTAGTGGTAGTGGTGATGGTGGTAGTAGTAGTTGTAGTAGTAGTAGTGGTAGTGGTGGTAGTGGTGGTAGTGGTAGTGGTGGTGGTGGTGGTGGTCTGTGAGGCTTCTAATACTGCTCCCTCAGGATATTAATTTATGTTTATGATTAAATTATTCATAAGCTGCTGGTCTAGCGTATGCCCTCCAGAAGCTTCCTGTAATTCCATGTAACCTAACCTAACCCTACCTAACCTTACCTTACCTTACCTTTTCTTATCTTATATGTATTACTCCTTTTCACTGTTCTAGTTTATCCTCCTCCTCCTCCTCCTCCTCAAGTTCGTCTATCTCAACTCAACCTTGTCCACCTCCTCTTTCTCTTCCTCTTCCTCTTCCTCCTCCTCCTACTGTTCTTCCTCTTCAGTGTCCCAAGGAAGTCAGTGTATTACAAACGCGTCAAGTCAGCATATTTAGGACAGGAGATTCATCCCATTGACACACACACACACACCACACACACACACACACACACACACACACACATGAATAATGTATACATGATCAGCAGTGGCGAGTCAGCTGGGTGTTACAAGACCATCATGGGGCTAAGGATGTGTGTATGTGTGTGTGTGTGTGTGTGTGTGTGTGTGTGTGTGTGTGTGTGTGTGTGTGTGTGTGTGTGTGTGTGTGTGTGTGTGTGTGTGTGTAAATGCTTGTGTAAGTGTGTGATTTCCTTTCCAAACACCCTCTACATTCTCCCCTCACTTTCCAATGCTTTCCCCTCTATTCCCCTCCCCTCGACAGGTGATTAGATTCCACACACCTCTACCCAACCCTACCTACCCTTACCTACCTACCTACCTACCTACCCTTCGCCCCCCCCCCTATAACAGGTGTAAGCAGGATGCAGTATACTCTGAAGAAGTGATTGAAGAGAAGAAAGAGAGGGAGAGAAAGAGAGGAAGAGAGCCACTGTGTGAATCTCTCTTTTCTCTTCCACACATGACTATATTTAATTTTTATCTCTATTCTTTTTTTTTATATATATTTTTCCTCCACCAAAACCGACAACATAAAATTCATGCACTTTTTTTTTAAATATATTTTTCTTTGTTTATTTTTTTCTAGCTCGATGTGGACAAACCAATCCCCTCCCCTCTTTCCCCACTCCTTCCCCCCCTTCCCTCCCCTTCCTTTCCCTCCCCTCCCCTACCCTCTCCGTTCCATCCTATTCCCTTCCCTCCCCTCCCCTTCCCTTCCAGAGTGCTATTTACATTAATGGCGTTTTATTATTATTGTTGTTGTTGATTTATTGTTGGTGTTGTTGTTTTATTATTGGTATTGTTGTTGTTATAATTGTTGTTGTTGTTGTTGTTGCATCAATATGGTTGTGTTTCAGCCTTGTGACGGTGGGTAATGAATGCATTGCCTCTACGTATCTACGCTGTTGTATGGGCGTTTGATCCTGTTCAGCACTGACCTCAGAATTTTGTATCATTATTATTATTATTATATTATCATCATCATTATTATTGTTATTATTATTATCATTACTATTATCATTATTGTTATTTCCCTTCCTTGCCATTTACTTTACTTTATTTTCACGAGATGTTCTTTCTTGGTTCGCGCAATGTGTTTTGTTACTGTTATTATTATTATTATTATTATGGTTATTATTATCATTATCTCTTCCAGGTGTGTGTGGAGGTGTGGAAAGAGAGAGAAAGAGAGAAAGCGAGAGAGAAAGATAAAAAAAAAGAGAAAAACAAAAGACAGGGAGGCGAGGTGAGGCACAAACGAAGTAAAGCACAACCTTGACGCAATTAGGTGGAAATTGAGGGGAACGTGAGCGGGGCGAGCGAGGTTTGGAAGGATAGGTGGGCGGGCGTGTGGGCGTGCGGGCAGACAGGTAGGGGATAGATGGAGGATGTGGATGGATGGATGGATGGGGAGGGGACGGGACGGTAGGGGTATGCAAGTAGGTGGATGGGGTGTGTGGGGTGGAGGGTAGAAAAGTAAGCAACTGTGTGGTAGACGGGAAAAAAAAGGATAAAAAAAGGTATAAAAAAAAAAGGGAATAAAAGTGAAGTAAAGTAAAGAGAGAGAGAGAGAGAGAGAGAGAGAAACAAAAAATGGCAGGTGTGTTGGGTGGGCGG
>JAPQNM010000048.1:3767514-3782514 GCA_029783475.1 Metacarcinus magister
TATGAGCCAAGTACTAATGACAATTAATGCAGCCATTGTCATGCATATGCTGTGTGTGTGTGTGTGTGTGTGTGTGTGTGTGTGTGTGTGTGTGTGTGTGTGTGTGTGTGTGTATCTGTATATACATTATCTTGAGTTTTGTGTATGTAAGCGTGTGTACATAAGCGTGTGTACGTAAGTGTATGTACGTGTGTGTGTACGTAAGTGTGTGTACGTAAGCCTCAGTACAAGGATTATGTATGTGTACCTGACACTCATCCATCTTAACTGGGCGTGGCAGGCAGTAAAGTGCACGGTGAGGGGGGGGGGAAGAGGAGGAGGAGGGTTAGGAGGAGGAGGAGGAGGAGGAGGGTTAGGAGGAGGAGGAGGGTTAGGAGGAGGAGGAGGAGGAGGAGGAAGTAGTGGTGGTAGTGGTACAAAGAGCTGAAACAATAAAACAAACTAAAAATAATATAAAAAATAAACAGAAAAACTAAAAAAGAAAAAAATATATATAACGAACCTGTAACTTAAAAGAAAAAATCCACAAAACACAGCACAACAAAATCACAGACACACACACACACACACACACACACACACACACACAAGCAAAAACAGACAAACAAACAATGAATAAATAAATAAACAAACACACACACACACATACACTGCCACCATCATCACACTCAGGGAATGAAATAAAATGAAAATATTGTGCTTTGCGACAACATTCATTCACTATCCTATATTTACCACGCCCCCCCCAAGCCCCCCCCCGAGCCCTCACCCCCCACTATCACCCTCACTATCTACCTCAACCCCCCTCCACCCCCCCCACGCACACAAACAGACAAACAGGCATGCAAACAGGGCCAACGAGCATGCCAAACACACATGCCTCATCATCAAGCAACTAAACACTAAGTCAAGCATAAAACATGACTTCTCGGGGCGTGAGATTAATGTCCGACGCGATACACGCACACGCACACGCACACACGCACACGCACACACACACACACAATTAACACTAGCACGCACTTCGTAATGATCAAGTAGTAGCAGTAGTAGTAGTAGTAGTAGTAAAGTTATTGTTGTTATAATAGCAATAATAATAGTTTTTAAAAGAAGAAGAAGAAGAAGAAGAAGAAGAAAAAATAGACAAACACCACCACCACCACCACCTACAACAACCACAAAGATACGAAGAGAAGAAAAGAAAAGAGAAAAAGAGAGAAAGAGAGAGAGAGGCATAGGAAGACGGAATGGGTGATGGTGGAGTCGCGTCCTTCAATGGAATGGGAGTCGAATGTCTGTATGTGACGTGAGGGAAGGGGGGGAAGGGAGGAGGGTTGGAGTGAGAAGTGATGAAGACGGAGAGGAGGAGGAGGAGGAGGAGGAGGAGGAGGAGGAGGAGGAGGAGGAGGAGGAACACATAGGAACACATAGGAAGAACAAACAACAACAGGCCTGCTGGCCCTTACGAGGCTGTTTGTGAGACTACACTATCTACTCTAGAGTGTAGGATACAGGATAGTAAGGGTGAAGGCTTCTCTCCCCAGCCATGGCTGGCAGGGAAAGGAAGGCCAACCAAGACCATACTGTCACTACCACTACTGCTACCACTACTTCCTGGCAAGCGATGTCAGGTCACTAGCGACGTCTTGAAGAGGAGGAGGAGGAGGAAGAAGAGGAGGAGCAGGAGCCGTAGTTCGAATGTAAATGCAAATAGGAAAAATATGTATAGGAAGCCTGAGAGAGAGAAAAAAAAAGAGCGGAAGAAAGAAAAGAAGGGAAAGAAATGGAACTAGATAGGAAATAAAGAAATACAGAACAACAATATTTCTCTCTCTCTATCCATACTTTTTTCTCTCCATCTCTCCCTCCCTCCCTCGCCTTCCTTTCCTAGCTAAACCTTCTAGGCTATAATGTACCGTCTTTTATGTCCCTTGCCAGTGATTAATTAAGTGTGCTGAGCCTGCCTAGGTACAATTTAAGGCCAAACTATTTTCATCTTCGCTAGGAGAGACCGCCTCGCCTCTTCTCGTCCTCTTCCTCCTCTTCCTCCTCCTCCTCCTCCTCCTCCTCCTCCTCCTTCTCCTCCTCCTCCTCGAAAGAACGTAAACAAGAAAGAGAGGAAGAAGCGATAGTTTTCATTCATCACGAGTCATTTGAGAGAGAGAGAGAGAGAGAGAGAGAGAGAGAGAGAGAGAGAGAGAGAGAGAGAGAGAGAGAGAGAGAGAGAGAGAGAGAGAGAGAGAGAGAGAGAGAGAGAGAGAGAGAGAAAAAAAAAGGAAAAAAAATTAAGTTATCTGATGTATGTAATGGCCGTTGAAAATGGATACGATGCAGTAAAAATATAGATAAAAATATCTAGAAAGGGATCGATCGACAAGTACGAAGATGAAAAGGATAAAAACTAATGACAAATGGGAGAAAAGTTAGGAAGAGGAGGAGGAACACATAGGAACACATAGGAAGAACAAACAGCAACAGGCCTGCTGGCCCTTACGAGGCTGTTTGTGAGTACACTATCTAATCTAGAGTGAAGGATACAGGATAGTAAGGGTGAAGGCTTCTCTCCCCAGCCATGGCTGGCAGGGAAAGGAAGGCTAACCAAGACCAGACTATCACTACTGTCACTACCACTACTGCTACCACTACTTCCTGGCAAGCGATGTCAGGCCACTAGCGACGTCTTTTGAATCGACATTTCGTAAGTTAGGTACATCAGGATGAACATACTCAAAAGTTTGCTACGTTAACGGATAGTATTTTAGTTGTGGATTGGCTTCTAAGTATTTGTCAAGTCTATTTTTGAACGTAGTAATTGTTTTACTGTCGACGACATTGGCGGGCAGGGAGTTCCAAACGTTAACGATCCGATTGAAAAAGAAGTGCTTGGCTTCGTTTGATGTGAATCTTTTACCAGTAATCTTAAAAGAATGATGTCTTCTTGTTATATTTGATCTATCAAAAGTAATGTAATCTTCTGTATTGATATTATCGAATCCTTTGATTATCTTGAACATTTCAATTAAATCCCCTCGCATCCTTCGTTTTTCTAGGCTGAATAAGTTTAGTTCTTTAAGTCTTTCTTCATAAGGTTTATTTTTCAGCCTTGGAATCATTTTTGTTATTCTTCGCTGGACTCTTTCCAGTTTGTCAATGTCCTTTCTGTAATATGGGGAGCAAAACTGTACGCAATACTCAAGATGGGGTCGTACAAGTGAATTATGCAGTTTTAATATGACTTTTTCTGATTTCTTTTCGAAAGTACGCCCAATAAAGCCGACCAATCTGTTAGCAGTTTTAACTACCTCTGAGCAATGTTGACTGGGTTTTAAATCGTTTGATATTGTGATTCCCAGATCTTTTTCCTTGTTTACTGTAGAAAATGGTTTACCATTCATTGAGTACTGAACGTGATCATTATTTCTTCCGATGTGTAGTACCTTGCATTTTTAACGTTAAATTTCATTTGCCATTTATTGGCCCAAGATGTTAGTCGATCTAGGTCTGATTGTAAGACTTCTCTGTCAATTGTCGTAGTTACTTTGCTGAGAATTTTCGTATCGTCAGCGAATTTCGATATTTTGCAAGTGATCCCATCATCTATGTCATTAACATATATCATGAATAAGACAGGACCAAGCACTGAACCTTGTGGTACGCAGCTTTTTACGTTTAACCATTGAGAGGAGACACCGTTTAAGACTACTCTCTGCTTACGTTCAGAGAGCCAGTCCAGAAGCCAATTGTAAATGCTACCAGAGATACCGTGAGTCATTAGTTTATTAAGCAATCGTTGATGAGGTACTTTATCAAAGGCCTTTTGAAAATCCAGATATATGACATCTACTGCTCTGCTTTCATCGTACGCGTCAAAAACATTGTGGAAGAATTCTAATAAGTCAGTTAAACATGAACGTTTATTACGAAAACCATGCTGTGAGGGTTTTATTATATCGTTGTCTTCAAGGAATTTCACCACATTGTCACGAATGATTGTTTCCATTAATTTACATACAAATGATGTCAGACTAATTGGCCTATAATTTCCAGGTTGTGACTTGTCCCCCTTTTTGAAGATTGGTGTTACATTTGCACGTTTCCAATCTGATGGAACTTTACCATCTCTTAAGGATTTATTGAATAAGATTGTAAGCGGTTTACTGATCAGAGTCTGTTTGAATACTCCTGTAGTGTACATAGCCTTCCTTTGACCTTAAATGCTGCTGCATCAAGATAAGGCTCATTAGAATTAGGTATATAGAGGCAGAAAACAATTCAATTCCCACCGCTCGCTCGGTCATGACCGGCCGATCAAAATCTTCACTACTGACTCTGTCACCGGTGCCAATGGCTATGGAAGTTATTTATTTTCATTCTTAAATGCTGCTGCATCAAGATAAGGCTCACTAGAATTAGGTATATAGAGGCAGAAAACAATTCAATTCCCACCGCTCGCTCGGTCATGACCGGCCGATCAAAATCTTCACTACTGACTCTGTCACCGCTGCCAATGGCTATGGAAGTTATTTATTTTCATTCTTAAATGCTGCTGCATCAAGATAAGGCTCACTAGAATTAGGTATATAGAGGCAGAAAACAATTCAATTCCCACCGCTCATTCGGACATGACCGACCGATCAAAATTTTCACTACTGACTCTGTCACCGGTGCCAATGGCTATGGAAGTGATTTATTTTCATTAAAAAATGTAATGCAGTACTTTTATTGCAGTGTCAAGCTCCATCGAGAGGATATGATAGCCATCAGTAACCCGCGTATACTCCTACACACGACACGTTACCCCGTAAGGAACACATATTGTCTTAACGTCCACGAATATTCTTGTAATGACTGTTACAGCTCAAAGCAGTTCATAACTAAGCCTTACGACATGTTTAACCATCTTACAGACCCTCGTGGATGTCTAGAATTGACCTCAACATATGGTGTATTTCTGTCATTTTTTCTACTCCGGGAAATTTTTTGCAAAATTTCCTCTTCGATTTTGTTTTTTTTAAACTATGTTGTACATGGGAATAATGTAAGACTTTCAGCATAGTTTCAGTTAATTTCACCAGAAACTTTTGTTGCTATAAATTAATTTATTTGGGTTAAAACAAATGATAAAATCAGTATGGTGGATCTAATACTTTACCAATGTTGATGGAAAAGATATCAGATATTCCTTATGAAATTACCAACTAATAAACAAAGCACTTTGTTCAATTGGTATCTTAGCTTAGAAGCAAATATTGTTTGTTTAATGATATCATTATTTTAGTAGATAACTATTTTTCATGAGATAGATACCGATCAAATATAACAAAGAGTTATATTGTGAAATCATAAATATTTTTCTCCTCTTTTTAAACCCTATCCCATTCCAATCCTGCGTCTAGTTTCTTTTTTCATTATTTATAATCTACGTAATTTACGTGAGGACGTAATATATATTTTATTAATATTGTGTTTATCAGTACTTGTTACATACCATAAGGATCAGAAAAAGGTGCAGATTTTGAAGCATTACTTGAAAATTCAATACGAGTAAAACGAAAGGAGTTACAACTAGTTTAAGTAGAACATATGATGAAAACAAGTTTTTATACACTATTTCAGGATGGCAGAGTCTGTTTGATTACTCCTGTAGTGTACATAGCCTTTCTTTGACCTTTTTAAATGCTGCTGCATCAAGATAAGGCTCACTAGAATTAGATATATAGAGGCAGAAAACAATTCAATTCCCACCACTCGCTCGGTCATGACCGGCCGATCAAAATCTTCACTACTGACTCTGTCACCGGTGCCAATGGCTATGGAAGTTATTTATTTTCATTCTTAAATGCTGCTGCATCAAGATAAGGCTCACTAGATTTAGGTATATAGAGGTGGAAAACAATTCAATTCCCACCGCTCGCTCGGTCATGACCGGCCGATCAAAATCTTCACTACTGACTCTGTCACCGGTGCCAATGGCTATGGAAGTTATTTATTTGCATTCTTAAATGCTGCTGCATCAAGATAAGGCTCACTAGAATTAGGTATATAGAGGCAGAAAACAATTCAATTCCCACCGCTCGCTCGGTCATGACCGGCCGATCAAAATCTTCACTACTGACTCTGTCACCGGTGCCAATGGCTATGGAAGTTATTTATTTTCATTCTTAAATGCTGCTGCATCAAGATAAGGCTCACTAGAATTAGGTATATAGAGGCAGAAAACAATTCAATTCCCACCGCTCGCTCGGTCATGACCGGCCGATCAAAATCTTCACTACTGACTCTGTCACCGCTGCCAATGGCTATGGAAGTTATTTATTTTCATTCTTAAATGCTGCTGCATCAAGATAAGGCTCACTAGAATTAGGTATATAGAGGCAGAAAACAATTCAATTCCCACCGCTCATTCGGACATGACCGACCGATCAAAATTTTCACTACTGACTCTGTCACCGGTGCCAATGGCTATGGAAGTGATTTATTTTCATTAAAAAATGTAATGCAGTACTTTTATTGCAGTGTCAAGCTCCATCGAGAGGATATGATAGCCATCAGTAACCCGCGTATACTCCTACACACGACACGTTACCACGTAAGGAACACATATTGTCTTAACGTCCACGAATATTCTTGTAATGACTGTTACAGCTCAAAGCAGTTCATAACTAAGTCTTACGACATGTTTAACCATCTTACAGACCCTCGTGGATGTCTAGAATTGACCTCAACATATGGTGTATTTCTGTCATTTTTTCTACTCCGGGAAATTTTTTGCAAAATTTCCTCTTCGATTTTGTTTTTTTTAAACTATGTTGTACATGGGAATAATGTAAGACTTTCAGCATAGTTTCAGTTAATTTCACCAGAAACTTTTGTTGCTATAAATTAATTTATTTGGGTTAAAACAAATGATAAAATCAGTATGGTGGATCTAATACTTTACCAATGTTGATGGAAAAGATATCAGATATTCCTTATGAAATTACCAACTAATAAACAAAGCACATTTGTTCAATTGGTATCTTAGCTTAGAAGCAAATATTGTTTGTTTAATGATATCATTATTTTAGTAGATAACTATTTTTCATGAGATAGATACCGATCAAATATAACAAAGAGTTATATTGTGAAATTATAAATATTTTTCTCCTCTTTTTAAACCCTATCCCATTCCAATCCTGCGTCTAGTTTCTTTTTTCATTATTTATAATCTACGTAATTTACGTGAGGACGTAATATATATTTTATTAATATTGTGTTTATCAGTACTTGTTACATACCATAAGGATCAGAAAAAGGTGCAGATTTTGAAGCATTACTTGAAAATTCAATACGAGTAAAACGAAAGGAGTTACAACTAGTTTAAGTAGAACATATGATGAAAACAAGTTTTTATACACTATTTCAGGATGGCAGAGTCTGTTTGATTACTCCTGTAGTGTACATAGCCTTTCTTTGACCTTTTTAAATGCTGCTGCATCAAGATAAGGCTCACTAGAATTAGATATATAGAGGCAGAAAACAATTCAATTCCCACCACTCGCTCGGTCATGACCGGCCGATCAAAATCTTCACTACTGACTCTGTCACCGGTGCCAATGGCTATGGAAGTTATTTATTTTCATTCTTAAATGCTGCTGCATCAAGATAAGGCTCACTAGATTTAGGTATATAGAGGCAGAAAACAATTCAATTCCCACCGCTCGCTCGGTCATGACCGGCCGAACAAAATCTTCACTACTGACTCTGTCACCGGTGCCAATGGCTATGGAAGTTATTTATTTTCATTCTTAAATGCTGCTGCATCAAGATAAGGCTCACTAGAATTAGGTATATAGAGGCAGAAAACAATTCAATTCCCACCGCTCGCTCGGTCATGACCGGCCGATCAAAATCTTCACTACTGACTCTGTCACCGGTGCCAATGGCTATGGAAGTTATTTATTTTCATTCTTAAATGCTGCTGCATCAAGATAAGGCTCACTAGAATTAGGTATATAGAGGCAGAAAACAATTCAATTCCCACCGCTCATTCGGACATGACCGACCGATCAAAATTTTCACTACTGACTCTGTCACCGGTGCCAATGGCTATGGAAGTGATTTATTTTCATTAAAAAATGTAATGCAGTACTTTTATTGCAGTGTCAAGCTCCATCGAGAGGATATGATAGCCATCAGTAACCCGCGTATACTCCTACACACGACACGTTACCCCGTAAGGAACACATATTGTCTTAACGTCCACGAATATTCTTGTAATGACTGTTACAGCTCAAAGCAGTTCATAACTAAGCCTTACGACATGTTTAACCATCTTACAGACCCTCGTGGATGTCTAGAATTGACCTCAACATATGGTGTATTTCTGTCATTTTTTCTACTCCGGGAAATTTTTTGCAAAATTTCCTCTTCGATTTTGTTTTTTTTAAACTATGTTGTACATGGGAATAATGTAAGACTTTCAGCATAGTTTCAGTTAATTTCACCAGAAACTTTTGTTGCTATAAATTAATTTATTTGGGTTAAAACAAATGATAAAATCAGTATGGTGGATCTAATACTTTACCAATGTTGATGGAAAAGATATCAGATATTCCTTATGAAATTACCAACTAATAAACAAAGCACTTTGTTCAATTGGTATCTTAGCTTAGAAGCAAATATTGTTTGTTTAATGATATCATTATTTTAGTAGATAACTATTTTTCATGAGATAGATACCGATCAAATATAACAAAGAGTTATATTGTGAAATCATAAATATTTTTCTCCTCTTTTTAAACCCTATCCCATTCCAATCCTGCGTCTAGTTTCTTTTTTCATTATTTATAATCTACGTAATTTACGTGAGGACGTAATATATATTTTATTAATATTGTGTTTATCAGTACTTGTTACATACCATAAGGATCAGAGAAAAGGTGCAGATTTTGAAGCATTACTTGAAAATTCAATACGAGTAAAACGAAAGGAGTTACAACTAGTTTAAGTAGAACATATGATGAAAACAAGTTTTTATACACTATTTCAGGATGGCAGAGTCTGTTTGATTACTCCTGTAGTGTACATAGCCTTTCTTTGACCTTTTTAAATGCTGCTGCATCAAGATAAGGCTCACTAGAATTAGATATATAGAGGCAGAAAACAATTCAATTCCCACCACTCGCTCGGTCATGACCGGCCGATCAAAATCTTCACTACTGACTCTGTCACCGGTGCCAATGGCTATGGAAGTTATTTATTTTCATTCTTAAATGCTGCTGCATCAAGATAAGGCTCACTAGAATTAGGTATATAGAGGCAGAAAACAATTCAATTCCCACCGCTCGCTCGGTCATGACCGGCCGATCAAAATCTTCACTACTGACTCTGTCACCGGTGCCAATGGCTATGGAAGTTATTTATTTTCATTCTTAAATGCTGCTGCATCAAGATAAGGCTCACTAGAATTAGGTATATAGAGGCAGAAAACAATTCAATTCCCACCGCTCGCTCGGTCATGACCGGCCGATCAAAATCTTCACTACTGACTCTGTCACCGCTGCCAATGGCTATGGAAGTTATTTATTTTCATTCTTAAATGCTGCTGCATCAAGATAAGGCTCACTAGAATTAGGTATATAGAGGCAGAAAACAATTCAATTCCCACCGCTCATTCGGACATGACCGACCGATCAAAATTTTCACTACTGACTCTGTCACCGGTGCCAATGGCTATGGAAGTGATTTATTTTCATTAAAAAATGTAATGCAGTACTTTTATTGCAGTGTCAAGCTCCATCGAGAGGATATGATAGCCATCAGTAACCCGCGTATACTCCTACACACGACACGTTACCCCGTAAGGAACACATATTGTCTTAACGTCCACGAATATTCTTGTAATGACTGTTACAGCTCAAAGCAGTTCATAACTAAGCCTTACGACATGTTTAACCATCTTACAGACCCTCGTGGATGTCTAGAATTGACCTCAACATATGGTGTATTTCTGTCATTTTTTCTACTCCGGGAAATTTTTTGCAAAATTTCCTCTTCGATTTTGTTTTTTTTAAACTATGTTGTACATGGGAATAATGTAAGACTTTCAGCATAGTTTCAGTTAATTTCACCAGAAACTTTTGTTGCTATAAATTAATTTATTTGGGTTAAAACAAATGATAAAATCAGTATGGTGGATCTAATACTTTACCAATGTTGATGGAAAAGATATCAGATATTCCTTATGAAATTACCAACTAATAAACAAAGCACTTTGTTCAATTGGTATCTTAGCTTAGAAGCAAATATTGTTTGTTTAATGATATCATTATTTTAGTAGATAACTATTTTTCATGAGATAGATACCGATCAAATATAACAAAGAGTTATATTGTGAAATCATAAATATTTTTCTCCTCTTTTTAAACCCTATCCCATTCCAATCCTGCGTCTAGTTTCTTTTTTCATTATTTATAATCTACGTAATTTACGTGAGGACGTAATATATATTTTATTAATATTGTGTTTATCAGTACTTGTTACATACCATAAGGATCAGAAAAAGGTGCAGATTTTGAAGCATTACTTGAAAATTCAATACGAGTAAAACGAAAGGAGTTACAACTAGTTTAAGTAGAACATATGATGAAAACAAGTTTTTATACACTATTTCAGGATGGCAGAGTCTGTTTGATTACTCCTGTAGTGTACATAGCCTTTCTTTGACCTTTTTAAATGCTGCTGCATCAAGATAAGGCTCACTAGAATTAGATATATAGAGGCAGAAAACAATTCAATTCCCACCACTCGCTCGGTCATGACCGGCCGATCAAAATCTTCACTACTGACTCTGTCACCGGTGCCAATGGCTATGGAAGTTATTTATTTTCATTCTTAAATGCTGCTGCATCAAGATAAGGCTCACTAGATTTAGGTATATAGAGGCAGAAAACAATTCAATTCCCACCGCTCGCTCGGTCATGACCGGCCGATCAAAATCTTCACTACTGACTCTGTCACCGGTGCCAATAGCTATGGAAGTTATTTATTTTCATTCTTAAATGCTGCTGCATCAAGATAAGGCTCATTAGAATTAGGTATATAGAGGCAGAAAACAATTCAATTCCCACCGCTCGCTCGGTCATGACCGGCCGATCAAAATCTTCACTACTGACTCTGTCACCGGTGCCAATGGCTATGGAAGTTATTTATTTTCATTCTTAAATGCTGCTGCATCAAGATAAGGCTCACTAGAATTAGGTATATAGAGGCAGAAAACAATTCAATTCCCACCGCTCGCTCGGTCATGACCGGCCGATCAAAATCTTCACTACTGACTCTGTCACCGGTGCCAATGGCTATGGAAGTTATTTATTTTCATTCTTAAATGCTGCTGCATCAAGATAAGGCTCACTAGAATTAGGTATATAGAGGCAGAAAACAATTCAATTCCCACCGCTCGCTCGGTCATGACCGGCCGATCAAAATCTTCACTACTGACTCTGTCACCGCTGCCAATGGCTATGGAAGTTATTTATTTTCATTCTTAAATGCTGCTGCATCAAGATAAGGCTCACTAGAATTAGGTATATAGAGGCAGAAAACAATTCAATTCCCACCGCTCATTCGGACATGACCGACCGATCAAAATTTTCACTACTGACTCTGTCACCGGTGCCAATGGCTATGGAAGTGATTTATTTTCATTAAAAAATGTAATGCAGTACTTTTATTGCAGTGTCAAGCTCCATCGAGAGGATATGATAGCCATCAGTAACCCGCGTATACTCCTACACACGACACGTTACCCACGTAAGGAACACATATTGTCTTAACGTCCACGAATATTCTTGTAATGACTGTTACAGCTCAAAGCAGTTCATAACTAAGCCTTACGACATGTTTAACCATCTTACAGACCCTCGTGGATGTCTAGAATTGACCTCAACATATGGTGTATTTCTGTCATTTTTTCTACTCCGGGAAATTTTTTGCAAAATTTCCTCTTCGATTTTGTTTTTTTTAAACTATGTTGTACATGGGAATAATGTAAGACTTTCAGCATAGTTTCAGTTAATTTCACCAGAAACTTTTGTTGCTATAAATTAATTTATTTGGGTTAAAACAAATGATAAAATCAGTATGGTGGATCTAATACTTTACCAATGTTGATGGAAAAGATATCAGATATTCCTTATGAAATTACCAACTAATAAACAAAGCACTTTGTTCAATTGGTATCTTAGCTTAGAAGCAAATATTGTTTGTTTAATGATATCATTATTTTAGTAGATAACTATTTTTCATGAGATAGATACCGATCAAATATAACAAAGAGTTATATTGTGAAATCATAAATATTTTTCTCCTCTTTTTAAACCCTATCCCATTCCAATCCTGCGTCTAGTTTCTTTTTTCATTATTTATAATCTACGTAATTTACGTGAGGACGTAATATATATTTTATTAATATTGTGTTTATCAGTACTTGTTACATACCATAAGGATCAGAAAAAGGTGCAGATTTTGAAGCATTACTTGAAAATTCAATACGAGTAAAACGAAAGGAGTTACAACTAGTTTAAGTAGAACATATGATGAAAACAAGTTTTTATACACTATTTCAGGATGGCAGAGTCTGTTTGATTACTCCTGTAGTGTACATAGCCTTTCTTTGACCTTTTTAAATGCTGCTGCATCAAGATAAGGCTCACTAGAATTAGATATATAGAGGCAGAAAACAATTCAATTCCCACCACTCGCTCGGTCATGACCGGCCGATCAAAATCTTCACTACTGACTCTGTCACCGGTGCCAATGGCTATGGAAGTTATTTATTTTCATTCTTAAATGCTGCTGCATCAAGATAAGGCTCACTAGAATTAGGTATATAGAGGCAGAAAACAATTCAATTCCCACCGCTCGCTCGGTCATGACCGGCCGATCAAAATCTTCACTACTGACTCTGTCACCGGTGCCAATGGCTATGGAAGTTATTTATTTTCATTCTTAAATGCTGCTGCATCAAGATAAGGCTCACTAGAATTAGGTATATAGAGGCAGAAAACAATTCAATTCCCACCGCTCGCTCGGTCATGACCGGCCGATCAAAATCTTCACTACTGACTCTGTCACCGGTGCCAATGGCTATGGAAGTTATTTATTTTCATTCTTAAATGCTGCTGCATCAAGATAAGGCTCACTAGAATTAGGTATATAGAGGCAGAAAACAATTCAATTCCCACCGCTCATTCGGACATGACCGACCGATCAAAATTTTCACTACTGACTCTGTCACCGGTGCCAATGGCTATGGAAGTGATTTATTTTCATTAAAAAATGTAATGCAGTACTTTTATTGCAGTGTCAAGCTCCATCGAGAGGATATGATAGCCATCAGTAACCCGCGTATACTCCTACACACGACACGTTACCCCGTAAGGAACACATATTGTCTTAACGTCCACGAATATTCTTGTAATGACTGTTACAGCTCTAAGCAGTTCATAACTAAGCCCTACGACACGTTTAACCATCTTACAGACCCTCGTGGATGTCTAGAATTGACCTCAACATATGGTGTATTTCTTTCATTTTTTCTACTCCGGGAAATTTTTTGCAAAATTTCCTCTTCGATTTTGTTTTTTTTAAACTATGTTGTACATGGGAATAATGTAAGACTTTCAGCATAGTTTCAGTTAATTTCACCAGAAACTTTTATTGCTATAAATTAATTTATTTGGGTGAAAAGAGATGATAAAATCAGTATGGTGGATCTAATACTTTACCAATGTTGATGGAAAAGATATCAGATATTCCTTATGAAATTACCAACTAATAAACAAAGCACTTTGTTCAATTGGTATCTTAGCTTAGAAGCTAATATTGTTTGTTTAATATCATTATTTTAGTAGATAACTATTTTTCATGAGATAAATACCGATCAAATATAACAAAGAGTTATATTGTGAAATCATAAATATTTTTCTCCTCTTTTTAAACCCTATCCCATTCCAATCCTGCGTCTAGTTTCTTTTTTCATTATTTATAATCTACGTAATTTACGTGAGGACGTAATATATATTTCCTTAATATTGTTTTTATCAGTACTTGTTACATACCATAAGGATCAGAAAGAGGTGCAGATTTTGAAGGAGGATAGGAGGAGGATTAGGAGGAGGAGTTAGGAGGAGGAGGATTAGGAGGAGGAGGAGGAGGAGAGGAGGAGGAGGAGGAGGAGGAGGAGGAGGAGGAGAGGAGGAGGAGGAGGAAGAGGAGGAGGAGGGTGTCAGTCAATTCATTAAAACTTATGAAACGTCTACAGTTAAAGGGAAATAAAGAGAGAGAGAGAGAGAGAGAGAGAGAGAGAGAGAGAGAGAGAGAGAGAGAGAGAGAGAGAGAGAGAGAGAGAGAGAGAAAAAAAAGAAATATGACGTAAAAAAATAACACGAAATTGAGGAGGAGGAACACATAGGAACACATAGGAAGAACAAACAACAACAGGCCTGCTGGCCCTTACGAGGCTGTTTGTGAGACTACACTATCTAATCTAGAGTGAAGGATACAGGATAGTAAGGGTGAAGGCTTCTCTCCCCAGCCATGGCTGGCAGGAAAGGAAGGCCAACCAAGACCAGACTATCACTACTGTCACTACCACTACTGCTACTACTACTTCCTGGCAATCGATGTCAGGCCACTAGCGACGTCTTTTGAATCGACCTTTCGTAAGTTAGGTACATCAGGATGAACATACTCAAAGTTTGCTACGTTAACGGATAGTATTTTAGTTGTGCATTGGCTTCTAAATATTTGTCAAGTCTATTTTTGAACGTAGTAATTGTTTTACTGTCGACGACATTGGCGGGCAGGGAGTTCCAAACGTTAATGATCCGATTGAAAAAGAAGTACTTGGTTTCGTTTGATGTGAATCTTTCACCAGTAATCTTAAAAGAATGACGTCTTCTTGTTATATTTGATCGTTCTAAAGTAATGTAATCTTATGCATTGATATTATCGAAT
>JAPQNM010000048.1:3787514-3790014 GCA_029783475.1 Metacarcinus magister
TGAGAGCAAGGAGCAAGAATATCAGAACACGATCTGCATTAATTAAACAGCTTCTGTTTGGCGGTCTTGAGGCGTGGAGGAAGAAGCGGTGGTTAGGGAGCGAGTGCCGAGAGAGAGGGAGAGGGAGAGGGAGAGGGAGAGGGAGAGGGAGAGGAGGAGAGGATGGTAAGGAAAGCAAGCGAAACTAAGGAAAGATATGAGAGAGAAAAAAACGAGGGCTAGAGAGAGAGAGAAGACTGAACCAGCAGCCATCTGGGAGGTATGAAGGAAAGCAAGAAGGATGGAAGGAAGGAAGGAAGGAAGGAAGGAAGGAAGGAAGGAAGGAAGGAAGGAAGGAAGGAAGGAAGGAAGGAAGGAAGGAAAGAAGGGGACACACCCACACCCACCCACACACACACACACACACACACACACACACACACACACACACACACACACACACACACACACACACACACACACAGAGCATAATGGTGCACTCTAGCGGCGGTAATGCGAAGGTACTAATAGCAATAACGAGTTCTAAAACGACACATGTTCTTGACGGAGAGAACACAAGCGTGAACATTATCCTCACTTCAATAAGGAAAGAAAATAAACGAAAAAAATAACTAGATAGATAAATGCAACTTTCTTTTATAACGCACTTAAGTATACATATAAAATAATAAACATACAAGATAGTAATATGATAAAGTTTAATATTCCTTGGGTGTGGGCGTGGGCGTGGGTTTGAGCGTGGTGGGCGGCGTCATAAACAACCACGGATTAAGGTTCCTTGTTGGTAATTCTTGTGTGCTAACGAGGGAAGGTTACGTATGGGCGGAGGGTGTGTGTGTGAGGAGAGGCGAGGCTGCGGTGACTAACTACCCTTGCTAACCATCTTGTTCCTATGTGTTGTAATGTGTCCCATGTGTGTTATTATATATATTATGTTTTATCTAATCTTATTTATGTGTGTTTTTATCTTATCTCATTTATTTATTTAGAAATCCCTCGCGAACACTTGCTGTAATTTTTTTTTTTAACGTTAGGATACAACGCCGCTTTAAGATTATTTTAGTGTTAATTTCTATTGGTTATATTAGGCAAACTAGTTAAAAAATGGTGTTCAATATCATAGTAATCAACAACAACAACAATACTAATAACACGTCAAATCACTTCGTAACATTTGTGAATTTAGCCATCCATTTATTTTTCCCAAACAACTAACTCTTCATTTCCGCAAAACACATCATTATAATCCATTGTACTACATTGGTCCCTTGCAAATCCATAAATCCACTTACATACATACATACATACATACACAGATACATACATACATCATCCATTACCATGTTTACACTGATATCCCTTCATTTACAACATTATTTTCATTCAGTTACCTAATTTATTGACTCTATTCAGTCCCAAAACAATTCTCTCTCTCTCTCCCTCTCTCTCTCTTTCTCTCTCTTTCTCATTATGTGGGCGTGTGTGAGTGAGGGACGCTTTTGAGTTTGTGAGGAGAGGAGTGAGTGATTTAACGTAAGGCGCCGTTGTGAGAGGAGAAACTGAAGGATGAGGGGGAGAGGGGAAGAGAAAGAGGGTTTGGGAAAATTCACAGAGATGGATGAGGAATGGAAGAGGACTGAGGAGCGAACAAAAATGAGGAGAATATGAGGTGGATAGGTGAAGGAGGTAATGAAGAAGGGGTCAAGTACACAAAAGGGGAGGTACAAAGAGGGGAAAGGAGGGGAAATTGAATGGAGGAAGAGTGAGAGGGACGTACGAGGAAACAGAGGGAGGAGAAAAAAGAGTAAGAGAGAGAAAGATGGAGAGTAAAGGGGGAGGAAGGGAAGGTAAGGAGGAGGAGGGGAAGTAAAGGGGGAAGGGAGTTGAGCACACGTCAAATGGCTGATGACGAGCCTATCACCTTCAATATTTGACAGAACACAGCCATTATGTCTTCTGCCGCAGCAACACGCCCTAATGAACACCTAGCCTCCTGCCACCTGCCTCCTGCCACCTGCTCCAGCCACTGCCATCTCCACCGTCAACCTTCTTCACCTCCTCTTCCTTCTACTACTCTTCCTCTTCCTACACCTTCTCTTCCTCCTCTTCTTCCTCCTCCTCCTCTTCCTCTTCCTCTTCTTCCTCCTCCTCCTCCTTCTCCTTCTCTTCCTCCTTCTCCTCCTCCTCCTCTCCCAAGTGCCTCTGCCATTATTCCCGTCGCTATTGCTGGCACGGTTTATCATTATTATTATTATTATCATCATTATTATCATTATTATCATTATTATCATTATCATTAGTAGTAGTAGTAGTAATAGTTGGAGTGTTTAGCATAGGTAATGCAAGATAGATAATCAACAGAATCATCATCATCATCACTATCATTCCACACACAAAGACACACACACACACACACACACACACACACACACACACACACACACACACACACACACATCAGGTCGTTACGATGGCGTCCTCCGTCAGGCCCATGGTAGAG
>JAPQNM010000048.1:3792514-3795014 GCA_029783475.1 Metacarcinus magister
TCTCTCTCTCTCTCTCTCTCTCTCTCTCTCTCTCTCTCTCTCTCTCTCTCTCTCTCTCTCTCTCTCTCTCTCTCTCTCTCTCTCTCTCTCTCTCGATCTCAACCTTCCCCACCACGTGAAAGTAATGGAAAAATAAGAAAAAAGAATCATAAATATAATTAAGTAAAAAAAGAAACAAATCACCAGTTACTGAAAAACACACACACACACACACACACACACACACACACACACACACACACACACACACACACACACACACACACACTATACATAAACATGAAAGAAAAAAAATTCCTTGCGGGTCGTGATTTTCCATTTCCTGTAATTTTTTTGTGGTCAAGAGAGAGAGAGAGAGAGAGAGAGAGAGAGAGAGAGAGAGAGAGAGAGAGAGAGAGAGAGAGAGAGAGAGAGAGAGAGAGAGAGAGAGAGAGAGAGAGAGAAAGTGAGCGTGACAGCAGCGGTAATCCAGTCCTGTTCTTTTTCTTTCTTTCATTCTTTCTCTTTTTTTTTTCTTTCTCCAAAGGAATCACTCATCAACCCTCACAGTAAACCCGCACGCAAACAGGACTCACTCACTCAACTCACACTCACTCACTCACTCACACTCACTCACTCAACTCACACTCACTCAACTCACACTCACTCAACTCACACTCACTCAACTCACACTCACTTCACTCAATTACTCACTCACTCACTCACACCAAACACTCTTCCTTCCCCTCTTGCTCTATATTTCTAGCATTACACCCTTAATTTGCCCTTTTGTTTATCCTACTTATATTACACTCATGTCCTCTCTTTTTTATCTTACTTATATAACAAGCTCATTTCCCCTTTTTTTCTTGATCATACTTATTTCACACACCTTGAAAGTTTTAGAACCTCACACTAACTTCACCTGCAACTATATAACATTACCTGTGACTGAGCTGTGACCTTATTAAATGGCCTCTTACTCTATACCCTAACCCGGCTGTCTATGGCTTAGTGGTGGTGGTGGTGGTGGTGGTGGTGGTGGTGGTGGTGGTTAGCCTTATACCTGCAGGCCATAAGGGTGATTTACAAAGCACCTGTGGTCACTCTGAGCTTACCTGCAGGCTTGACGCTTAATTGGTCTACACTCACGAGGACTCGGGTGTGTGTGTGTGTGTGTGTGTGTGTGTGTGTGTGTGTGTGAAAGAGAGAGAGAGAGAGAGAGAGAGAGAGAGAGAGAGAGAGAGAGAGAGAGAGAGAGAGAGAGAGAGAGAGAGAGAGAGAGAGAGAGAGAGCCATCCCTGCTGGTAATAATCCATTATACTGTTGCATTATAATTAAGGTTAATCTCATCACTACAATAAGCAGCAGATATTAACAAACAATAACAACAACTATTACAACACCTATAACAACTACAACCACTATAGACTATTACTATAACACTATAACAATATCTATAACACTTTAACTATAATTATAACCACTACAATGTATTACTATTACAACTACCACCACCACCACCATCACCACCACTCCTATAACTACACTATATTTCAACCACACTATAACTTCAATACACGTTTGATACATGAGTGGGGATTCTCAGGGCACTGCAGAAAGCAAAAAAGAAAGTATAGATAAATGAAATAAAAAAACATTAATAAACAAATCAGTAAATAAATAAAAAATAAACAAAACCTGCTTAGTAAGTCATCCATCTATAATAATTTGTTCTTTATATTCAACTCATTTTCTTTAACCTTCTCCTATCACAAGCTACATACAAATCACAGGAATATAATATGAACAGCTATGATAAGGGTGAAGGGAAGCAGGAATGAGGGTGAGGTGATGGTGGTGGTGGCGGCTCATTTCCCGGATCAAAGGTAGTAGTGTCATGCCAAGCCACGAGGGGAATTAAGGGGAAGTGAGAAGTAGGGGAAGGGAAGTAAGGTGCAAGGAGGGGAAGGGAGGGCAAGAGAGGGGAAGGGAGGGGAAGGGAGGGAAAGACGTGATCTGAGAATGTGATGAGTTGTTTATCTCTCTCCATATGTTCCCAAAGGTTTACGTAAAGGGAAGCAAAGGGAAAAATATAATAATAATGATAATAACCCTCACTCCTCCATGCTTTACCTTCTAACATTTCCTGAAGCCTACCTCCCCATCCTCTTTGATACAAGTCCTCCCCTTAACCTTATATCCTGATCTCTATAAATAAGCTTCCATCATTATTCTTTCCTCACACGTCTCTTAGTCACTCCAGCATCCTGTGATCCGCCTCTTCCAACGAATTGCTATCATCTCACAAAGCGACGGTAGGTAAGTGAAAGGTGATCTCTTCTCTTTCCTCTTCAACACCTAAATTTTGTACCCTATCAACACCACCTTAGCACTTCAGGTACCTTTGATGTGTTGCCCTTTGATCGTGTTCTAGTATTAATCTAAATACTATAGATGGGAAGGCAAGGTGCAGGTCAGTTTCAACATTAATTTACAAGGTATTGGTTCAAGGTCATCT
>JAPQNM010000048.1:3800014-3860014 GCA_029783475.1 Metacarcinus magister
GACAGAATACAATGTTAATATACAATAGAGTAGTGGAGAAGGGCTATATGAAGGGCTTAACAGACAGTCTCATCAGCCGTAAGAACACACTGGAACGTTAGCTGCATCAAACACTCAAATTAACGCTCGCTCTGTCACACTCGCCAATGTCACGCTAACTGAAATATTTTGAAACCGTCACTTTACTCCCGATTGATGTTTACACTTAGCAAACCCACTATGCCAATCAATATTTAAAGGTTCTTAAACATTGCTTTTTTTCCTAATTGACACTCACTCTTAATAACTCTTCTATGCCAATCAATACTTATAAGCTTTGCGTGAACCTAACTTAATCAAACCAAAACAAACTTAATCTAAACTAACCTAACCTAACTTAACCTAACACCTAACCTAACCTAACCAAAGCAAAGCAAATAAAACAAACCCAAACCAAATATGAACTTAACTTAACCTTATCTGACCTAACCAAACTAAACGTAACTATTATAAAAAAAAACCTTGCTTAAACAAACTATATATACAATCATGTAACCTACCAAAATCTAACCGAATGTAAATACACTTAACCCAACCTTACATCCCCAATCCATCACATCCTATACTGCTGACACAACCAAACTTAAATGTAACCTAACCCCAACCCAACAAACACAACAATACTATCCCTCACTGCACACCTTCCCCTCACAGTCATCCCCTCAGTCACCCATCCCTCACAGTCATCCATTCATCCCCCTACAATCATCCATCCCTCCCCTCACAGTCACCCATCCAACCCCTCACAGTCTTCCCCTCACAGTCTTCCCCTCACTCATCCATCCTCTTACAGTCATCCATTCCTCCCCTCGCCGTTCCTTGGTTCTCCTCACCTGGCTCACCGGACCGCCAGTACACTTCACCTGTTCCTTTGGTCTCAATTAACACTTAATGACGACGCTAAGTCAGCCTCATTACCTCCCTCTTTCCACGCTCTCCAAACATTCCCGAGCTAAATGACGATAACAGCTCTCTAATTACAAGGGGAGACACACACACACACACACACACACACACACACACACACACACACACACACACACACACACACACACACACACACACACACACACACACACACACACACACATATCAATCAATGTAAGAGCACTGAAGTCACCAGATATTCTCTCTCTCTCTCTCTCTCTCTCTCTCTCTCTCTCTCTCTCTCTCTCTCTCTCTCTCTCTCTCTCTCTCTCTCTCTCTCTCTCTCTCTCTCTCTCTCTCTCTCCCACTAAGTATATGGGTTCATCAACGACAGATAAGTCACTCTGATCAGTCACGGGGCAAGACCAGGAAGAGGAAGAGGAGGAGGAGGAGGAGGAATTAAAGAGGAGAGAATGAAGTAGCGGAGGTAAAGTGGGCCTGTGTTTTGGGAGGGAGGGGTGATGTGCTGGTGGTGAGGAGAGGGGGTGTAGAGAAAGAGGGAGGAAAGGGGGGGGGTGGACGGTCACCTAACCAACTCAAGTAATTGCCTTGTGAGTGCAACCACCTGGTAATTAAAAGGTGGAAAGAGCACGAGGGTTTGGGCGGCTGAAGGAGGTGGTTATGATTTGGGGGGGGGGTGTAGGGTGGGGAGCGGAGGAAGGGAGAGGATGAGGTGAGAGGAATAGAGAGGGTAAGGATGGGAGGGGAAGAGGTGAGGGGAGAGAAGAGAGGAATAGAGGAGGAGTAAGAGTGGGAAGGGGAACATAGAGGAAGGAAGAAAGGAGGTGAGGATGGAAGGAGGGGAGGGTTAAATAGAGGGACAGTGGAAGGGAGGAGAAAGAGTGAGAGAAGTGGGGAGAAAAAGGAAGGAAAAAAATGTCAAACGAAGGAGGGAGGGAAAGAGGGGAGGAGGGAAGGGAGAAGGGAAGGAGGGAAGGGGGAAGGGAGGGAGACAGAGGCTTTAGTAGTTAAGAGGTTTACACACAGTCAAATATGTCAAGCTCAGATATAAAAAACAAAATACATGAACAGTGACAGTAGTAGTAATAATAGTAATAATAATAATAATAATAATAATAATAATAATAATAATAATAATAATAATACAACCGGGGCGTGTACTGTACAACCCCACGACTCAGTAATTGTGTCATGATAATTATAATCTCATTACTATTATTAAAATTATAATTAACATTATTATTAACATGGTAAAAAAAACAAAAGCTGGAAAAAGGAAAACACATCATGAAGGGCCACAGCTCCCTTCAGCCGCAGCCCATCACTGGTTAAAACATACATATAACAGGTCTCGTGGCTACCTACCTACCTCACCGTCCTCCTCTATTAACATTCAACGTATAAATCATAAATAAACATACATTAATTAACGGTAAATGTACGTATTCATAAATGATAATCAACACTAGTCGGCTACAAACATATTGCATTATAATGTGTTTGTGTTTACTTTGCAAAGGTGTATAGATAGTATGACGTATGATGGTGGTGGTGGTGGTGGTGGTGGTATACATGACTCGCCCGCCGGACCACTTAACAACCTAACCTAACCTTACGAATCATAATATACAGCAATAGTTCGAGCAAAAAGCTGCGTGTGCCATATTTAGTGCGAGAAAGAACTCATTAACAAAGAAATGCTAAAAGCTGATAATAGATAGGAACATGAACACATCAAACCTTATAATATATATAGTTGCCTGTTAATTTTTTGTCCATTCTCGAATCAGTCCTCTTATGATTTTTTTCACCCCAATGGACGTCAACAAATTATTATAACGTAGAGGATGTATTAATAATGTATACCTAACTAAAGCACTGCCGGGCACTATTTTTTCCGTATACCTATTCCCAGGCTTTGGTGCGTGTGTATGCGTTTGTTAAATAAGGCAAACAGACAGGCGTGACGGGCCGCCGCTGAAGCCTAGTGCACGCTAACACACGGACAAAGGTGAAGACTATTAAACATGCATTGAAAATAGAAGCAGAGTCAACCAACCTATCAGTTAACCAGTCAACCAGTTCATCACGCCGTTAAAGTGTCAATCAGCTAGTCAGTCAACGAGTTAATCAGTCAGTCAGTCATTCAACCAGCCAGCTAGACAACATGCTCCCTCACCTTCCTCATGACATACAGCACACACCATCCACACCCTCGACAAACACGCCCGCTAACTTATACACACACCTTCCATACACACCCCTCGACCACACAATACACGGCTTCCTCATCCCAAACTTAGCAGCGAGTACATGCCTTCTCCACGCCACTCAAACTACCACAAGCCAACACACGCCTTCCCTCTCTCCTCTCTTCTGTCTCCTAACCAGCACACGCCTCCGCCGCCCCCGCCCACCCGCCCACCAAGCGTCCCTTAGCTATTCTCCATTTATTTCAACAAGTGGAGACAAGCCCGAACATTTCAGAGTAAATAGAGCAGAAAAAAGTGGATGCTGTTTGCCGCTCCATAAAGATGACAGACGTGATGCTTAAAGTGATGAAGGGAAGCAGCAATAGCCCCAAGGTAATTAAGTGGGGGAAAAATAACATTATGTTCTATATTAGGTTGGGGGGGGAAAGTAATTTAAGTTTGTTCCACTTTGTAATGTGTGAAGTATACGTCGCGGCGCTTTTGTGTGTGGGAGGAAAAGAGAGAGAGAGAGAGAGAGAGAGAGAGAGAGAGAGAGAGAGAGAGAGAGAGAGAGAGAGAGAGAGAGAGAGAGAGAGAGAGAGAGAGAGAGAGAGAGAGAGGAGAGAGAGAGAGAGAGAGAGAGAGAGAGAGAGAGAGAGAGAGAGAGAGAGAGAGAGAGAGAGAGAGAGAGAGGAGAGAGAGAGAGAGAGAGAGAGAGAGAGAGAGAGAGAGAGGAGAGAGAGAGAGAGAGAGAGAGAGAGAGAGAGAGAGAGAGAGAGAGAGAGAGAGAGAATGGATTCCAAACGAAGCGGAAATTCTGTGTTATCATATTGTAGTTAATTGAAAAAATATCAGCGTGTAATAAGTTCTTCAAAGTTCTGCTCAAAGTTAAAATGAAGACCTTTTGGAAAGACAATATTCTTACAACTACTATAATTAATGTAAAAAAAATGCTAAGAACGTAATACAGCATTTTAGTCAAAGTAATAAAAATGAGGCATAAAATAACAGTTTAACATGAGACTGAAACTCTGGCTTGTTCGCAGTAACCAGACGGAGAAGCCCCGCCCCCCTCCCCATGCCCACCTCTCATTGGTAAGCCCTGCAACGTAACCTGCCCTCATTGGTTAACTTATTTAAGCCCCGCCCTGCCCTCTCTTCTCATTAGCTAACTAGATAAAAACGACTCCTTACCCTATTGAGACTGTGATTGGTGGACAGCGCGTGGAGAGAAAGCATCTGATTGGTGGTGGTTAGGTTGTGGGGCGGAGTTTATCTGCCAAGTTGATGTGAACAGACGATAATGTAACTGAACTTGAACTGAATTGGTGTAGAAAGTGAGTCGTAAAGAGGAAGGGAAGGTGAAGGGTTGTGGGTGAAGGGACAAGAAGGTGTGTGGGGATGAGTGAGTGAGTGAGTGAGTGAGTGGAAACGAGATGGCTGGTACTCCCACACAACGAGGAGAAAACTTATGTTTATATAGAAATATTAAGTTTCATTTTACTGAGTAATTATTAGTCATAGAACAAATATTCATAATTACAGTTGTACAGTTTAATTAGTTGTATCAGATGCTGCAATGATATTTCCAATATGTCTAATAACTTTCGAGAAAATGAGGAGGAAAGTCATGTTTTTAAATAAATATTAAGTTTAATTTTACTGCATAATTGTTAGTCATAGAACAAATATTCATAATGAGAGTTGTACAGTTTAATTAGGTGTATCAGATGCTTCAATGATATTTTCAATATCTCTAATAGCTTTCGAGAAAATGAGGAGGAAAGTCATGTTTTTATATAAATATTAAGTTTCATTTTACTGCGTAATTATTAGCCATAGAACAAATATTCATAATATCAGTTGTACAGTTTAATTATGTGTATCAGATGCTGCAATGATATTTCCAATATCTCTAATAGCTTTCGAGAAAATGAGGAGAAAAGTTATGTTTATATAGAAATATTAAGTTTCATTTTACTGAGTAATTATTAGTCATAGAAGAAATATTCATAATTACAGTTGTACAGTTTAATTAGGTGTATCAGACGCTGTAATGAAATTTCCAATATCTCTAATAGCTTTCGAGAAAATTAGGAGGAAAGTCATGTTTTTATATAAATATAAAGTTTAATTTTACTGCGTAATTATTAGTCATAGAACAAATATTCATAATTTCAGTTTTACAGTTTAATTAGGTCTATCAGATGCTGCAGTGATATTTCCAATATCTCTAATAGCTTTCGAGAAAATGAGGAGGAAATTCATGTTTTTATATAAATATTAAGTTTCATTTTACTGCGTAATTATTAGTCATGGAACAAATATTCATGATGACAGTTGTACAGTTTAATTAGGTGTATCAGATGCTGCAGTCATATTTCCAATATCTCTAATAGCTTTCGGGAAAATGAGTAGGAAAGTCATGTTTTTATATAAATATTAAGTTTCATTTTACTGCGTAATTATTAGTCATAGAACAAATATTCATAATATCAGTTGTACAGTTTAATTAGGTGTATCAGCTGTTGCAATGATATTTCCAATATCTCTAATAGCTTTCGAGAAAATGAGGAGGAAAGTCATGTTTTCAAATAAATATTAAGTTTCATTTTACTGCGTAATTATTAGTCATAGAACAAATATTCATAATATCAGTTATACAGTTTAATTAGGTCTATCAGATGCTGCAATTATATTTCCAATATCTCTAATAGCTTTCGAGAAAATGACGAGGAAAACCATGTTCCTATATAAAAATACGGTTTTATTTTACTGCGTAATTATTAGTCATAAAACAAATATTCATAATATCAGTTGTACAGTTGAATTAGGTGTATCAGATGATGCAATGATATTTCCAATATCTCTAATAGCTTTCGAGAAAACGAGGAAGAAAGTAATTTAAAAAAAAGTAAAATTCAGTATTTATTAGTACTAGTGAAAATATTCATAATGAGAGTAGTAGATTTTAATCAGGTCTATCAGATGCTGCAATGATATTTCCAATATCTCTAATAGCTTTCGAGAAAATGAGGAGGAATGTCATGTTTTTATATATATATATATATAGTTTCATTTTACTGCGTAATTATTAGTCATAGAACAAATATTCATAATGTCAGTTTTACAGTTTAATTAGGTTTATCAGATGCTGCAGTGATATTTCCAATATCTCTAATAGCTTTCGAGAAAATGAGGAGGAAAATCATGTTTTTATATAAATATTAAGTTTCATTTTACTGCGTAATTATTAGTCATAGAACAAATATTCATAATCACAGTTTTACAGTTTAATTAGTTGTATCAGATGCTGCAATGATATTTTCAATATGTCTAATAGCTTTCGAGAAAATGAGGAGGAAAGTCATGTTTTTATATAAATATTAAGTATAATTTTACTGCGTAATTGCTAGTCATAGAACAAATATTCATAATGAGAGTTGTACAGTTTAATTAGGTGTATCAGATGCTGCAATGATATTTCCAATATCTCTAATAGCTTTCGAGAAAATGAGGAGGAAAGTCATGTTTTTATATAAATATTAGGTTTCATTTTACTGCGTAATTATTAGCCATAGAACAAATATTCATAATATCAGTTGTACAGTTTAATTATGTGTATCAGATGCTGCAATGATATTTCCAATATCTCTAATAGCTTTCGAGAAAATGAGGAGAAAAGTTATGTTTATATAGAAATATTAAGTTTCATTTTACTGAGTAATTATTAGTCATAGAACAAATATTCATAATTTCAGTTGTACAGTTTAATTAGTTGTATCAGACGCTGTAATGATATTTCCAATATCTCTAATAGCTTTCGAGAAAATTAGGAGGAAAGTCATGTTTTTATATAAATATAAAGTTTAATTTTACTGCGTAATTATTAAACATAGAACAAATATTCATAATTTCAGTTTTACAGTTTAATTAGGTCTATCAGATGCTGCAGTGATATTTCGCATTTCTCTAATAGCTTTCGAGAAAATGAGGAGGAAATTCATGTTTTTATATAAATATTAAGTTTCATTTTACTGCGTAATTATTAGTCATAGAACAAATATTCATAATGACAGTTGTACAGTTTAATTAGGTGTATCAGATGTTGCAATCATATTTCCAATATCTCTAATAGCTTTCGGGAAAATGAGTAGGAAAGTCATGTTTTTATATAAATATTAAGTTTCATTTTACTCCGTAATTATTAGTCATAGAACAAATATTCATAATCACAGTTGTGCAGTATAATTAAGTGTATCAGATGCTGCAATGATATTTCCAATATCTCTAATAGCTTTCGAGAAAATGAGGAGGAAAGTCATGTTTTTAAATAAATATTAAGTTTAATTTTACTGCGTAATTGTTAGTCATAGAACAAATAGTCATAATGACAGTTGTACAGTTTAATTAGGTGTATCAGATGCTGCAATGATATTTCCAATATCTCTAATAGCTTTCGGGAAAATGAGGAGGAAAGTCATGTTTTTAAATAAATATTAAGCTTCACTTTACTACGTAATTATTAGTCATAGAACAAATATTCATAATATCAGTTGTACAGTTTAATTAGGTCTATCAGATGCTGCAATTATATTTCCAATATCTCTAATACCTTTCGAGAAAATGACGAGGAAAATCATGTTTTTATATAAAAATACGGTTTTATTTTACTGCGTAATTATTAGTCATAGAACAAATATTCATAATATCAGTTGTACAGTTGAATTAGGTGTATCAGATGATGCAATGATATTTCCAATATCTCTAATAGCTTTCGAGAAAACGAGGAAGAAAATAATTTAAAAAAAAGTAAAATTCAGTATTTATTAGTACTAGTGAAAATATTCATAATGAGAGTAGTAGAATTTAATCAGGTCTATCAGATGCTGCAATGATATTTCCAATATCTCTAATAGCTTTCGAGAAAATGAGGAGTAATATCATGTTTTTATATATATATATATATATATATATATATATATATATATATATATATATATATATATATATATATATAGTTTCATTTTACTGCGTAATTATTAGTCATAGAACAAATATTCACAATGTCAGTTTTACAGTTTAATTAGGTCTATCAGATGCTGCAGTGATATTTCCAATATCTCTAATAGCTTTCGAGAAAATGAGGAGGAAAATCATGTTTTTATATAAATATTAAGTTTCATTTTACTGCGTAATTATTAGTCATAGAACAAATATTCATAATGATAGTTGTACAGTTTAATTAGGTGTATCAGATGCTGCAATGATATTTCCAATATCTCTAATAGCTTTCGAGAAAATGAGGAGGAAAGTCATGTTTTTATATAAATATTAAGTTTCATTTTACTGCGTAATTATTAGCCATAGAACAAATATTCATAATATCAGTTGTACAGTTTAATTAGGTGTATCAGATGCTGCAATGATATTTCCAATATCTCTAATAGCTTTCGAGAAAATGAGGAGGAAAGTTATGTTTTTAAATAAATATTAAGTTTCATTTTACTGCGTAATTATTAGCCATAGAACAAATATTCATAATATCAGCTGTACAGTTTAATTAGGTGTATCAGATGCTGCAATGATATTTCCAATATCTCTAATAGCTTTCGGGAAAATGAGGAGGAAAGTCATGTTTATATATATATATATATATATATATATATATATATATATATATATATATATATATAAAGTTTCATTTTACTGCGTAATTATTAGTCATAGAACAAATATTCATAATGACAGTTGTACAGTTTAATTAGGTCTATCAGATGCTGCAATGATATTTCCAATATCTCTAATAGCTTTCGGGAAAATGAGGAGGAAATTCATGTTTTTATATAAATATTAAGTTTCATTTTACTGCGTAATTATTAGTCATAAAACAAATATTCATAATGATAGTTGTACAGTTTAATTAGGTGTATCAGATGCTGCAATGATATTTCCAATATTTCCAATATTTTCAATATCCAATATCTAATGCTAGCTAGAAGAGCCCGTCGCTGACGGCCGACGAAGCGACGGTTATATATTGCTGCCGGCGGTGTTGCCAAACCGCAGTTATCGTACCGTAAAATTATCTATTGAATATCACATAAATACTCATAAGAACGGTAATTCTGATACATAAGACAATAGAAATTTGTAAATAATGATAAAAGTTGCTACACTGGCCTATACATCATATGTATATGCATGGGAATGATATAAAGATCTTGTCACAGACGTCGTGCCGCAAACACAGGAGAGGGAGACGCTGCTGGCACATATGGTGTGCCGCAAGAATTGAATGGGTTAAGTAACCCGGAACCACAAACTCGGAATTATTATTTAAATCTAGAACAAAACAGGCCAGCTGAGCCCCCAAAACAAAGGATTCTCCCATCATGCATTAGGCTGAAAGTATGCCTCAGTTGAAATACAATTTTTTTTCCCTAATCCAGAGCCGGGCGGTGATGCAATGCAGGTTAAACACAATAAGCAATCAGTGGTAATATCAGGCCAGATGAAAATGATGATTGGGCTCTTTCACATAACAGCGTGCACGTGATTAGACTTGCTTCCAGACTCATTAACTGACCCCCACAAAATTAATCACACATACCCATCCCCTCCCACAGCACAGCCCTAGGCCCTCATCAACCTCCCTCACCTCACCTCACCTCACTAAGCCTGTGAATCACTATGGATATATGTGTATATATCATAATCTCCTGGGCTTGAAATACGTTAGGCTTATATACTTATCATTTAACATTCACTACATATACAATAGAGAACATTATTCATGCAAATTGTTAGTCATTCAGCTGTTGAATCTAACTTTTTTTTTCCCCCTCCCGTCGACCCTTTAACAGACAGACGGTGCCCTACAGTCTACCTCCCAGCACCCCGCCCCCCCCCCCACACACCCCTAAAAAAACAAAAAACTGCACTTGGCGTGGCTATTGGTTGCTGCATAACAATAACTGTTTGCAGGTTGTTACATTGTCGGTACAAAGTTGCAAAAATTCACACAACACAGTGAGGGAGTCGTCCTATAGAGAGAGGTGTCCCCTCCCCTCCCTCGTACTCCCGCCACTTATACAGCAAGCATGGCGTTGGGTTCCACTATAGATAAGTATGATAATGGCAGAGAGAGAGAGAGAGAGAGAGAGAGAGAGAGAGAGAGAGAGAGAGAGAGAGAGAGAGAGAGAGAGAGAGAGAGAGAGAGAGAGAGAGAGAGAGAGAGAGAATCTTCAATTTCATTCAGTTAAACTTTTTTTTCTATGTAACAGTGTATTAACGTAAATAAATCAGCGTGTATTTATAGCATTACCTACTTATCTACACTGAATTATCGTTAGCACTCTCTGTAAACTGAAAAAAACAACATATATATAAATAGAAAAACTCTCTTATATCAACATCATAGCTTTTTTTTCATCGGGACACAGAGGGTGGGTGCTGTGGTACTACTCCCTTCATCCATCACCACGTTCCCACACTTCAACCCAATGCCGCCTCCTCCTCCTATCCACTACACCTACATACACGTACTCAATCCTTCACCAACGCCATCACCGTCCTTCCCGCCAAGCACTGCCCTTGCCGAGCCTCAACGCGCTTCTAATGCCTCTCCTCTCAGTAAGGGTTGAGGGTGGCGTGCGGGAAACTTCAATCCGTTTATTTTCTATTCCGTGGTTTAGGTGTGATTGGTGTAATTTGATCGACATTCAATTTCGGCGCAAGACTCGACAGTTTTGCGTTATGGGAGTGAGGCAGCCGTTGTCTTGATGGAATTAGTATATTAGATTCTTGTCTATCTTACCAGAAACTCATGAATATAAAAGGGTTTCAGTTTTATCTATCTTAAGCTGCATCACGTAAACTGGAAATCTACGTAGTGGTTATGGTTAAATGTTAATGGTTTGTTTGCTTCAGTTAGGTCATGTTTGGTTATGCTAGATTACCGCAGAATAGGTTAGGTTAGGTCAGGTCAGATTACGTAGGCTTAGGTGGATCAAACTAATAAAAGTACAGTCACTTACAATAAAACACAAATATCATATGGATTGATTTAGCCGTAAACATTAAAAATCCCAGAAGAACGCAATGCTTCGTTGAATTTTTTCAGTCGAGTGAGAAAAAGTTAGGTTGGCATATGTTAGGTTAGTTAAGGCAAGGCAAGGCAAGGCAAGGCAAGGCAAGGCAAGGCAAGGCAAGGCAAGGCAAGGCAAGGCAAGGCAAGGCAAGGCAAGGCAAGGCAAGGCAAGGCAAGGCACGGTAGGATAGGCAAGGCAAGGCAAGGCACGGTAGGATAGGCAAGGCAATATAAGGTTAGGCTAGGCTATGAGTGGCTGTATGGCTGTATGGTATTTATAATTAACGAGCTAAGCACTGTTAGTCAGTTGTATTGAGGGCACCAGCGGGGAGGAGGAGGAAGGAGGAGGGAGGGATAACGAGCATTGTACTTTGAGCAACTGCCGACACCTTAGCTCTGTCTCCTCCTGCTACGCTATTCACTCCTACTGAACGCAATAAAGAGGAGATACCGGAGAAGCACGTTTAATTTTCTTAATACACTATGCTATATACTTTCGACGTCTCACCCACACCCCCCAAAAAAACTTGCTTTCCCACAGGTTCATGACGACTGTTTGGTCGGGGACGAAAATATTGTAGGAATAAAAAATATTCCCGACTAGGCTTGGTGTGTAAGTGTTAATTTACCCACAACATATTCTTTCTTTACAGCAAAGAAGTGCAAGATGTCGAAAGGAAAGTCAAATATATACAGGCAGGGAGTTACAAGATAAATAAAATAGTCTTCCTGGGCTCAGCAAATATTAGTTGATGAGAGAATGTTTGTGGCGTCAAATTAATATATGGAGTTCCTAGCCCCATTTCCTGCAGTTTTAAGTTCAACGAAGACGCTAGAATACACACGGAATAACCAGTCACTTAAATACCACTTCCCAAGCCTCTTCACCGGTTCAACCTAACACTGTTGTGCTTACCGTAACATGACGCAATACTAGGCTTCGCAAAGTAGTACCTTTCTATCACTCACAGGCACAAGAGAAATTTAACAAACTCTTGGTACAACTGTCCAGCACACCGAGGGAAAATAACATATACACACACTAGTAAACACCATCACCCACACCATGAGTAGAAAATACACAGTACTCAAACACAAATACTTAAGAACTAAGGGCAGCTTAATACTCGCCGGAAAGGCACCAACCCTACCTACGCAGCCCCATCAAGACTGCCTACCAACAATAGCGGTGGAAAGCATAAGCCAAGTCTAGCATCACTACCGTACCATAAATTGATTCTTTGAAATGCAAAATGTAAATGAAGGAGGAAAATACTTACATAAATCAGCGATCAGAGCCAACCAGCGTCCTCTCCAGCCACACCACACGACACTCCCTTACAAGGCCAAGCCTAGGTCACTTCTACTCGTCTTCCGTGGCAGGGAACTACCTTTCAGTTCCTATGTTGGATCGAGAAGGTTCCTGAAGCTTCGAGAAGGCGAGAATGAGGCCTAGAGAGGGTGAGATGAGTTGCCAATCATGATTATCTCACCCTAATCCAGCAGTGTGAGTAGTGCTAACAGCGAGGTATTTGCACATCACAACATGATGAAAAAAATATATATATAATTGTGTGATTTTAGATAGTATAAGAATAAATAACATTAATAGTTAAAGTAATGAAGTATATATATATATATATATATATATATATATATATATATATATATATATATATATATATATATATATGTGTTTAATTACCTCAGTCGTTCCCTGGTTCCTCCGCCTGCCCGTTCACCTCACCAGTCTTGCTCCGGTGATGTGTACATACAGGTGACTGCGCTGTCTTTGTGTGGATACTCTTACGCCATTTTTCCACGGTGGCTGCATTCACCAGTTGCACCTCCACCTTGCAGCACACCTCCAGCCCCTTGGTTAGTGTTACGTCACCGTTTAACACCGACATAACGATGAGTTTGGGAGTGACGCAGCTGGCACTCGGGACAAGACAACTCGCGTCTGCAGGATGACAAACATTTCCGACAACTCAGCCTTTTATGTACGTAAGTCACTATCTGTTTTCATTTTGTCTCTTGTCTATTGTAGAAAAAAACTTATACTATATAATTTTTTTAATGTAATATATTCAACATTTACCGTATACAAGTACTTTAAAACGATATTAGTTACGTGTAAATATATGTAGGGTTGGTATATTGGACAGGACGGTGCATGTTGGTTAGTTGTCTGTGTTGCCATCAAGTGGACACACGGGCTATCTAGACCCCGCCGATAGTGTGCGTTGGAGACAGTGCTGACCATACAATTAACTGAACGTGAGTTAAAACTATAAACTACACATGTAATAGCCTAGTTACTTTGATGGGAGTGTATCCTCATGGAGTTAGACGACGGAGGTGCATTTTTCGCCAAATATCTCACAACCCCGTCACGGTAAGAGGAAGCGAGAGGGTTACGGAGGCAGGCAAGACGTTGCTAACCCCCATCATTACTCTTGACAAAATATTTACAGGATTTCCAGTATAGATCGACGGCCGTAAACGTTGCGCTCTGCCTAGATAAATTCGGAGGAGAATGAGGGAGGAAGGCAGGGAGACAGAGAGGGAGGGAGGGAAGGGAGACAGGCATGGGAGGAGGAATGGAATGGTGGGAGGCGTTGCTTATCTTGATGGATGGCGGAGTGTCCACTTTCCACCCTTCCAATCGCCGGAATGCATTGACGTGTACCAAAAATCGTTAGGCTGAGCTGATGTGTAGTTTTGCTGAATGCCCTGGGCTTCATCTGTCATGGGGGCAGCTCGTAGATCATGACTAATACTGCACTCGCTGGCTGGCTGGGTGGAGGTAAGGGAAAACATCTTGTCTGTCGATGATCACGTAATGTTTTTCCCCACTACTACTACTACTACTACTACTACTACTACTACTACTGCTACTACTGCTATCACATCTTTTATACTTTACGTTCCAACATATATTAAGACACTAACATAGCCTGACGTTCAGTAATTTAATAGAATACAATAATAATCTTTCTAC
This sequence comes from Metacarcinus magister, assembly GCA_029783475.1. Classification (NCBI taxonomy): domain Eukaryota; kingdom Metazoa; phylum Arthropoda; class Malacostraca; order Decapoda; family Cancridae; genus Metacarcinus; species Metacarcinus magister. The sequence goes on from JAPQNM010000048.1 coordinate 3,814,230, forward strand.
CACCACCACCACCGCCACCAACACCACCACCGCCCTTTGCCTAATGCCGACTGCCACAAATATCCTGCCACACCGTTAAAAAAAAAGATGAAACCTAAACCCACAGTGTTCGTGTTTCTTTGATAGTTTTAATGGGGTTCCAATACCGTCTGCCTTCCTGTTCACTGAATCAAGTAATCGGAGAACTTATACCGATCGTGTTCAATGCATTATCGGGTTTATCTCAAGCTGCCTCGTCTTCCTTTCCTTTGGTGTTTGTGATGGTAGTAGGCTTTTTATATTATTGTTATTTGTGTAGGTGTTATCTGTTTGTGTGTGTGTGTGTGTGTGTGTGTGTGTGTGTGTGTGTGTGTGTGTCAGACTAAGCTATTCGTGTGTGTAAAGTGACCCTCCTAGGCTTTTTATTTTTACGGCTTAACTTTTTTTTTTAATTCGTAAATGATTTAGCTTTTTTTTTATCTATTTATTTTCTCTTTTAAGCTTGCTGTTACTACTAAATGAGCTGGTGATTAAGCTTTTTTATGTAGTTAAACTCGGCTTTATTTCTATATATAGATGAAAATCGTGATGCCATTTTTATCACTGCTGCTAAATGTTATAATAGTTATGTATATTTTTATCACATCGAGGTTTTTTTTTAATTGGTAAGCGTGTTGAAGATTTTGTTTAATATGGGGATGAATTAGTAGGCATTTATAATTAATTAAGGTATGCAACATTAAGGAAATTGTTTGTTCTATAATTATAAGCTTTTTTTGTTGCAGCTGTTTAATGTACCAGTCATTTCGCTTATCTTTGTAATTTATCAAGCGTATTACTCACGCTTAACTAGGTGGAAATTCTGTTTATTATGTGGATTAAGTACGTTTTTTGCTTTTCCCAGCACCATGCGGAATGTGAAGTTAATTTTATTAGTAATGCGAGTTATCTGGTTTGGTGTTACTGATGGACATAATACAAGATAAGTTCATAATAGAGGTTAACTAGAATTCAAAATAGTGACGAAAAAGATATCCTCAAAAATGCTTAGACAAAGTTAGGTAAGATAATAGTAATATCAATAGTCATGGGAATGGTGTATCTTTGTATACATTGTTTGATATGATGCAAAATACATTAATGATAAAAGTTAACTGAAAAATAATTAAATAAATGCATAGACGGCGATATAATATGATGGAAAATAATATGGATAGTCATGGAAGTAATATATCTTTTATTTAATAGTTTGACATGATGCAAGATAAGTATATACACAACAGTCAAGTAAACTTCTAAATCCAGAAAATACAGATAATATTCACTATTAATACATTTTTACTTGAATCTTTTAATTAAGGTTGAACATGATATTACGTACCGATAGCCTAGCATAGCCTAGTTCTGCGGATGGAGGTCTGATGTCTGCCTTCCGATTGATGTGTTGACAGGAAAAGTGCATCAGGCTTAACATTACAATACTAAATTTAATAGACATGACTCTAACCTGTAAAATATTGAACGAGATTTACTGATTAAATGAACTATTTATTTCAAAGAAGGCGCCAGTGTAGCTACACGTCGATGTACAATTTCTAAAATTTAATAATCTCTGTCAGATGAGGACACCAATTATGATTTGCATATTCCAAGCGTGGTCTTCAATGATGCAAATGAAGACTTGAAAATCTCCTCATTATTATGACTAAAAGTTTTTATTAATCCTAGTCACCTGTTTATTTTATTTCCTTTACTGAATATTCCCAAGATTTCGTGGCCGCGCATCAGCTAAAACATTTGTGGTTTTCCTTTATTATTAATTATGAGTTGGCGTTTATATCGTTCAGTTGGAATTGTGTCGCGAAAATACGAGAGCAGAGGCACAATTTACCGTGTGTGTGTGTGTGTGTGTGTGTGTGTGTGTGTGTGTGTGTGTGTGTGTGTGTGTGTGTGTGTGTGTGTGCCACTAGCCTGAAGTCGCAGCAGGGTGGGGTGGGGTGGGGGGGGGGATGGTTGTTCACAGGTGCAACGAACGTTTAATTAATCAAAGCCCGTGGAAGGCCCCTGAGCCAACACCTCACCCACGTCCTGATTGGCCCTGATTTGCACGGCGCGAGGGAAGGCACGTTTTTGTACCACCGTTCCCTCAAGTGTCTTTTGATCTCACACTAGACCATTCTCAAGGGTTGATATAAACCACACACACACACACACACATATATACACACACACACACTGTTACGCCCTTCTATAAACAAACCCAAACAATAAACTTCCCTTCATGGCCGTGTAATGAGTCTTGTTAATACCACTGCAGGGGGAGGCGAGGGTGTCAGATGCAGCCATAAGACTACGTAGTATGAGGAAGACAGGCAGACAGACAGACAGACAGACAGACAGACAGGCAGACAGACAGACAGACAGGCAGACAGACAGACAGGCAGACAGACAGGCAGACAGACAGACAGACAGGCAGACAGACAGAGGTAGTGCAGGGATTTGTCTTAATGAGTAAAACATATCACTCACTGACTCGAGTTTCATCTGCAGAGTGAATGCAATATATCTCATTGATCAAAGGTGCGAGACAATTAAGTCGTTGTAACCAATGAAATGAATAATTACGAGGCGAAGAAATAGAAACACGCCAGTGAATTAAGGGTCGCTTATTGAAGCTGTGAAACAATTAAGTCAGTTGATTGAATTAATTTGTGCAGAGGTTAAGCAATAATTGCAGTCCTTGGCGAGGGGAATTTGTTGTTCGGTAATAATATGCATTAATTTTTTATTATTATTTGTTATGTTGCTTATTTGACAAGTATAAGGACTGGATATGTATTATTAAAGAACATTATTTCACCTTACACATAACCGATCCCTTTCACCTGCCCTCTCAGCTTACATACTATGTCTCAGAGTTTTCCCTTAACCTTCTATTGCCAGGTGGTTATGTTAATTCCTGCACGTGGAGACTTGAAGCGTAAACAATTACACCCACACGTACATACACGTAATTGTATTCTGTGTATCGACGAACAGTTTCACACCAAATAACTTTAAACCATCACGACCACCTGCACCCGAGAGAAATGTATTATTTTCTACTTAACCAGCAGACTTGTAATGTATTAATCAGGTACGTGTGTGGTGTGGTGGAAGGGGGGGAGGGGAGGGTACAGGAATATTGAGTCCCCCATTATTAATACTCCAGACGCCCATAGTATATTAGTTACGTGTTAGTTAAGTATATTAGTTACTCTGTTATTAAATGGCGTCTTTTGCTTGCAAACTTTCATTCTCCCAAAATTTCATACAAGTTGTGCCCAGGTTAAGTAATTATTTTATTATTTTTTTTCATAATTGGTTTTGTCTATATATATAGGTATGATTTTGTGCTGAATCTTTATTGTAACCCTGTAGCCATCACCACCACCACCACCACCACCACCACCACCACCACCACCACCACCACGCACCATCACCACCACCACCACCACCACCACCACCACCACCACCACCACCACCACCACCACCACCACCACCACCACAACCACCACCACCACCACCACGCACCACGCACCACCACCACCACCACCACGCACCTCATATAACCAACCTATAACATCAAGTAACAGCAAACACCAGTCTTTTACCTGGTCACATTATCACCTGTATTGCTATCATAACTAAGATACTAACTCAAAACATTACTACGTGCTAACAGATGCAACAAGAATCCAGACACCATTTGGATTTAATTTGACTCTAGCGTGTAGTAGCGACCATTAGTGTCATTCTATGTGGTTTATCCTCGGTAGCAGCGTGTGGGAGGGAGTGTTACAAGCATCCAGAGCCTTACTATTTTGCCTTCAGTGCGAGGAAGGAACGTACGTAGCATTACAACCACTTGTTCCCTTTGTTCCTTCCTACTCTCATCGCGTAGCAGGGAACATTATCAACATTCAGAGGCAGTGTTAGGTGCATGCGTGTAGTACGAAGAGTAGGTTTCGTTTTTTGTTTTTGTGTTTGTTCTCTCTCTCTCTCTCTCTCTCTCTCTCTCTCTCTCTCTCTCTCTCTCTCTCTCTCTCTCTCTCTCTCTCTCTCTCTCTCTCTCTCTCTCTCTCCGCCAGTCGATGAGATGCTCGTGTTTCCGCAAATCTGAGAAAAATCTGGCAGCCAAAACGCGGCGGTAAACACGATCTGTTATGAATGAAAACACGTTTATACACACACACACACACACGCACACACACACACACACACACACACACACACACGTACGCAACGCTTAATACTTTGTTTTATCTTACGAGTATGTGTTTCTGTGTGTGTGTGTGTGTGTGTGTGTGTGTGTGTGTGTGTGTGTGTGTGTGTGTGTGCGTGTGCGTGTGTGTGTGTCTGTGTGCATGTCTCAGTATGTGTGGGTGTGTGTGTGTTTCCGTGTGTCCATTAAAAACTACTACATACCTACAAGTTCTGTTGTGTCTGCTTTTGGAAACAAGAAAAGTTTGGTCACATTTTTCTTTTAAAGGATTCAATTAGTCTCGCGGGAAATCCATGCACTGGCCAACCTTATTCTTTGTACTGTTGCTATCTTTTTTCTGTCTGTTTCTCTCTCTTTTCCTTCGGTGTCACAGAGCAAACCTTTTTTTTTTCTAGACTCCCACTACCACCACCACCACCACCACCACCACCACCACCACCACCACCACCACCACCACCACCACCACCACCACTACTAACACTGGAGAAGAATTGTTAGAACTGATGTTGGTAGGTTTGTTGCTTTTTCCTTCCTTGCTTCCCTTGTTTTTTTCCCTTAATTTCTGTCTTTCTTCATTCTGTCCTGTATTGTAATAGTTTGTTTTACTGCCATTGATTTTAGTTGATCTATTTTATTCTTAATCTATTTAGGTGTGAGTAATTGTATGATTTATGTGTGTTTGGTTTCTAATATATGTTTAGTAATCGTATAATTTTTCTTTTCGGATTGTGGGAAGATTAGGTGTTTATATAAGAGAATAGGCAGTAAAAACGACTATACACACCATGGAAATAGAAAACGTGAAATGCGCCTCAGAATTAAAGAAAAACGTGTGTATGTAAATATGTAATGTAATATAAGTCTTGTGTACTTGGGTAGATGTAGAACAATTTGATATAGAAAGGTGGAATGAAAACTGAAACTAAAACATGAGTACTTTTATATTCTTTAACGTTTAGAAATGTCTGTATACCTGTCATTCTTTCTACATAAAACGTAATATTAAAACGTTAAAGAATATTATAGTATTTCTGTTTCATCCTGAGTTTCCTTACCACCTTTCCATCTCATGTGTTTCTTTACCTAACTTTGTAGAGATGCAGCAATTCCCTTCCCTTAGAGAGGTTAAAGTTGATACAGTCCGATCTGTGCGTAATACTGCGACCTTCCTGCTTCTTGCTAACTGTTTCCTCATCAGTGAAAACCTTTAGTAATCTGAGCAGCGCGCGAATCTCAGCGTGACACGTGATAGACAGGGACGTTACCTCTGAGTTGGCGTGTTGTGTGAGTGTGAGTGTGTGTGTGTGTGTGTGTGTGTGTGTGTGTGTGTGTGTGTGTGTGTGTGTGTGTGTGTGTGTGTGTGCGTGTGTGTGTATGTGTGTGTGTGTGCGTGTGTTTGCATTTCGTTCGTTACCTTGATGTATGATTGCGTTGAGAAATCATTTCCACGACAGTATATTATGTGTTTCAACCGGTTTAGTGTGCCGCTGTGTTATATAGGTGCTGTTTCTTGGTGTGGTATGTGCCTGTGTGTATGTGTGAGTGTGTGTGTGTGTGTGGGTCGAACCATGAAAGTCTTAAGGCAATGACGTGGTGTTGGTGCTTGAGGTAATGGTAGTGGTGGTGATAGTGATGGTGATAGTGGTGGTGGTGATGGTGGTAGTGGTGATGGTGGTGGTGATGGTGGTGGTGGTGGTGGTGGTGGTGGTGAAAACAGCAACAGCCTCCACAGCCTCCCTCTTTCACGGGGCGGTGGAGGTGGAGTGGGTGGGGGAAGCTGGGACGTGGGAGGTGGGGTTGGCTGGGGAGGCTGGGATGTGGGAGGTGGGGTGGGTGGTGGGGGAGGTGTAGTGTCTCATCCATCACGGGAAGCATTAATTCAAGAGCCACGAACTGTTGATGAAGACTGCTGCTGGAGGACCAGGTGGAGTGAGTGGGTGGTGGTGTTGGTTGCATAGCTGGAGGAGGAGGAGGAGGAGAAGGAGAAGAGGAGGAGAGGGAGAGTAAAAATGAGGAGGGGGATTAGACGTTGTTATTATTGTTGTTGTCACTGGTGGTGGTGGTAGTGGTGGTGGTGGTGGTGACGTTATGGAAATGAAGAGGTTGACTAGAGAAAAGAGGAGGAAGGAGAGGTGGTGGTGGTGTTGAATTTGAGGAAGACAAGAACGAGGGGTAATTAAAATGAGATGCGTTTGTTATTAATATTACTGGTGATGGTGATGACGTTAGATAATGAAACCAAGTGAGGAATTTTTGATAAGGGTGCCACTGAGAAGTGTACTACTACCGTCTCGCACCCTCTTAATAACGCACCCAATTAAACTCTTTCGCCCCCGTTTTTAAGCTTGAAATAATAAACACGACAAGGCGAGACGGAACGGAAAGGGAGGGTAAAAAAAATGAAGTTATTACACCATAAAACTTTTCTCCTGGCTCCGAGATGGTTCAAGAAATTGCTCTGAACTCTCTTCATAATAGCAACTCAGGGTCGATCTTACCAACAGGATGTGTGTGTATGTGTGTGTGTGTGTGTGTGGGAGTGGGTGTCTGTGTGTGTGTGTCTGTGTGTGTGTGTGGGTGTGTGTGTGTGTGTGTGTGTGTGTGTGTGTGTGTGTGTGTGGGTGTGTGTACGTGTGTGTGGGTGTGTGATATTGACTGCCCATTGAAGAAAATTAAAGAATAATTGACAAAGGAAATGTATTTGAAATCGAATGAGGGAATTTCAGCTGGAGATAGAATGAAGTAGGGAGAGAGAGAGAGAGAGAGAGAGAGAGAGAGAGAGAGAGAGAGAGAGAGAGAGAGAGAGAGAGAGAGAGAGAGAGAGAGAGAGAGACGACACATATCGAAAACCAAAAGGAGAGATAAAAACATATATAATGGACCAAAAGATCTATGGACAAAATAAATAATGCAAGAGGAAGGGGAAAAGATCCATTTTGACAAAGGAAAACGGGAGATACGTAGAAAGAATATGGAGAACCGCACACCAAAGAGAAAAGAAAACAGAAAACGTTACGCTCTCCACCAATATTTTAAGGGTTCCTCAATCATTACACTCGAAACGTCTAACCATTCAAGGGAGACTAATAAAAAAAAATATTACATACAAAGTTGTCTGATTACAATATAAGACTAACTATCAATTTCCCACAAAGAAAAAAATAGATACATAAAAATATAGATAAGTGAATATAAGTTTCTCTGAGTGTGATTTGAAAACAACTTTTAACTTTTGTACTTATGGATAAGATGCGAAGCAATTATTTGATCTTACGAGACTTCAATTGCATATACACTCATAGTAATAAATACCAGAAGGGAGAAAATTACAAAAATTCCTACACACACCCATTCAGACACACAAAAAAAAAAAAAAAAACAGGAATACGACCCTAAAAGGAAAAAAAAAAAAAACGAGAAAGGAAAGAGAGAAAGAAACTAAAATATACAACTAATTTGGAACTCATCTTAATAGGACATCGAAAAAAAAAATAGGAAAAAAAACCAAAAACGTCAATTATATCATACATTTTTTCAGACAGTAGAATGTATAACAGGAAATAATAGGATATAATAGGTAGTTGTTAATGGACCTGGCTGCCATCTTGAATGTCATTAGAGAAGGTGTGAAGGTACGGACTTACACCTGAGCGATAATTGAGTGAGTTAATGAGTCTGACAAAGGTGTTCAAAGGTAATGAGGAGAAAACTTTTACCTTGAAAGATGTCCAACATAATCAGGAAAAATGGCGAGAGAGAGAGAGAGAGAGAGAGAGAGAGAGAGAGAGAGAGAGAGAGAGAGAGAGAGAGAGAGAGAGAGAGAGAGAGAGAGAGATGAGGATGATGATATAGAAAAAAAAGAAAAAGAAACATGCATATAGAGACAAACATATATAGAAACGAAAGAAAGCCAGGTAAAAAAACAAAAATATTATTGTATACTCTCTCTCTCTCTCTCTCTCTCTCTCTCTCTCTCTCTCTCTCTCTCTCTCTCTCTCTCTCTCTCTCTCTCTCTCTCTCTCTCTCTCTCTCCCTCTCTCCCCTCTCAAAATAATAAAACCCCAGGTGCAATGAACAAGGTAGACTAAAGTATTTTCTTCGCCCTGGTATTTTACGTTCAGGAGAACATGAGAAAGCCCTTCTAGAGGATGGGGTTTGGGCGTTGATATATGGGAGGGGGAAGCCTGGTGCTGGAGGGAAGGGTACGGCAGGGGGAGGGAAGGGTACGGCAGGAGATGGAAGGGGTTGGAGGGAGGAGAAGAAAGAAAGAAGAGGAAAAGATGGAGAGGAGAGAAAGGGATTGGAAGGTGGTTAAGGGAGGAAAAAGAAGGAAAGGAGTATAAGGGGTAAGGAAAGGGTAGGAAAGGAAAGGAAGGAGAGGAAAAGAAGGAAAGGAAAGGAAGGGGTGAAAGGAAGAAAAGAAGGAAAAAAGAGGATAGAGAAGACAAAGGAAGGAATAGAAGGAGAATAGGAAGGTTAGGGGAGTGAAGGTAAATGATGGGAGAGAAGAGATAGGAGGAAAAAGGGAAGGAAAAATAATAGAAGGGAAGGGGAGGGAGGGAGTAGGAGAGTCTGGGATGAATGATAAAGAATAGCAGAAGAAACGAAGTGAAATGAATGGCGCAGGAATGAAAAGTTAGAGAGAGGAATAAAAGAGAGAGAGAGAGAGAGAGAGAGAGAGAGAGAGAGAGAGAGAGAGAGAGAGAGAGAGAGAGAGAGAGAGAGAGAGAGAGAGAGAGAGGATTAACTCACAAATAATACAAGGATATGATAGCCCTAACATTTTTTTTCTCTCATCCACACACACACACACACACACACACACACACACACACACACACACACACACACACACACACACACACACACACAATTTATACATTAATTTTCTGGCCTCATGCGCTTTACCCTTGCGTGTAAAATTAAAGAAATTAAAGATAACAAGCGTTTCTACAAGCCTAAAACTACTTTTTTTTTCTTCCTCTCCTCCTCCTCCTCCTCCTCCTCCTCCTCCTCCTCCTCCTCCTCCTCCTCCTCCTCCTCCTCCTCCTCCTCCTCCTCCTCCTCCTCCTTATTTATACAGGAACATCAAAAGATAATTACGTTATTTTTAAAAGTACATTTGTATTCATTCATTCATTTCAATTAATTTTTTCCTGTATTTTTTTTCTGCATCCTCCTCCCTTCCTCTCTCTCTCTTTTTTTATTTTTTTTTTATTTTCTATCTTAGCTGAGTGGCACTTCGACATCTCTAGGAAAAAAGGAGAGAGAGAGAGAGAGAGAGAGAGAGAGAGAGAGAGAGAGAGAGAGAGAGAGAGAGAGAGAGAGAGAGAGAGAGAGAGAGAGAGAGAGAGAGAGAGAGAAAAAAAAAAAAGTGAGAGTAAAAATAAACTTGTCTTTCTGATACAACAAACTGATTCTAAAATGCCTCTACTGTTATTTTATTTTGTTCGCTCTCTCTCTCTCTCTCTCTCTCTCTCTCTCTCTCTCTCTCTCTCTCTCTCTCTCTCTCTCTCTCTCTCTCTCTCTCTCTCTCTCTCTCTCTTTTGTTTTTATATAGAAGTAACAATAATCATAGTATCATCAAGGTCTCCATTTATTTTTTAAGTACAATACAATACAATACATGAAACTGAACTGGTTATGTATCATCGTTGCTATTCCATTAAGTAGCCTTGTCTTAGCCTGTCATGCCGCCCATTATCAGTGTAAATGTTGAGTGAGTGAGTGAGTGAGTGAGTGATTGTGTGAGGAGGAGGAGGAGGAGGAGGAGGAAGGAAAGGGATAGTGATATAGGAATAGGAAGCCTGACTGACACTGTTGACCACTCTGAAACCTGCCAAGAACATTCACACACACCCACACACACACACACACACACACACACACACACACACACACACACACACACACACACACACCACGGACGGAAAGGTACAGCGAGCCAATTGTAGTATATTTGTATTTTCAATCGGTATGTGTATTAATATGTATCATGCATCCGTGTGTATTAACGTGTATTATGAACTGGTATGAAACGTAATAGCGACTGGTTAGGCCGTTCGGTAATTCAATATTGTAGGTAGTACAGCACCACCACCACCACCACCACCACCACCACCACCACCACCACCACCACTTGTGAAAAATAGAAATGCACACAGTAATCCTAACGTGATTAGCTTGCTGGTTTTGTGTTGTGTTGTGTGTTGCTGCATATTTTTGGTGTAATTGTTTGATTATTATGTTTTTATATATATATGTGTGTTTTTTTTTCTTCTTCTTTGTCCTGTCCCAATATAAAAGAGATATTGGCTATTTTGTTTTTAGCGAAGCACTTGGGAGTGTACGTGTTGATATTATGTTTATTTATTCGTTGGTTGGTTTGGCTAAAAGAGAGTAGGTATGTGTGTACTTTACGTGTTGTTGTTTGGTTGTTGTATATGTTTGTTCATTGTATGGATGACAAATGAGTGGGAGGAGTGGTAGATAGTAGGTATATATATATATCTTCCACGGAGGTATATATGCTGCCTAATTCTGTTTGCCTGTCACAATTTTTGAAGAAGACTATAAGTGTCGAAACATCAAACAATATAGTATTCCTAACTCACCCTGAATGTACTTACCTGCCACCCTTCCCTTACCTACCACCCTTCCCTTACCTTACTACCCTTCCCTTCCCACCCTTCCCTTCCCTTCCCACTCATATCTTTGCTTGTTTTGTGTGTTTATTTATTCACTTTTTGTCGTATGATTTTTGTTTTGTTTATTTTCCACCTTCGTGTCTGGTTCACCTGTGCTCTTAGGTGATATTACGCCGGTGTTGGGGGGGGCAGGTAGGGGTAGTGGGGCATGGGTAGGTAGGGTTAGGGGTGGCATGGGTAGTTAGGGGATTGTGTGGGTAGATGGAGGGCGTGTTACCATTGTTTCCAGGTAGCCTATTACTATTATTACTTCCATTGTTACTGAACACTGCCGCTGCTTTCCATTTTTACACACCTTTACCTGCCATAATTACCACCTCCCCCCCATCCCTCCCCCACCCTCTTTATATAACAACTATTTACTAAACACGCACGCTGGTCCCTCTCCCTTGTTTATCATGCCTATCTCATCTCCTACTTACATTCATTCTCTACAGGTGTTGCATCTACCTGTGTTTATATTGAATTTTCTCACTTACGTTTCCCTATTAACGCACTATTGATGGCTGTGTTTATTTATTTATTTTTATTTATTTATTTTTTTATTATTATTTTTTTGTCTCGTAGTCTCGTGTTCTCGCTCTGAGCTATTCACGAGTAAAATACCTGTGTGTTTTATCCTTTTTTTTTCTCACTTACCTTACCTTACCTTCCCTTACCTTACCTTCCTTTACCTTACCTTACCCACTACTGATAGCTGTTGTTGTTGTTGTTGTTTTTGTTGTCCTCGCCGTCTCGTATTCTCGCTCTGAGCTGTTCATCACGAGAAAAAATATATTCATTGTTAAGCCTCGTTGTTGTATTATATCGTTACGGCGGTGCTTGGGTTGGGAAAAAAAAAGAGCCTCGTTTGTTAGGGTAAGGAAACACCATGATATAGAAAGTGACACATATATGTTGGAGTATTATTATTAGTATTTGCTGTATTCCTCGGTTACAAAGTGAGAGGGAGGGAGGGAAGGAGCCTGCCTGTACGGGGCGTGATGAAGGTGGGAAAGGAAGGAAGGAAGGATGGATGGAAAGAGGGAGTGATGGATAGGAAAATTATTATAGAAGGGAAAGAACAAAGAGTTGCATCGGTAATAATGATGATGATAATAATAATAACAATGATAATAATAATAATAATAATAATATGTGTGGTGATATTTGCATAATTTAACATTGAGGTTGTTTTTGCATTTAAACGTAATCAGGAAAGTGAGAGAGAGAGAGAGAGAGAGAGAGAGAGAGAGAGAGAGAGAGAGAGAGAGAGAGAGAGAGAGAGAGAGAGAGAGAGAGGAAAAAAAAGAGAAAAAAAATAAAAGTGAACGTGTTAACATCAAGAAGTATATTTGAAGTGGTCCAAAAAATGCCCCAAAATACTGATAGTGAAATCCGTACATTTTTATTTTTTTTTTTTGTTCTCTCCTGTCACTCACTCACTCGTTTCTTCTCTCTTTTCTTTTCCTTTTTCCTCCTATTTTGTATTTGTTTTCCCTTTTTGTTCCTGTGTTGTATCCTTTTAATGGACACAACACGCCAGGCAGAGTGGCAGGATATTTGTGTTGTATTTTTTTTTTTTTTATTATTATTTTTTATTATTTTTATTTTTCATTTAATAGTAATAGTAATAATAAAAAGAAAATGGAAACTATTTTTTTTTTCTCGTAGTTGCTAAATTTTGGGTTTTTTTCAATTATTTTTATTATTATTATTATTATTATTATTGTTATTATTATTATCATCATCATTACTATCATTATTAACATTATTAGAACACAGTGTTTCGGACGTCGCGTAAGTTATAGCGTTTCACTTTTATTTATTTATTTTTTATTATGTTCTAGTTTGTTTTGCTTTTGTGTTTTTATTTATTTTTTCTGCCTAATCAGTCACTTTTATTTTTATTTTTGTTATTGTTCTTGATTTTTTTCGGACAAGTTGCGTAGTTTTAGCACCAGTTCGGACACACGCTTTTGGGGGGATGTGTGTGTGTGTGTGTGTGTGTGTGTGTGTGTGTGTGTGTGTGTGTGTGTGTGTGTGTGTGTGTGTGTGTGTGTGTAGTAGAAATAGTGGGTTGTAACAGGAAATTAATAAGTGAATTTTGAAACAGCCACTGAATGAATATTTTAAAATGTTTCACTTACTTTAGTACAACATTTTTCATTTATACATTCACTCATTCATTCATTGGATTTTGTCGTTCATGTAGTAATATACCTGACTTTATATTTTTCTTTTTTTTCTCTCATTCCATTATTTCTTGTTCTCTCCTTATTCTACTTCATATCTTCGTTTTTATTTTGTATGTGTGTGTTCGGTGGTATCCTTTATCATCATCATCATCATCATCATCATCACCACCACCACTATCATCGCCATTATCATCATCATCATCATCATCATCACTACCATCGTCATTATCATTATTACTATTCCTAAGTTGTTCGTTGTCGTCGTTGTTGTCGTATTTCCTATCATCACTTGCGTCCACATCACCACTACCGTCATCATCATAACCATCATCACCATAACAAATCACCATCATTATCATCATCATCATCACCACCAACACACACTTTCCACGCAGCACCAGAATCACTACACACTCACACACACACAGCACCTTCATCACCACCACCTTCATCACTACTCTCCTTCACCACCATCACCACTCGTCACTGTCTGAGGGCGTCATGTACTCTCCGCACCTTTAGTATCATCATCACCATCAGCATGACCCACGCGGCACATAGGGAAGGGGAAGGGTCAGAATCCTTGGCTTGGGTGGGGTCACAGCGGAGCCTCAGATGCCCTTTGCAGTGTTCGCTAAGAGGGTCACGAAGTCACACCTGCCCCGAGTGTGTATAGTGGCCAGGTAAAGTCTTAATAAGCACGCCAGGCTGAGGGTGAGGACCTGCATGGACGAGGCTGGGGAAGACGAGGACGATGACGTGGATGACGGGGAGGGTGACGGTGAGCTGCCCGTCTCAAGGTGGGGCTGCATGGCTGCCGGGGACTCCTCTGTAACCAAGGATTAGTGGGTGGATTAAACTTCTGCTGCTGGTGATGAACGTTAAGGACGTACACACACACACACACACACACACACACACACACACACACACACACACACACACACACACACACACACACACACACACACACACACACACGAGCCATAGATGTTCCACTTGTTCTCAGTCTTTCCCGGGGCGTCGTGTTGACTGTGTTGCCTTAATGTTCCCCCGCGTGCCGCCCCTTCTGTCGTCTCTGCCTTTGAGTCGTATCCGCTGCGACCGCCCTAGGGAGGAGATGGCCCCTCCCCTGTCTCACCCTGGTGCCTTGCCAGGTAACACCGTGTAGGGTTGTTGTCTCACACCTTGCCGTGCCTCGCCGCTGCCTGCCTGCGCTGGTCACCTCGGGGTCACGGTGTGTAGTGATGCAGCACGTGTCGCAGTCAGGATGTTGCCTCGGACTGTATACGTTTATCACCTCACACGTGCCTGACTCTCTCTCTCTCTCTCTCTCTCTCTCTCTCTCTCTCTCTCTCTCTCTCTCTCTCTCTCTCTCTCTCTCTCTCTCTCTCTCTCTCTCTCTCTCTCTCTCTCTCTCTCTCTCTTTCTCACACACACTCTCGTTTCATTGTCAGTGGTGTGAGCATCAGCCCGTCATCCCCGTCAGTGCTGGCAGCCTGCCCGGCCCTCTGCTCTGCCGGCGGTGGTGGGCAGGCCGGGGCTGGACTCACTTTTTCAGGGAAGCAAGGAAGTGAGGGACGTTAACAGTGTTGATTTGGCAGAAACATTTTTTAATATGCTCTTTATGAGGCATGAATGAGGCAACTTTCGGGACGGCAAGTTTCTGTGGCCAAGGAATGGAGGCAGCGGCACCGCCAAGCCACCCGAGCGGCGGCGTCCTCCACATGCCAACCGAATAGGCAGAACGTGTGTAAAAACTGTACTTTCCACAAACTTATGCACGCCATCACTACATTTTAAAAATTCATAGAGAAAACTTGGACAGATTTTTCCTCCCATCACATTCTACACGGTGACTCTTTAGCTGTGGCTGTGAGGGTGGAGTGGTGCTGGCTAGCTTTCTGCAGCCGAACCGAGGCGGTGCGGATCAGGCACGTAATGAGCACGGATCACGCGGAGCCGCTTTTCCATGTAGGACAACTTTTAGATACTTTGAAGAGAGGTCGTTGAGCGGTGCACGACCGGGAACGCCCGACGTCAGCTGAGATCCCGCCTGAGTTACGGGCGTGAGGAGAGCTGGGTTTTATTATCTTCAAGTTGGAGCAGCTTTAGGAGAATGTGAGGCTCCCGGACCAGGACGAGACACGCTCCTTTACGCTCCGCTTCACCACCACGACCCATCATCATATTTTTCTCGACGCTTGAACAAAAATGTGTCAGTGTGTCATTTGTAATCACTCGTCCCAGCCAACCAGCAGCCGGGGAAACATGGAAACTTAAACTTTTCCGTTCATTTTTTTTACGCCTCTTTACAATTACATGACAGAAGAAAAAAAAAAACATCGCTAATAATTCGAGTATATATTTTAGAATAACATCGTTCGCCTACACAACCTTACCGTGAGCGGAGGTTTAACACGGATTTCAACATTTTTACTGTCCCGTCTGTATCGGATTCAGGCATTTTTAACGATGCGTTCAACTATTTTCCACATGAGTTGAAAGTGCTGTGTGCGTGCGTGTGTGCGTGCGTGCGTGCTTGGTGTGTATTGATAAGGTGCATTTTTACCGCAAGCTGCACACCGCTTCCGCAATCTGTCCCCTGAATCCCCTCGCACATCACCCACCGAGACGCCTTTACTTGCCAGTGAGGCCGCGAGAGGCATGCAGACACGGTGAGAAATGTTGATGTATGTGTCGCCTTCAAACCATGTCTCACTATTCGACATTCCCGGCCTGCGACACGAGAGGACGCTAAAGGATGGCAGGATATGAGAACAGATGATGAGAAATGGTGCTCATCTAGCTTCCCCTCATCTTCCCTCACTCCCTTGCACTCTTAATCTTGCCTACCGTCCCCTTACCTAAATATATCTTTTCATTCATTTTCTCATCAGCTCCCTTTACCTTCTCTCGCTTCCTCTCACCCTCATATTTGCCTACCATCCCCTCACCTTTCCTCATCAACTCCTTACCTCCACACACCCTTTCATTCATTCTCCTCTCATCTCCCCTTACCTTTCCTTACTTCCCCATCACCCTCTTACATCTATACCGTTCCTTTCTCCTCATTCTTTAACCGTCGCATATCTTTTCCTCACCACACATCTTCTCCCCTCACTTCCCCTCACTCATATACACACATGCACCACCACCAAACATCACTCACACTGATAGCCTAACCTACCCTAACCTCTTTACACTCCATGTCAACTTCCACGCCTTTGAAAGCTGTTCCGCGTGTGCTCTAAGGCCGGGCAGGGAATAAGGGCAAATGGGAGATTCATCTAACGCCTTCATCTCGTAACTGTCAAGATCCAGACGAGTAACATCATACAGATAGGTTAGGGTAGTCACAAAGACCCACGGTTGGCGATAAGAAGAGTGGTAGTGTTATAACTTGCCGCTAGAGGGTGTTGGAGAGAGATGAGGTTGACTGTGGAATGGGGAGACGTATAGAAAGATAAGGAATGAAAGGGGAGAAGAGAAAGATGATAAAAAAGATAGGGAAGTAAGGTTGAAATGGAAAGAGAAATGTTAGTAGGAATAAGAGAGGAACGGGAAGAAAGGAGTAGATAGAAAGGGAAGGAAAGAGGGTTAGAGGAGGTCATGGAAAGGAGGAGTTAGGAGAAAGAGGGTGAAGAAGGAGAGGAGGCACAGAAAGGAAGAGGATAAAAGGCGTTCAACCGCTTACTGGTGGAGGCGCAGACGACACTTACTGCAGATTGTAGATTGGGTTTGTTATTGTGTGTGTGTGTGTGTGTGTGTGTGTGTGTGTGTGTGTGTGTGTTCTCTCTCTCTCTCTCTCTCTCTCTCTCTCTCTCTCTCTCTCTCTCTCTCTCTCTCTCTCTCTCTCTCTCTCTCTCTCTCTCTCTCTCTCTCTCTCTCTCTCTAACTTGCTTTCTTTCGTTTGGTTTTAGGCTACAGTGAGCAAATCCTGAGTGGTACACACACACACACACACACACACACACACACACACACACACACACACACACACACACACACACACACACACACACACACACACACACACACACACACACACACTGACATACAAATAGAAATAACTTCAAACGCTCACCACGGATGTCCTTTGTCAACTTGGAATAAAAATACACACACACACACACACACACACACACACACACACACACACACACACACACACACACACACACACACACACACCAGCTGAATAAACAAAGAACACACACAACACACATTCACAAAAAAAAACAAAAGAACATTATCAAATTTACATAGTACCCCCCTACACACACACACACCCTCACACCCCCCCCCTCTTCCAAACACACACCCTCACCTCCCCCCCCCAACCACACACCCAAACACCCACCGTCTAACACATGCACTACCACGGAGGCAGGAATTGCATAGTCCGGCGCACATGTATAGTTCCCAGCGTCCCTCCAAGTAGCATGAGTGACCAGAAGCCAGCTGGTACCCGCCCGTCTGTCCGTCACCAGCTGCACGCCCCCACGGTTCCCAGAGTTGAGTTCCTGCACCACGTTGTTGCTGCTGCCTGAAGGGGGGATTGGGGGGGAGGAAGAGGGGTAAGGGGTAAGGGGTGAGGGGTATGGGGGAAGGGGGAAAGGGAGAAGAAATGTGAGGTTACGGTCAAGGTTATAGGAGTAGGAGATCAAAACTTGTGTGCTAAGTCTATTTTTATGGTCTTTGTCTGTGTGTGTGTTTTCTCTCTCTCTCTCTCTCTCTCTCTCTCTCTCTCTCTCTCTCTCTCTCTCTCTCTCTCTCTCTCTCTCTCTCTCTCTCTCTCTCTCTCTCTCTCTCTCTCTCCGATGCACTTCCTTACGACCTTTAGTTTCCTTGCACTTCCCTCTTCCTCCTCTCATTTTTTACCTCTCCTCCTCTCCTCCTCCTCCTTCTCTTCCTCTCCTCCTCCTCCTCCTCCTCCTCCTCTCTCTCCTCCTCCTCCTCCTCCTCCTCCTCCTCCTCCTCCTCCTCCTCCTCCTCCTCCTCCTCCTCCTCCTCCTCCTCCTCTTGCCCCTTGACACTCACGCGAGAGGGGGTTAGTGTGGTACCAAGTGACGGGGAGCGGCCTGCTCGGTGGCTCCCGTGATACTGCAGGTCACGTTGAGGTCACTGCCAGCCTTCATGAACACGTCCCCGGAGCCAAGAATCGTAGCTTGAGGCACTGCGGGGGAAAGGGAGCGTTGAGGGAACACATTAAAAGGGAAGGAAAGCGTGAGGAGAATAGAGGGTTAAGTGTGTGTGTGTGGGAGAGGGTGAGGGTGAGGGTGAGAGGGAGGAAGGAAGGGTTGAGAAGGGGAAGTACGAGGAATGACTGCAGAAAAGGGATTAGTGTAGGGTGAAAAGGCGAAGAGATGAGTGGTGAGGTAATGGAAGGTAAACAGGGAGAGAGAGAGAGAGAGAGAGAGAGAGAGAGAGAGAGAGAGAGAGAGAGAGAGAGAGAGAGAGAGAGAGAGAGAGAGAGAGAGAGTAATATCGTAGAAGGGTAAAACGTTGTAATATGATTATCAGTAAAATGGAAACAGATATGTATAGAAAAACAAGGGAAGAGGATATTTCTTTTATAGGAAATCGATGCGAGAATAACACTAAAAATAAAGGCTGGAGAGGCGCCAGGCAAGAACCAAATGTTTATCCCATACACTCAACACACACACACACACACACACACACACACACACACACACACACACACACACACACACACATCTTTTTTCTTCTCTCACTTTCTCTCTCATTTCCTCCTTCGCCACAAAACAGTATGCATCCACCCGAACGCCTTACTCTCAATCTTTTCCATCCTCCTCCTCCTCCTCCTCCTCCTCCCTCTCCTCCTCCAGCAGCAGCAGCACTCAGCACCACACACGCCACCACATTCCCTTCTTCTCAACGCCCCCTTTATCTCCGCCGCCGCCGCTGCCCCACTCACCCACGACCTCAAGATGAAACTGCTTGAAGATTTTAGGCTGCGCTGCAACCTGACACTCGTACACCCCCTGAGTCGTTGAGCTCAGCACGAGTCACGCTCAGCACCCAGTACGGCGACGTCTCGACATGCACGGCGTTGAACCTTGACTCAGTGGTGTACGTGAAGGTGTTGGTGGTGAGCACGTGTAGGTCCCGTTTCCTGATCCACGATACCTGTAGTGGCGGTGATTAGAGGTGAGGTTAGGTTAGGTTAGGTTAGCTTAGGTTGGTTAGGTTAGGTTAGGTTTGGTTTGGTTTCGTTGGGTTAGGGTTTGGTTAGGCAACGCAAGGTTAGGTTAGGCAATGCATGTAATCGGGTGGTGTTGATGATGTGTGTATAAGGTATGCAGGCAGGTAATGGAGTGGTGTTGAAGGGATGTGGTGTATATAATGTATGCAGAACAGGTAGGTAATGGTCCGGTGTTGAAAGGTAATATAGTATGGCTGAGTGAATGAGGCAGAGGTAATAGGTGTGGTGATGTGTGTATAGATGAGGGAGGTGATGGTGAGGGGCACTGTGTTATAAAGAGGAGAACAGGTTGTAGATAGAAGGTTATGGGGAAAGTTGCAAGGGTAAACTATGATGGAAAGGTGATAGGCTGGCATTGGTGCGATAGGGAGTGATAGGATGGGATGGGAAGGGAATCTGTAGCTAGCTCGTATGTTATGATAAAGGGAAAACACGTAGAATAGAGAAAGGAAAATATTGAAAAGGTAGGGAGAGAAAGGGATTTTTTTTTGTTGTTGATAATAATTGGATGGATGGAAAAAAGAAATAAAGATAATGATTAGAATATGAAGTGAAGAGGGAAGGAAACACGATAGAATAGAGATAGGAGAATATTGAAGAGGCAAGGGAGTGAAAGGGGGAATTTTTTTGTATTGATAATTGGATGGATGGAAACAATGAATGAAAATAATGAATAAAATATGAAGTAAAGAAGGGGAAAAAAAAAACCCCACTAAAACCCAACTTTATAAACGAAGCTGTAAAATAAAGTTAGAGAGAATAAAAAAATATGATCACCTACACTGGAGAGGAAATATAAAAGAATAATGAACGCTGTGGCTGTGGCTTAACTTTCCTTGTTACTTTTATGTAGTAGTTTCCCTCTAATTTGAGTGAAGTGCTTGCCAGCCTCCGCATACATATCTCATACTTAACATTCATACATAAACTTATATGTCTGCTACTAGATGGCGTGTTAAGGGGGCCCTCCTCCTCCTCCTCCTCCTCCTCCTCCTCCTCCTCCTCCTCCTCCTCCTCCTCCTCCTCCTCCTCCTCCTCCTCCTTCTTTCTAAGCCCATCAAGACGAGGCTGTAAACCTTTTTTTAATCTTCTTTTCAAGAGTGAATACGTGTATTACGCCATTGAAGACAGGACGATGGGAGGGAAGGGGATGTAAAGAAGAAGAGCAGGGAATAGAGAAAAGGAAAGGGTGGAATAAGGGGAGTGTATGTGTGTAGAGAGAGAGAGAGAGACAAGTTTACACACACACACACACACACACACACACACACACACACACACACACACACACACACACACACACACACACACACAAAACGGTGCTGGTCATTATCACTTTATTGCCTCTAATTAGCGAGAGTCACGCCTATTACCTGAGATCATTACCACCGTGGAGGGAGAGTTAATCAGGCAACACTATGTCCCCTTACCCCCCCCCCTTCTCTCCTCCCCTCGCCCCCTCCCCTCGCCCCCTCCCCTCGCCCCCTCCCCTCAGTCCAGATTTATAGCATTGTAATGACTCTTTTTTCCCCCTCATTACCTCCCCGTCTGTTTATTTACCTCTCTAATTAATATTAGGAGTGTGAATGCGGTGGGGTTGTCGACCTAACTTCTATCCTTTTTTTTTGTGTGTGTGTGTACGTTGTTTGTTTATTTATTATTTACCTGTGTATGGTACTAATTGGAGTTACCTTTATTTATTTATTTTTTTTTTTTGTATCTATTTATTATTTATTTAACTGTGGGTACTTTTTTTTTATCTATAACCTCATGTTTTCATTAAGTGTGTATAGTTTACCTGTGTATGGAAAGGGTAAGAAGGATTTAAGTACCTTTGATTGATTTTTTTTGTGTTTGTTTGTTTACCTGTAATAGGTATACTTTCTTTCTACCTGTACAATCAATTACCTAGTGTGGCTCAGGTGCTATGAACGTGGCAGGATTAACTGTGTTTCTGTATTGCTTTATCAAGTGGTCATAACTTAGCTGTATGTGTCTTGATTACCTACCTGTGAGTTAATGCACCTGTCCTTCCCTCTAGTACCTGCCGTGTGAAGTACCTGTTCTAGTAGTAATTAGTCTGCCTTGTGCTAATTTGCTTGTAATGGATCACCAGTTTCTTACGTGTGTCTTATCAGGAGATGTATGTATGTATGTGTGTGTGTGTGTGTGTGTGTGTGTGTGTGTGTGTGTGGTGGGGTGTACAGGGTGGTAGAGCACATTAGGGTGTGCTGTGTGTCTTGAATATGCCGTAATGGTATTCCCAGACCAGTTAATGCGAGTCATGCTGTTATTGCTGCTGTTATTAATGTTACTGCCGCTGCTGCTGCTACTGTTGCTGTTGCTGTTTTTCCTGCTACTGTTGTTATTGATGTTGCTGTACTATTACTACTACTACTAATGATGATGATAGTAATAGTAATGATAATAATAGTAATAAAAAAAACTCCGCTTTAAAGAATTTCTGGCTTAAGGAAAAGTAGAGTACAAAGAAAGATGGGTGTGAGGGAAACAGAGATGAAGGAAAAGAGGAGAGAGAGAGAGAGAGAGAGAGAGAGAGAGAGAGAGAGAGAGAGAGAGAGAGAGAGAGAGAGAGAGAGAGAGAGAGAGAGAGAGAGTAAACCTATCGAGTAGATCATCAAGTAAAAGGAAGTAACATATAGGTCGGTCAGGAAAATAAACACAACACTTCATCACACCTCTCCTCCTCCTCCTACTCCTTCTCTCTCTCTCTCTCTCTCTCTCTCTCTCTCTCTCTCTCTCTCTCTCTCTCTCTCTCTCTCTCTCTCTCTCTCTCTCTCTCGCACCACCGCTGCCTCTTAACTTACTTTCCCAATTCCTCTCTTACACGACATTCGAGCTGCACTTTACCCTTGACACACGACACGTCAATACTAATCCAGCTGCACCCACGAATGTGTTCATCGTTGCTGTTTTTACTGCTACTGTTCTTATTTATTGGTGTTGCTGTATTACCATTATTACTACTACTAATGATGATGATGATGATAATAATAGTGATAATAATAGTAATGGTTTTCCCGGGGATCTAGTGCTACTGCGTGTGTGTGTCTACGTTAGGTTAGGTTAGGTTTGGTTAAGTTAGGTTAGGTTAGGTTAAATTAGGCTAGGTTAGGTTAGGTTAGGTTAGGTTAGGTTAGGTTAGGTTAGGTTAGGTTTGGTTAGATTAGGTTAGGTTAGGTTAGGTTAGGTTAGGTTAGGTTGATTTGATATACGTGAAGTGTTTGTTGGTTGGCATTGGTGTGTCTAAGCCTGTACATCTTATTTAGTGGTGCGAGACTCTGTTTTGATTTGATTTGTGTGGGTTTTATCGTGGTGGGAGGGTGTGTGTGTGTGTGTGTGTGTGTGTGTGTGTGTGTGTGTGTGTGTGTGTGTGTGTGTGTGTGTGTGTGTGTGTGGTGATGATGAATGGTTTGGTGTTAGTGTGGTGAGGTTGGTGATTGTGGTGATGATGACAGTGGTAGTAATGATTTTGTGGTGACAGGAAAATGTTGATGATGAGGAATGTTTGATGTTAGTGTGTTGATGATGGTGATGGTGACAGTAGTAGTAGTAGTAGTAATAACAATAATGATTCTACTACTACTACTACTACTACTACTACTACTACTACTACTACTACCACTACTACTACTACCACTACTACTACTACCACTACTATTACTAACACAGATAACAATAGCAAAACACAAATACAAACACGATAGGACACGTCTCTCTAACAACCTCATTATTCCCACTACAATCCACCCACCTCCTCCCTCCCCCTCACCCTCCCCCCAATAACCCAACCTCCCTTTCCCTCACACTCATCCCTCTCCCTATAACCCAACCTCCCTTCCCCTCACTCACACCCAATACCCCTCATCCCTAAAATTTCACGTGTCTCCTGTAACATCAGATCTAACAAGGCAGCTCCTTTTTTTTCATGTCAAGTCTCGAGTAAGGGAAGAGGAGAAACAAAATCCTGGTTCCCTCTTGACATTTCCCTCCTCCTCTTCCTCCTTCTCTCCCCTCACTTCCCCTTAGGTCACGTGTCCTTTATATAAATCTACGGTGTTCAGAGAGAGAGAGAGAGAGAGAGAGAGAGAGAGAGAGAGAGAGAGAGAGAGAGAGAGAGAGAGAGAGAGAGAGAGAAGGTTCATAGTCCAAGTCATGAATTGTGATTATGATTGTAATTAGATACAGTAGAGTTATCCTCCTCCTTCTCCTCCTCCTCCTCCTCTTCCTCTTCTTCCTCCTCCTTTTGTTCCTTCTTTCCCTAGGGTATGGTAGGTCCAGTGTGTGTGTGTGGGGGGGGGGCTCAGAGCGAATAAATAAAGGTTTTAGGGTTGTCAGTCTGTTTGTCTGTCTTTCTCTGTCTGGCTGGTTATCTCTCTCTCTCTCTCTCTCTCTCTCTCTCTCTCTCTCTCTCTCTCTCTCTCTCTCTCTCTCTCTCTCTCTCTCTCTCTCTCTCTCTCTCTCTCTCTCTCGTTTTCCATAATACTTTTCAAACATTATTCATACATCATTCTGTCTGTTTGTTCTTGTCTCTCTTCTTTTCTTCCTCATTTCTTTATCTCGTTACTCTGTCTGTGTTTTCTCGGCACATCAGGAAGGAACAGGAACAGGAATAAGAAGGAACAGGAACAGGAAGGAACAGGAACAGGAACAGGAACAGGAATAAGAAGGAACAGGAACAGGAAGGAACAGGAACAGGAACAGGAACAGGAACAGGAAGGAACAGGAACAGGAAGGAACAGGAACAGGAAGGAACAGGAACAGGAAGGAACAGGAACAGGAACAGGAACAGGAAGGAACAGGAACAGGAACAGGAAGGAACAGGAACAGGAACAGGAAGGAACAGGAACAGGAAGGAACAGGAACAGGAAGGAACAGGAACAGGAACAGGAACAAAAAGGAACAGGAACAGGAACAGGAACAAAAAGGAACAGGAATAGGAACAGGAAGGAACAGGAAGGAACAGGAACAGGAACAAAAAGGAACAGGAACAGGAACAGGAACAAAAAGGAACAGGAATAGGAACAGGAAGGAACAGGAACAGGAAGGAACAGGAACAGGAACAGGAACAAAAAGGAACAGGAAGGAACAGGAACAGGAACAGGAACAGGAACAGGAACAAGAAGGACAACGAACACTTTCTCTCCGCCAATCAGAAACCCAAGTGTTCTCGTGTTCGGATCCATCAATTTTTTGGGGATTTGACTTTGGCTCAAGTTTTTAAAAGTAATTCGAGCTTTCTTTTTTTTTATTTTCGTGATTGGTAGCTTATCCTATTTCCTCTTTTTTTTCTTCATTTTCTTCTTCTCCTTCTCCTCTTTTTTTTTTTTCTTCTATTATCTTTCCTTCAGTTTTTTGCTCTTAGTTTCATCATTGTCCTTCTCCTTTACCTCCTCTTCCTTCTCTTCTTCTTCTTCTTCTTCTTCTTCTTCTTTTTCTTCTTTTACACATTTATTTTTTCCTCTTTCCCGCTTTCCTTTCCCTCTCCTTTTGGCTTATATCCTCTCCTTTTCCTTTTCTCTTTTGCATTGTTATTTCTTATCCTCCACTTCCTTCCTCTCTTCCCACTTACATCTGATTGTTTTGATTCACTTTGTCTCTTCCTCTCCTGCTCTTCCTCTTCTTTTTCCACTTTTTTTCTTTTTCTATTTCTTCTTCTTCGTCTTATTATTATTATTATTATTATTATTATTATTATTATTATTATAATTATTATTATCATATACTTCTTAACCTTTTTCTGATCTTTTTCTTCTTGTTCTTGTATTTGTTCTTCTTTTCAAATAATTTATCTCACTTACATATATATCAGTATTAGCATTAAATATTATCACACAATGCCTTCCTTTATCTTCATACTTACTGTCCTTCCTTTCTTCATACTCCTCAAAGATCATACATACTTAATACTGTCCTTCCTTATATACATTTTGTATCATACTTCTCCCTCCCTCCTGACCTCCATGTTTGCATAGGACCCAAACAGACTACTGAAATTTGTTTACCTCTTCTGTTATTCGTCCATTGCATTTTACAATTTCACAATATTTCTCCCATTCTACCCTCGCTTTTGTGTGTGGATTTCAAAATTCAATTACATCACGCTTTCCCCTTTTGAAAACCATCAGCTTTCTCTTTTTTTTTCATTCCTCCATTCACTTTCAACCTCCGACTCTTTACAAACAATATGGAACGCCTTTGCCAATATTTGCAGATCCCTTTTCATTCTGTACGATCAACATTGCATTCAGCTTCCCTTGACCATTGTCTGTCACACGTCTAATGCAGCACCACCAACCCTTGCCTTGCTGGTACTCCTCTCACTACTCTATTCATGAACACCCTATTCTCACTCACCTTTCATATTCTAAACCTTTTATTAAATTTCACATCTACTACTACTACTACTACTACTACTACTACTACTACTACTACTACTACTACTACTACTACAATGTAAATCCTTCTCACCTGTCTGTCTCCAAGCATCCTCACTCCGCAGGTGAGGTTAACGTCAGCGCCCACAGCAGTTACGATGTGCGTGGGCGTGTTGAGGAAGTAGGGGCAGCCGCGGCAGTGCGAGGGCGTGGGGACGGTCGTGGGCGGGGGATGGGGCTCACCTGTAGGGGCGGAAAGAGTAAATTTGAAGGGAGGAATGGAGAAGATATGTATGGATTGAGAAAGAAAATATATGAACTTTTCTTTGATTTCCTCTTTTACTCCTTTTCTCTTACTTTCTCTCTTTCTTCCTTTCTCTTTATTTTTCCTTGCATTCTTTTTTTATTTTGTGTGTGTATGTGTTTCTATAGACTAGTAGGATGAACACACACACACACACACACACACACACACACACACACACACACACACACACACACACACACACACACACACACACACACACACACACACACACACACACACACACACCATCACACACACCCCTGCCCGGCCTATTTACACCTGCAAGACCTTGATGGAGTCCCCAGGTGATGGTCGTTACCTGCATAATTAGACTTTGGTGTTCCCTTCGTCATCACACCTGCAGCTCTGACTCTCATTATGATCCTCCACACCAAAGATTTACTCCAAAAAATTAACATCATTACGAGAGAGAGAGAGAGAGAGAGAGAGAGAGAGAGAGAGAGAGAGAGAGAGAGAGAGAGAGAGAGAGAGAGAGAGAGAGAGAGAGAGAGAGACAGATTTGGGTCAACAAGGTCGTTTTCTTTTTTCTGTTTGTCTATTTTTTTTTTATTTATTGTGTTGTGTTGCTCTACCTTTTTATTTATTATTGTTTTAATGTTTATTTTTACTTTTTTCTCTTCCTTCTTCCTTTCCTCCTTCCTTCGTTCTTCTCGTCTCTATTTCCTCTTCTTTTTTCCTCCCTTCATTCTTCCCATTTCTATCCTTATTACGTGGTTTTATTCCTTTCTCTCTTCTTCATGCATTCATTTTTCTTTTTTCCTTCATTCTTCCTATATTTATTTTCTTATTTCTACACTTCCATGCCTTCCTATTCCCCTTTCCTCCTCCAATGTCCTTTCTCGTTTGCCTTTACTCTCCTTCCTTCCTCTCCAATTCCCTCCATTTCCTCCTACTCACTCCCTCCTTCTCCCTTGCACCCTCTGTTACACGCGCTCTCTCTCTCTCTCTCTCTCTCTCTCTCTCTCTCTCTCTCTCTCTCTCTCTCTCTCTCTCTCTCTCTCTCTCTCTCTCTCTCTCTCTCTCTCTCTCTCTCTCTCTCTCTCTTTTCCCTCCCTTCTTCCTCCTCCTTTCTATTTCCTCTTCACTTCCTTTTCCTATATTCCATCTCCGCTCCACTGCCATCACGCTAACCTTACCCTCTTCTTCTTCTTCCTCCTCCCCCTCCTCCTCCTCCTCCTCCTCCTCTTATTGCGCTGCTTGAAGATGACTGGCTAACGCGTGTCTTTTGTTTGTGTCCCCTTGATTCCTGTGACCACTAGCACCTCTGTTACACCTGTTCATTCCTACAGGTGATGTTTGCAGTGTCCTCTTCAATGTCTGTCTCCTGTTGGTGGTGGTGTTAAATTCCACCGACTTTTTTCTGATTTATTTTGAGAGAGAGAGAGAGAGAGAGAGGAGAGAGAGAGAGAGAGAGAGAGAGAGAGAGAGAGAGAGAGAGAGAGAGAGAGAGAGAGAGAGAGAGAGAGAGAGAGACTGTCGGGAGATGGACAGTGATTTTGGTGGTTCCTGTGACTTGGGTTCGTTTTGGTATTGTGTGGGTGAGTGTCTTTTTTACTTTTTTTCTTTATATTTCTTGCTTTCTTGCTTTCTTTTCTTTCTTTTTTTGTCTTTCTTTCTTTCTTTTTTTCTTTCATCCATTTCTTTCTTTCTATTTTATTTTAAACCTTTCTCTCTTTCATCCCTATTATCCTGCCTCCATCAACGTCCTATCTATTTATCCTCCCTCCCCTTCCTCCTCTCCCTCCCTCTCATCCTCTCCCTCCACCTCATCCCCTCCCTCCCCCTCATCCTCTACCTCCCCCTCTTCCCTCCTCTCCCTCCCTCCCTATCTCCCGTGATCTCATTTCAGCCCAGCATCACCACAGTTACCGCCTCATTTTATCTGTGGCTAATGACCTAAACTACTGTAACACTGATGCTGATATCTTTGTTTTATGTATTAATTTATTTCCCCAACCTGTTTCCCCCCCCACCATGTAACCTCCACCTCACCCTTAACTCTGTGTGTGTGTGTGTGTGTGTGTGTGTGGCTTTTTTTTTTTGCTACATTGTCGTTTGTTGTGTATTCCAGTTTACTCTTTTTTCCTCTCTCTCTTTTTTTTTCTCTCTCTCTCTCTCAGTGATGTTGTTTAATACTAATTCTGCTCAGTTTTTTTGGCTTTTTTTTCTCTCTCCCTTGCGCTTTTTCTTTTGTTTTGTTCGCGATAACCTGCATTGGTTTCATTTATTGCAGCTGTCCACCCACCCTTCCATCTCCACCTCCACTCCCTTTCTCCCTGTCATCCCTCCCGCCATCCTTGCCCCTGTCCACCCTCGCTTCCACATTCACTTCCTCCCTGTCATTCCTCCCTGCTGGCCCTACCGTCTGCCTGTCTGCTGCATGTCATTGCTCCCCCATACTCCTCTCTCACCTCTCTCCCTTTCTTCCTCTCTCCCTTTCTCTCCTTTTTTCTCTCTTTCTTTAACCAGCCTTGCACCTGTATAAACATAAACGGTAGCAACAGTAACAGCAACAGAAACAGCGGCAGTAGAAGCAACACCAGGAATAACATCACTGAAACAACATCAATAATACTCTTTACTCGCTCTCTCTTTCTCTTTATTTTATCTCTCTCTCTCTCTCTCTCTCTCTCTCTCTCTCTCTCTCTCTCTCTCTCTCTCTCTCTCTCTCTCTCTCTCTCTCTCTCTCTCTCTCTCTCTCTCTCTCTCTTTCTTTTTCTGAATAGAACGACGAATAACATTTGTTTTGCATAATATATCTATTTTCTCCTTTTTTCTCTACGTATCTTCATCCTGTAACATCTTTTTCCCTCCCTCCCTCCCTTCCTGTAATGCCTCCCTCCCTCCTTCCCTCCTTTCCTCCTTTCCTTCCTCCCATCAACTACTTTTCTCCTCCACATCCTCTTCCATGCAAAGCCCAACACTCATCAGACTTTTCCTTCCCTCCACTTTCTCCACTCCCTCCACTCTCAACACTCTCCTCCCTTCCCTCCCTTCCCTCTCCACTCTTTCCCTAGTTTCAGGTATAAATTATGACACTCCCCTATTTTTTCAGAGGTTTTTTCCGCACACTTCCCTCTCACATTTCCTTGTATAATGTAATAAGAGAATGTATTTATGTATACACACACACACACACACACACACACACACACACACACACACACACACACACACACACACACACACACACACCACGATTCACCTTCCTTTTCCCCTTGCATTGTCAAGTGATCAAGGTATTGGTTTATATTAATGCAGAATTATTCCCCTCTTCCTCTCTCTCTCTCTCTCTCTCTCTCTCTCTCTCTCTCTCTCTCTCTCTCTCTCTCTCTCTCTCTCTCTCTCTCTCTCTCTCTCTCTCGCAGCTGGCACTCACTTTCCACTTAATTGGATCCCACACTGTGTTGGGTTGTGAAGTTGCAAGGGAAACGTGAATCAGGAACGCCTTATGCCCTGTTCTCAGCTGATGATGATGATGATAATGACGGTGGTGGTGGTGGTGGTGGTGGTGGTGGTGGTGGTATAGGAGTACGAGGAAAGTGGAGGAAAGTGGAGGGAGGTTAGTTGGGGTGGAAGACTTAAGTGGTGTAGTGGATGGTATCTCTGGGAAGGTATTTTTTTTTATTACCACCAGGGAGGGAAGGAGGGAAGGAGGGAAGGAGGTAAAGGAAAGGTTACACGATAGATGTAGGTAGGGAAAAAAAAAAAAAAAAAAAAGAGAAAATGGGTAAATTATGCAAAACCACAGTAATGCTTTGAATAGATCAAGGTCACCACGATAAAGTTACACAGTATTGCCTCTATTGCTTACCTTCACTGTGTTACTAAGAGAGAGAGAGAGAGAGAGAGAGAGAGAGAGAGAGAGAGAGAGAGAGAGAGAGAGAGAGAGAGAGAGAGAGAGAGAGAGAGAGAGAAAGACTAAATAAACTCCAATCCATAAAGATGTGTGTGTTATTATAAGTCAAAAATGTTACTAATGATCTCAAGTCTGGAAGTTTAATGACAACTAAAAAAAAAAATGACCACATGGGATACTATTTTGGACTCGTGAAGTGTATTGGAAAGGACATGAAACACTTTATAACCCTCTTCAACCTCACGTCAACAATCACTTCAACAACCACTGAAGTAAAAACACGTTGCAAATCCAGTGTGTTGAGTGTGTCGGGTGGCAGAGTATAGACGGTATTCACATTGCGCCAGGGATACACACTCAGAAAATCACTCATGTTTATGCAGTAGCGTTTGAGCGTGTTTGGATGAGGAAATCGAATGCTATTATGAGGACACAACACGTACTCTAACCCACTTGACGTATTGCAGACAAAATGTTAGTGTTTGTTAATAGAAAATGGAGAGTTATGCATAGAAAATTTAGAGTTAGGGAATGAACAGATTAACTTGACAAACTGCTAGCAAAGATTGAAGGAAGATAGGACATGACAAGACTTAACAATATAGAAAGAGAGAGAGAGAGAGAGAGAGAGAGAGAGAGAGAGAGAGAGAGAGAGAGAGAGAGAGAGAGAGAGTTATCAAGGTGAAACATGGGAGCGTGGCACTGATTGGCATACTGACTGTCGTGCCTCGTGGAGCAAGTTGGTGAAGGTCTTTGTCCTGTTGTAGACTTGTAATGGTGGTGTGTGTGTGTGTGTGTGTGTGTGTGTGTGTGTGTGTGTGTGTGTGTGTGTGTGTGTGTGTGTGCCTGTGCGTGTGTGCGTGTGTGCAGTCTGTAAAAGCTTAAAAAGGTCCTCTCTCAGCAGAAGTCAAGGAAGTCGAACATCAAACTCCGGCATTAAAGACTTGCTGATGTTCCTCTTTTGAAGAACCGTAATCTCGGAGGAGCAGGAGGAGGAGGAGGAGGAGGGAGGAGAAGAAGCAATAAAAGGAAGGCAGATTGTCACGGAGTCTTTCATGTAAATCAGATGAAGGAACGCACGCACTCTTCGACTCCTGCAACAGCGAGTTTAGGAGGAAAATTGTAAAAGAAATATAAATAAAGAGCTACGAGAATATTCAAGTACTAGGTGAGGTGCGTCTTATAAGAAGGAAAAGGAAGGAAACTTATATTAGAATGTGAGAAAGCGTGTGTTTGTGTGTTAGAGAGAGAGAGAGAGAGAGAGAGAGAGAGAGAGAGAGAGAGAGAGAGAGAGAGAGAGAGAGAGAGAGAGAGAGAGAGATGATCGATCTGGGGAAAACTCATGTAAATTGTTACTGATTGGAAATAATTCATAGGATTCCTGACTTTCTGGAGAGATACATTTCTATGACTAGTTAACAATGTCTGATTACCTTCATTAAAGTAAAACATATATGATTGATTATCTTCAGGAGAAAATGGATGTGACTGGTAATGATCTGGAGGGGAAACTTAAATAATTGATCACCGTTTAGGAGAAAGACAACTCACAACTCACAACTCACAACTCGTAGGATTGTTTATAGTGCGAGACAGTTGTTATAAGCGGCGGAGGATGTACAGGAAGGGAAGGAGCCAGGATTACCCATTCGATTAGTCCGAAGCATAGCGTGACTCTGGGCTTATAAGCTCAATCCGTAACCCCGACGCTAGTTCTCCTTTAGTGTGTCTCCCTCCGCAGGGTCACACTCACCTGACACGTTGTCCTCTCCCTCCTGTGTGGCGTTGTGGCCTGGTGCTGAGAGGTGGGTGGTGGTGGTGGTGGTGGTGGTGGTGGTGGTGTTAGTAAGGACAATGGTGGTGGTGAAGACATGAATTAGTTAATGCTTTTTGTGGTGAAAGTGGTGGTGGTGTTAGTGGTGTTGGTGGTGGTGTTTAAAGAGTACCACTTTACATACAGGTGATATACAGGTAACATACGAGTAAAGGCACTAGAACCCTAACATGTATTTCGGCTTTTATAATATATATATTTTTTTGTAAGCTCATTGCGCTCATTACATAAAAAAAGAAAGAAAGAGGTGGGAGACGCGCCCTGCCCCATACCACATTTTCTTTCTTTCTTTCTTTACCTAACGCTAACCCTAACCCTAACCCTAACGCTAAAACATTATCTCTTTAAATAATCACATATCCTTCCCCTTATACATATCCTTCTACTTCCTACACACACACACACACACACACATACATACATACACACATGCATACATACACACATACACTAACTCGACACATACGAAACGCCCCTCTTCCTCTTCCCTTCCTCCCTACTACTAATCTTTCCAGCTGATGACTAGCCTCGTCTCACCCACGCCAGGGCCGGGAGGCAGAGAGGCAGGGAGTGAGGCTTAAGAGGAACACTTGAACCTCATCACCAGAGAGAGTGAGAGGCGTTTCCAATACAGGGGTGAGCAAGAACCAGTGGACAGGATCAGCCTTTGAGCGGGGAAAGGGTGATAATACTGAGTGAATGGAGTGCTGGTGGTGATGGTGGTGGTAGGAGCAAGTGTTGGGAATGATGATGATAGTAGTAGTAGTGGTGATGGTGGTGGTGGTGGTGGTGGTGATGGAAGTATTAGTAAGGACAGTGGTGGTGATGAAG
Source organism: Metacarcinus magister (assembly GCA_029783475.1). Classification (NCBI taxonomy): domain Eukaryota; kingdom Metazoa; phylum Arthropoda; class Malacostraca; order Decapoda; family Cancridae; genus Metacarcinus; species Metacarcinus magister. Next base: position 3,846,839 of record JAPQNM010000048.1, read on the forward strand.
AGGTGAATTAGTTAATGATTTTCGGTGGTGATAGTGGTCATTATTTTTGGTGGTGATAGTGGTAATGATGTGGTGGTGGTGGTGGTGGTGATTATGGTGGTGAAGGACAGACAGGCTCGCTTTGTGGATGTCATGGCGAGTGGGATTGTGGTGTTGTGTAGTGGTGGTAGGAAAAGAGAGACAATTTTGGTGGCAGTGATGGTGGGGAAAAGAGTGAGGACGAGATGTTCAAGTGAGAAACGTGGGAGCAGTAACCAGAAGTAATGACAGTGCTTCCCCTCACTTCCTGACCTTCCTTACCCTCTCTTACTCTCCCCTTAACTCTCCTTCCTTCACCTTACCTTACCTTACCTTACCTTACACACTCACACACGTACAGCTACACTATTATCTTCTCTCTCTCTCTCTCTCTCTCTCTCTCTCTCTCTCTCTCTCTCTCTCTCTCTCTCTCTCTCTCTCTCTCTCTCTCTCTCTCTCTCTCTTTTACCACCATCTCCCCTTTTTCATCCTCTTTCCCTCCCCACACATACACCCACTCATAACCCACCTACATACAACCTTTCAACCACTTAACACACACACACACACGCCCATGACAACCTTTCCACACCCACCTACAGATCAACACACCTACCACCTCACCTCACCACCTTACCACCTCACCTGCATTTCTCCGCCACCGTCACTCACAAACTCCAGCAACACTAAACCAATCATGACCACACAACTCCAATTAGCGACCTTGAAGAGAGGCTATCATCGCCGCCTACCCTGAAATCCCACTCGCCCCCCTCTCCCCTTGGTGTGCCTCCGCCGGTCAGCCTTAACCCGTTCGCTCGAGCTGCCGCCGCTGCATCCAACCTCGTCCTGCTGCTGCTGCACCCAACCTAACCCCGGTAATATCTAGCGGAACTGCGGCAAAAGTTGTGATCATATGTGCCTTGTCGCGTGTCTCACCCCGCCCCACGAAGAGCTCTTGTGAGGATTACTGGTCCCTCGAGAATTTTTTTTTATTGTAGTGATGAAAAAAAAGTGGTATAAATTATAGTAGTGGTAGTAGTGGTGGTAGTAGTAGTACTATTTTTACTACTACTACTATTACTTTTACCATAGTCATCCCCATTACTAATAGAGTTTCCCTGTGTGTGTATGTGTGTGTGTGTGTGTGTGTGTGTGTGTGTGTGTGTGTGTGTGTGTGTGTGTGTGTGTGTTGACATAATGACGTGTGGCTTTTCTTTTAGTCGACAGTGAGGCGGGGAGGATCCACAGCCTCCAGCCACGTCTGCTGGATGCTCAATTATTAAACACGGGGAAGAAAAAGAAAAGAATACAGGAAGAAAAAAAGGGTAAATTCTATCCACGTTTATTTTACTTTATCTTCTATAGAAATGTTTGTGTATCTGTGTGTTTCTCTCTTTATTTCTATCTCACATTCCTTCGTTCTTTCTTTCGATTTCTATCCATCCTATTTTTCTGATTGTTTTCGTCATTTTTAGGTCGATGTTTGTCGACTTATTTCTTTGTTTATTTACTTGTGTGACTCCACCGCGGACTCTGTATCCTCAGGGCGGGATAACAATGCCCTCGACCCCACCCTGACCCCACCCTGAACCTACCCTGACCCTACCCCACCCCACCCCACCCCGCCCCGCCCCGCCACGACCCGCCACGCCCCGCTCCGCCCCACTCCACCCCTCCCCGCCCCGCCCCGCCCCGCCCCTTGAAGCTATCCACAATCACCATGTAACTAGAGAAGCAAAGAGAAGAGAAGGTAGAGAAAAAGGAAGATAAAGAAGGTTTACTCGAATTTGAAGGAGGATAATATATGTAGTAGAAGATAAAAAAAGAAGTTATATTTACTACTACTACTACTACTACTACTACTACTACTACTACTACTACTACTGCTGCTACAATGGGAAGGTGGTGCCGGTAATAATCGGTAAATAATGGCAACGCGTACATCACCTCGTTATGACTCTCATTAATGCAGATGTAAATTGTGTTCGCGCCGCTCGTCGATGGCGGATACTTTGTTATGTAGTGAGGGGAGGCTGTGTGTGCGTGTGTGTGTGTGTGTGTGTGTGTGTGTGTGTGTGTGTGTGTGTGTGTGTGTGTGTGTGTGTGTGTATGTGTGTGTGTCCACCTATAACACACCTCAGCCACACCCAGTCTTCTAAAAACCCGAACCTTTTAACCTTCTTCCCCTTTACCAGAAAATATATATATAAAACCTCCCTTCTCTTCCCCTCCCCCTTTCACCCTTTCCCCTCTTAACACCCCACACACACACACACACACGCACAGAACAAATCCAGAAGACGACAAAACCCACCAAAAACCCGCCAAAACAGCCTACCTTCCTAAAACCGGCCTGTCGTGGCGGGGAAACTAAAGAGTCTCTCCAAGAACATAGAAAACGTAACGGTGTGGAAGGAACAACCCGGATTAGAATCTTCCAAGAAAAATCAGCTCGGAACAAGAATTAAAGGAATCCATTTATGGGGGTGAAGGGGGGGCGGGGGGCGAGGGGCGTGGTGCAGGATAGAGTGGGGTGCAGACTGAAGTTGTAGTTACTGAGAAACCATAACCATCCTCCTCTTATCCTTTTCTTTTTTCCTCTTTCTTCTTTTTGGGATAGAACGATGGAAGGGAGCGAGAGAAAGAGAGATAGAGAAAAAGAGAGAGAGACTGAGTGTGGGTTTGCAAGGGAGAGAGGGAGGGAGGGAGGGAGGGAGAGGTGGGTCAATGAGGGAAGGAAAGAAAGAGGAGTTGAAGCTATGTCCGGAAAACGAGGGGAGGAACGTTGGAGGGAAAGAGGGAAAGAGAGGCTGAGACCGTGATTAGGGAGAGGGAAGACATGGGAGGGAGGGCTAAGAACGACTTGGGAGGAGAGGAGGAGGAGGAGGAGGAGGAGGAGGAGGAAGAGGCAGTTAGGATGTGACTTTGGAACCAGGAAGGCAAGTTAGAAGGAAGTAGAGGAAGACTAAGATGAAGGAAGAGAAGGAAGAAAGAGAGAGAAGGAGAGGAGGAATGGAGAGAGTCTTGGATTAAAGGAAGGAAGGAAGGAAGAGAAGATCGAGACAGGAGCACATGGAGAGAAGGATTAAAGAGGGAGAGAGGAAGGGAAGGAGGGATGGAGGGAGAGGGTAAGACATTGACTAAGAAGGCGGGAAGGGAGAGGTTAAAGCTATGATTAGGGAGAAAGGGAGAGAGAGAGACAAATGGAGGGTGAAAAAGGTTAAGGCATTTGTTACGGAGGAAAATGGAGAGAGAGAGAGAGAGAGAGAGAGAGAGAGAGAGAGAGAGAGAGAGAGAGAGAGAGAGAGAGAGAGAGAGAGAGAGAGAGAGAGAGAGTAATAAGAGTTTGGTACAAAAAAAGAAAGAAACTTTTTTTGAAAACTAAAACTCATCGGCATGATTGTGCAAGAGAAAGAGAAAAAAGAGAGTTAGCGAAAGAAAGAGAAAGAGAGAGAGAGAGAAGAAAAAAAAGAAAAAAAAAGAGAGGGAGTGAACCGATCTAAAAGAATGTGAAAAAAAGAGAAAGTGAATCGGTCAAAATAATAAGATAGCAAGGAAAACACACACACACACACACACACACACACACACACACACACACACACACACACACACACACACACACACACACACACACACAAAGTAAATAGATAGAAATAAATTAAAAATAAATATAGAAAACGAAAAACAAATCAATATTAAAAAAGAACAAACTAAAATAAACCAAATAAAACCCACGAATAACACACCAGGTAAATCACACCTATAGAATCTCAACATAGAAAAAAAAATAGGCCTACGCTCACCCCCCCCCAACACAATTCACACCCCCCTCCCATAGACAAGTGATGTAGTACCCCCAGCCCCCCCCCCACCCATTTGCATCCTCTACCTCGACCAATAACAGTCGTGTATTGGTCCTTTACCTGTCTCAAGAGCCAATCAGAATGCACGAGGCAATAGTAGCTGTGTAATAACGGTGACGGTGACGCGATGGTGCTGAGGAAGGGAGAGAGAGAGAGAGAGAGAGAGAGAGAGAGAGAGAGAGAGAGAGAGAGAGAGAGAGAGAGAGAGAGAGAGAGAGAGAGAGATACTTACGTACATATGCTATAAGGTGAAAAAGGGGAAGAAAAGGGGAAAGGAAAGGAAAAAAAAAGGAAGGCACGTCACATAATTATGCAAATACAGACCAACGCAGACAACAGATGAATAAGGAAAACAAACACCTAATGACAACACACACACACACACACACACACACACACACACACACACACACACAGGAATATTGCATCAGGGGGCTGTGGAGGTTCATGTTTCAGCCCCACAGGAGGCGCGCATGTGTGTGTACGTGTGTGTGTGTGTGTATACATGTGTGTGTGTGTGTGTGTGTGTGTGTGTGTGTGGGTGTTGGCTATGTATGTGATTTTATAAAGTGTTGTGTGCGTTATGTTGTGTGTATGTGGTGCTTGTGTGAGTGCGGCTGTGTGTGTGTGTGTGTGAGGTTATATATACGTGCATGTGAGCGTCCCCTGTGTGTGCCAAAAAGAGGGGAGTTGATGAGGGAGGGAAAGTGCTGCACCTCGGATGAAGAAAAAAAAAAAGAATTATGTTGTAACACGCTTTGATTTTCTTTTTCTTTTTCTTTTTATAATATTTTTTGATAATTAAAATTTTTTATTCTCCTCTTCCTTTTCCTCCTCCCTCCTCCTCCTTTTCCTCCTCCTCCTTCTCCTCTTCGTCCTCCTCCCTTGGAAAGAAAATAGCATGGACTTCTTTACCCATTCATGTGACTTTCATATGTATGCCTGTGTGTGTGTGTGTGTGTGTGTGTGTGTGTGTGTGTGTGTGTGTGTGTGTGTGTGTGTGTGTACATACAAACAAATGCGTCCAGTGGTCCCTGAGTAAGTTATCTGCTGGAAAAAAAATGCATCAATCCAGCTGAATGAACACACACACACACACACACACACACACACACACACACACACACACACACACACACACACACACACGGTCAAATTTCACAGGTCAGTTAGTCGGATGTTTACCAATAATCGAAGCTGTATGAACGGATGCATTTCTCATAACATTAAACACAAACACACCTTAACGTACTTACTATACAACAGTTGCTCGTTTGCTGAAAGTATTGAGTCGGTCTTTTCATGCTCTATACCTGCCCTCAACACTCTTTCAAACTCCCCTTTTCCTCCTCCTCTTGGTTCTATTCTTGTACTCTTTAAGGAGAGTGTGTAGTGAGTGTCATGTCGTCCCTTGCACTCCATACCATACACACCTTACGATGAGATGTATACCATTGAACCTATTAATTAAAGCAAATAATACGTTTTAGCTGTCTATGGTTGATACGTTTCTGTTATTTTCCTTCTTCTTCTGCAACGTAAGATGCAGATAAGCAGTAGACACATTTGTATCTTATTTTTCTTTCTTTTATTATTCAGAGTGATGAAGTTGGGTATGCGAGTGTCAATATAAAGGTGAAAATAATAATAATAATAATAATAAATAATAATAATTATATGTCGTTTAATAATGACAGCGAGTGTAAGGTGAGAATAATCTAACTAATTGCATCACCCCCAAAAAAAAGTTAAGTCAAGTAAATGTAATACAACGTCTCTGCAATGCGTGATTAGATGAGTGTCCGTGATACCTGTCTTGCATATCTTTCCTCCGTGTTACCTGTGCTGCATATATTTCATCCTTGATACCTGCGTTGGATACCTGACGTTACCTGTGATACCTTTTGTTGCATAGCTTTCGTCTGCGTTACCTGTGTGAATGTTTGACGCTGAGTTGTGAAGGGAATGTGAAGCCTTTTGACAATGTGGCGCGAGTGTGGCTCAAGCTCCTCCCCCCCTACCTGTCCTAACCTGCCTGTCCTTACCTGCCAAGACCTTTAATTAAATACAAGATCAAGGGAAACCAGGTCACTTCACTCAGAGGCCAAAATTCGTACTCCCACAGAATGACGTCATGGGTGGGATGGAGACAATTTCGTGTTTATCTCTCCATGTGTAATTTCCTTTCCCACGTGTAATATTTCTTCCCCCTCAGCGATGGTTCATAAATACGTACATGACTCACATTTTAGGCAGGGTCCTGTGCAAACTTTTAACACACACACACACACACACATACACACACACTAACTGATCCTCATTTCATAGTACAAACACACCATCATTACAGAAGAAAGTAAAGGGCACAATTTTTATTTTCTTCTATTTTTTTAAGATACGTAACAAATATCAATATCCATCAATATACTGCGAATTACACCTTTGATTAACCTGTTATTTTTTCTGCACCTGTACCTGTAATTCATCAAGCAGGATCAGGTAAACTTAACTTGATTTGTAAATTATGTAAATAAGAAGCTCATTTCCATCAGTGTTTAACCATCCGAGAAATGCTTACCTCGACCTCGTTTCCTCTCTTTCCCTCCCTCCCTCCCTCCCTACCTCCCTCCCTTCCTCTTCCATCTTAATTCCCGTTTTTCCTTCCTTCATCCCTCCCTCCCCCATCCGTCCCAATCCCTGCTTTCTCTCCCTCCCTCCCTCCTCCTTCCGTCCCAATCCTGTGAGGGAAGATGAGTGTTCCACTAGCTCTATGCCACACACACTTGCCTTGCCTTGCCTTGCCTTGCCTCGCTTTACCTTGCCTTGCTTTACCTTGCCTTGCCTTGCCTTGCCTTGCCTTGCCTTGCCTTGCTTTGCTTTGCCTTGCCTTGCCTTGCCTTGCCTTGCCTTGCCTTGCCTTGCCTTGCCTTGCCTTGCCTTGCCTTGCCTTACCTTCAATCAGTGCAGTGTGCCTCGATGTGCCCTCAGCTGTTTGTTTATGTTTGAAAAAGCTGCTGATTATGAAGGTTGGTAATTACAAAGGTCACGGAGTTATGGTGTTATTATAACTATGTGGCTGCGTTTTTTGTTTTTTTGTGTGATAATACACACACACACACACACACACACACACACACACACACACACACACACACACACACACACACACACACACACACACATTCATAACAAACAAGCAAGACCCATTACACTACATGGAAACCAATTAAGTGTATATACAACTAAAACAATTACATCACAAAGGCGTCCTGCTGGCATGATAATTACATCTATTCTTTTATGCTAATCACTCAAATACATCACCAGGTAGTACAATTACGAGGTAACAATATAATTACATTTGTATCCTAAATCACTGAGCAGCGTGGCAGGTGAAGGTAGTGTCCGAGGCAGGTAACAAGTGATTAACAGGTAGAGTCATGAAAAAAATTGATATATATATATACAAACACTGAAAAAATTATATATATACAAACACTAAGAATTCAAATACAAACTTGATTATTAACTTAAGAGTGTTTGTATGTTTGCATTAATTTACGCAGGAATATTTACCTGGCCAACAGAAATTCCAGGTAAACAGTATCCACCTTGATTAAGCCAGGTGAGTGTGGGTGGTGCTTCACCGTAAGGAAATATCTTAAAGGTGTACTCGATTTCAAGGCGTTATGTTCATGTTTAATATGTCATTATTAAAATTAACTGTAAAAAAGTTTGATGTATGTAATTGGATTTGGGTTCAATTACAGGTATGATGAGTCAGATTTTGTGTTGTGGGGGTACTGTATTTTAGTGTGTGTGTGTGTGTGTGTGTGTGTGTGTGTGTGTGTGCGTGTGTGTGTGGTGCGTGTGCGTGTGTGTGTTGTGGATAGCAAATTGTGGTAATAATAGTATCTAATAATGATAATAATAGTAATGATGATAATAATAATAATAATAATAATAATAATAATAATGATAATAATATAATATTAACATTAATAAAAATAATAGTAAAATTTTACCTCATGTATCTTCCTGCTCATTAAAGTTGACAAGCTAAAGGACCACCATTAAAAATGCAGTGAAATGATAAAATAAATGGGATGAAACTGTCTTCTTTTCCTCCGTTGCATTTTTAATATTTTCTTGAGAGGTTTCTAGTTCCCTTGTCCTTCGTTGTCTTAATTAATCATTTCTTACGACATTCAAGGAACACGGAGACATATTTCTGAACCCATCTATATCAACGTTAATAATGATAATAATGAACTAATGACAGAAATAACAGTAATTATCATCCCTTTATATAAACTTGAAATAACCTGTAACAATACGTATAAGAAGGGAGAGAGAGAAGAAGAAAAAAACGTTATTACTGACTATTAAAGAACAAGGAAAAATAAAAACATACATTAATTACATCACGTGTGGCGCTAATGACCGTAATTAAACGGAAGGAAAGAAAAGGAAGAAATTAAAAAAAAAAAACTTCTCCCTTCAGATGTTGTTAATTAGGCAATGATAAATCGATGTTTGAGGGAGTGATTAAGGCAGATAGTGAGGTGATAACGTGCGTCTCCTGTGCTTGCATCTCATATACTGAGACGAGCATGGCGGGAAGATGAATAGATGACCTTGAGAAAGATAGGGAGGGAGGAAGCACTGCAGGAATGGCATTAAAAGGAGGTAGAATGTTTCAGAAGCGAAGAAAATGCGTAATTTAACGTTAATAGGTAGCTGTGATTCGTCAGACAACCCGAAGACGTGATGGGCGTTTTTGTGAAGACGGATTTATACTGGAGGGAGACAAAGACATGAATAAAGAAGCAAGGTAATGGACGAGAGAAATTATGAATGTGGTGTGTAAGTAGGTGGATGGGCGTTCACTTAGAGCACTTTAGAGGCGTTATTAATAGTGTGTTGGTGTCTCTTGTGAGTGAGAAGAGAGCAGGGAGAGAGAGAAGAGGTGGTGTAGGGATGTGGGTGGTGGTGGTGGTGGTGGTGGTGGTGGTGGTGGTGGTGGTGCAGCGCACAAAGAAAGGAGGAAGACAAGTTATGGCTTGAAGTATGTGAGAGGTGGAAGGAAATTTAGGGTAATCCTTTGGCGTGTAGTTACGAGGGTCTCTTATCTTGTGGTGTTGTAATTATGGCTTACTACTACTAATACTGCTACTACTACTACTACTACTACTACTACTACTACTACTACTACTACTACTACTACTACTACTATTACTACTACACTGTTGGTTGTAATCCCACAGCTGCCACCAATGTTGTTTTATTGCATTGTCATTTACTACTACTACTACTATTACTTCTATCACCAACGTCACCCCTCATAAAAAAAATCATTACCCAACGCTTGCCTGCACGGTACGGATGCCAAAAACTCACACTTCACCTTTCGCTTCTGTCTACCTTCAACAATACAACTCAATCACTGCAGCACGAAAACCCAGTTCAGCCTTGATTTACCAGAGAGAAAAAAAATAGTTTAAAAAAAAGTGAGATGAACGAACGTATCTATTGGTTGGGAAAGGGTAGTAGCAGCAACACCAGCACCAAACTGCACGAGGGACGATCTGAAGCCAGCCAGCGTACAGTAAAGGTCTTGTGTGCAGTATTTAAACGTTACTCGTAAAGTGCTGGAACCCACACGTTACCTTAATCATGCGTCACGTCATGGATCTCTATAGAGTACGATTTTCTCTTTCACTCTGGTCAAAAAAAAAAGAAGTGTCTTATTGCGTTGACTTTTACCTATATTTATTCTTCCATCTCCCTCTCTTTCTCTTCTTATTTTTGTTGTTCGTATTTTCGTTCTTGTTTTTCTCTTTCGCTCTGGCAAAAAGTGTCTTCTTTCGTGTTCTTTTACTCACATTTATTTTTTTCACCTTCTCTTCCTCCTCTTCTGTTTGTTGTTCTTGTTCTCGTTCTTGTTCCTCCTCCTCCTCCTCCTCCTCCTCCTCCTCCTCCTCCTCCTCCTCCTCCTCCTCCTCCTCCTCCTCCTCCTCCTCCTCTTCATAACCGAGAGATCACAGTTTGAATCCCCGACCAGGTGGTAACTATTAAGTGAGTCTCGGTTCACGCTGTAACCCCTTGTTTACCTGGCACAGAATAGGTATAGAGTCCTGGTGTTTGTGACCTTCCATTCCCACACAAGCGGAGGCTGGCAGTTCTATCCTTCTGTGTGTGTGTGTGTGTCTGTTTGTGTGTGTGTGTGTGTGTGTGTGAGTGAGTGTGAGAGAGAGAGAGAGAGAGAGAGAGAGAGAGAGAGAGAGAGAGAGAGAGAGAGAGAGATAGTGTGAATGTCCAACTTTAACAAAAGGAAAATACAAATATCAGTAACTAACCGAAGAAAGAGAGAAATTGAAAAACATATTTATTAACAAGAAGCAGAAGAAAATTGAATATGACAAAGTAAAGACTTAAAAAGATTATGAATATGTTGAGTGAGACGCTTCCAGTAAAAAAAAATAAAAGAAAGAAAGTTAGGAATGCATTAAACATATGACATTCAACCATATTTGAGAGCGAGAGAAAAAAAAAAGAGAGAGAGGGAAATTGAGAGAGAGTGAAGTAAAAAGGAATTGTCGTAATACACGTCAAAAGAGATTAGATTAAGCTCTTAACTCCTCATAAGACGGGAAAAAATATAAGTAAGAGAAAACGTGAACTCGTTAGAGCCTGTTAGCGTAGAAAACGTAACCATTCGTTTGCTTTCTTACGGCTGTGAGAAGAAGGTTAAGGGGAGGCTTGTGAATAGGAGGGAAGCCAGAAGAAGGCAAGGAAGAAATGCTCTAATCTGGGAATTCATTACGCTAACTCATTTCAGTCTTTTCATACAGATCTTGTATGTTTTCGTGGAAAGCACCTGAATCTATGTATGTATGCATGTGTGTGTGTGTGTGTGTGTGTGTGTGTGTGTGTGTGTGTGTGTGTGTGTGTGTGTGCGTGTGTGTGTGTGTGTGTGTTTGGGCTGAAAGCATACGATTAAAGAAAATGTAATATCATTTGGTGAATACGTATATCTGTTGAGAGTAAGTCAGTCGCGGCTTAGAGAGAGAGAGAGAGAGAGAGAGAGAGAGAGAGAGAGAGAGAGAGAGAGAGAGAGAGAGAGAGAGAGAGAGAGAGAGAGAGAGAGAGATAATGAAGTACCCTGAGATCTAACGACGTGAGAAGAGGAAGTCTGGGATTGAAGTGAGCCTGTCCCCACCTCCTCCTCCTCCTCCTCCTCCTCCTCCTCCTCCTCCTCCTCCTCCTCCTCCTCCTCCTCCTCCTCCTCCTCCTCCTTGCTCTTCATCATTCTTTTCCTCCTCTTCCTCCACCTCCTCTGTCTTCTTCATCATATTTATCTTACTTCATCCAAGCTCGTCATTCATCTTTTGTCATCTTTGCATCTCATAATTTTCTCTTCCCTAGTTTCTCTTTCTCACACTCTCTCTCTCTCTCTCTCTCTCTCTCTCTCTCTCTCTCTCTCTCTCTCTCTCTCTCTCTCTCTCTCTCTCTCTCTCTCTCTCTCTCTCTCTCTCGCTCTCGCTTTCTCTTTCTCTCTCATTCTACACACACACACACACACACACACACACACATGAGTAGGTGTGACCTGCTCTCTTTAATCACCATTGAAATGCCTCTCTTCATGAAGCGTATTACCGCCTCGCTGAAGTGTAATTGAAAAAGCGCATCTGATTAAGTACAGGTGATTGTTTGCTTGCTTGCTTGGCCGTTTGAATTACTTTGTTTAATCGTGTGTGTGTGTGTGTGTGTGTGTGTGTGTGTGTGTGTGTGTGTGTGTGTGTGTGTGTGTGGCTGGCCTGTTGTAACTTCATTGTTTTTTTTTGTTTTTTTTTATTGCACTGTTTTGTGATGAACTTTTTATTTATTTATTTTTTTTTTTATAACTTATCTATTCAATTCGTTTTATGGGATATATTTTTTATTCAAGTGCTTTATGGGATGTAATGTAATATAATGTGTTTGCGTGTGTTTTGTGTGTGTGTGTTTGTATGTATGTGTTGGAGGAAGTTTCACGATAGAACAAAAAAAACACAAATGAGAACGTTTTCGGCTCAATCTGTGTTACGTTGTGTTCCAGTGATTGTTGTTGTGTTGTGTTGTATTGTATTGTATTGTGTTGTTGTTGTGTTGTGTTGCGTTGCTTTGTGTTGTGTTGTGTGTTCACGCCCTGAAGTTAAGTTAAATTGATGCTTGCAAAACACTACAATTGAGGTGTACCAGATTGGGTTTGTTTGTTTGCCTATCTGTCTGTCTGTTTGTCTGTCTGTCTGTCTGTTTGTCTGTCTGTCTGTCTGTCTGTCTGTTTGTCTGTCTGTCTGTCTGTTTGTCTGTCTATCTGTCTGTTTGTTTGTTTGTTTGTTTGCTTGTTTGTCTTGTACACATCCACGAATCACGACCACTCACTAACAGATTAGCAGGTGGCTGGACACGAAAACATTTACTCTCTACAATGATGTTGACCTAATTGATGTTTACCTAATTGATGTTTACCTAATTGATGTTTACCTAATTGATGTTTACCTGATTGATGTTTACCTAATTGATGTTTACCTAATTGATGATTACCTAATTGATGTTTACCTAATTGATGTTTACCTAATTGATGTGATGCTCGTTCGTTCGTTCGTTCGTTCGTTGTTGTTGTTGTTGTTTGGGGTAGTGTTGGTGTTGATGGTGATACATTACTAATGGTGGTGATGGTGGTACTATAGACTGGTGTTAATAGTAGTAGTAGTATAGTAGTAGTAGTAGTAGTGGAAATGGTACTGGTGTTCAGTGGTAGTGGTGATGGTGGTGATAGTAGAGGAAGTAGTAGTAGTAGTAGTAGTAGTGGTAGTAGTAGTAGTAGTGGTAGTAGTAGTGGTAGTAGTAGTGGTAGTAGTAGTGGTGGTGAAGGCCGGCACACAGTATCACTCATGACACCCTAATGGCAGGCAACACATGTCTTAAACGTGTATCCTGACTTTGTGTGACCTTGATCGAGGCAACCAATAGGAAAGGAGGAGGAGAAGGAGGAGGACCTATTAGTAAGAGAGAGAGAGAGAGAGAGAGAGAGAGAGAGAGAGAGAGAGAGAGAGAGAGAGAGAGAGAGAGAGAGACAGAGAGACAGAGAGAGAAGGGGTAATCATGGTGGTGATGGCAGTCATAATAACAGTGATGGTGGTGCAGCGTCCTAACGACATGACCTGGATGCGCGGCCGAGGTCAACCCAGGTCATAGGTGTCACTAAGGGCCCGTAAAACTAATTCTCACCTGCCGGGGA